>CM054177.1:49976163-50448663 GCA_028829895.1 Sinotaia quadrata | reverse complement strand
TCTTCAAATGCATCAGCATAAAATAGTGATGTATTTGTACAAGAAAGTCAATCTGATGTTTATACTTAAAACTTAGAGATATGTATGTGTAGGGCATAGGCTTCGGCTATTAATAGTTACAAATATGGTGGCGTTTTTCTTAAATCACAATTCACTTAGCAAATTAACATAAAGAAATTTCGGACAGCACTTCAAATGAGTCACAATTGGTAACTCTGTCGTTCTTGAGCAATTAAGAGATATGTTGTCATATTTATATGGTTTTATAATTAGGGACAGATAATCGACTTTTAGACACATTGTCATGATAAATAATTAGTCACTTTGAAAAATGTTGATATACTGCTATGATCATTGATACAAACTTGGAATTTTGACACATTGCAATGATAAATAGGGACTTAAAATTAGAAACCCTGTCACACAGGAGAAAGTGGGTCTAACCGTTCGATACCATATATCATTATTGCCTTCTATACAGCGCACGATTCTTTATTATTAATATCTCAAACTGCTTTATCAGTTATTTTGTCACAGTCATTGTAAACAATTAAGATCACGAAATCTATTCTTGTGTCATAATGCCCACTATTAATAATTAAGAGCACGAAATCTATTCTTGTGTCATAATGTCCATTATTAATAATTAACAGCACGAAATCTATTCTTGTCATAATGTCCATTATTAATAATTAAGAGCACGAAATCTGTTCTTGTGTCATAATGTCCATTATTAATAGTAAAGAATGAGAAATCCTTGACACGATTGAAATGAAGGACGTTGGATTCAAAACTGTATCACATGTTTGTGGATTATAAATAGTTATTCTAACTGGCGGAATTAATCACTTTATTACCTTTATGTTACAAAATAGCAGTAACCACAGAACAACAAACAGTAATTAAAGAAAATAAAAAGGATGAGTTAAGGAAATTATCGCTTTATGGCTTTCGTATATTCATCATTTATTTACAACTGTATGTGACGTGTTAAAATTTGCTCACTGAAGGAAACTACTCTAGTAACTGTCTATAGCGCTAATTCTGTCCAATGGCAGTAGAGGTCTAGTTTCTTCACGAACTGATACCCGTCAGCTGTGAGCAAACCCATTGGGCTGATTTGGATTATTTCTCATGCTGTTCCAATGTTTCCCAGTCTGAGGACCTTCAAGCAATGCTTCGAGACCAGGAATCGTTTACAAGTCGAAGAGAGAGAATGGTTCGTTAATTTAAAAAGGGCTGGTGACAGACGGCACAAGTTTAATAAAACCTTTGCTGCAGAATCTAGCGATTTCCGCTAGGTTTCCAGAACCAAGTCCGATTAGAGTGTGGGCTGTATTTAACTAACGCAATGTTTGTTTTATGCTTTGCGAAATGTTTACAATTCTTGGCTCAGAGTTGAACGGCACAAACAAAGAACGCACAATAAAATACAACATTTTGACTCTCCCCTAATTCGTCTCAAGTACCAGGATAAAGTCGGCCCAGTGTGTTTTCGGTAATTGGTTCCTCCAATTTCATTACACATATCCGGCTTAGATGATTAAATTTTGGAAATGGTATTGAGAAACAGATTAATTTACTTCCACTTTGTGAACCAAACGACGTTTTTCTTTCGTTTTCTAATTTTAATTTCATCAAGGACACCACGCTGTTCCCTTAAGATGTAATCAGCTGGTTGACATATTCTCTTTCTTCTCGCATGAATCATTGCCTGTCAGCTCAAACTTTTACTTTTCTTCAAATCACACTAAACATAATGACAATAAAGGTACAAATATGTGGAAAAGCCTGTCTAGTTTCCGATTAAGTTGTGACCTAGATCAATATATCACGCATTGATCTCTGGATGGTTAAGTTGTGACCTAGATCAATAAATCACACGTTAATCTATGGATGGTTAAGTTGTGACCTAGATCAATAAATCACACATTGATTTCTGGATGGTAAAGAAGGAGGTTTGTTTCCTTTCATCTGTAAAAATGTTTTATTATAGTTTACTGCTGAATGTATATTTCTGGATGGTAAAGAAGGGCAAAATAAATTATGACCTATAAAACATTTTAAAATGTCAGTTAATTCAAATACAACATATATTATTCCCTTGTTAAGTCTTCTGGATCAAACACGATATAGCTTGTCTAAGTCTTATTTACGTACTCACTCTATGGAGAGCTCTTCCGGTCTAGGTAAATTTCGCGCTAGATTAGTAAGTTCAAATGCACGGAGACTGTTCTATTGATCTTTACAGGATCTAACAAATTATAGTTGTTCCATTAATAATTTATTTTCAAATACTAGATAACCCAAAATATGCAGTTCACTGACAAGATTAATTAGATCAGATTCAAGCTCCATTACTACGTCAATTAGATCTAATTAAAAACTATGCAGCTCCATTACTTGGCCAATTAGATCTAATGTAATATAAGCAGGACTCTTACTAGATTAATTAGATCAGATGCAAACCCCATTCCTAGTCAATTAGATCTAATGTAAGATTTTTAGTTCTCTTATCTAATACACGATGTGCTATTTCCTTACTAGATTAATGAGATCAATTGCAAGACGTGCAACGCCCTTAATAGATCAGCTATATAAAGTGCAATTCATTCAGTTCTCTTACTAAATCATTTAAATCTATTGCAATATATTCAGTTCCTATTCATGACCAGTTAGATCTAAAAAACGTTATTTCCTCTCAAAATAAATCAGATCTATAAACATTTAGTTTGCTATTAGGTCAACTAGCGCTGACACCAGATAATAATGAAATACTTTATAAATGACTGAGAATTTAAAAAAAAAAACACCTCACAGTTTATTCCTAAATAAGCCAATCAGTTTTTGTTGTATTAACCAGTAACATGTGTGATTAGCACTCCATATCTACGATCTCTTAAGTGTTTCACAATACAAAACTGTACTCGACAGACAGGAACTATTTGAGGAGCGTGTCGGCTTTAGAAATCTTAGACCGTTTTCCCACCCCACCCCCTTGGACTGACGATTGTACAATCTTCGGCTCGCATGGAACTCTCGGACCCAGATAAGTAGGTCACACTTTGTAGTACAAGTGCAGTATTCAAGGCGAAAATTTTCAGAGAAAAGGGTAGACTACCCTTGATAGCAGCCTTGAATAATTATAATTATTATAATTATCCATATGAGACATCAGTGATCACGGGAAGTATAAGTGTTCAGTGAGTGAATTAGTAAGTGTTTAGTTCAGTCAGAGTGAATTAATAAGTGTTAAGTGAAAGAATTAGTAAGTGTTAAGTCAGTGAATTAGTAAGTGTTAAGTCACTGAATTAGTAAGTGTTATGTCAGTGAATTAGTAAGTGTTAAGTTAGTGATTGTGAATTAGTAAGTGTAAGTGTTAAGTCAATGAATTTGTGTTAAGTCAGTGAATTAGTGTTAAGTCAGTGAATTAGTCGCAGATTATCAGCCCTGTTTCCTCGCCCACTCCCTGACACGTTTTCTTCGTGACTTGCAAGAATGGGAAGACTGCACAGTACCAGCCCCTGAATCGTCCCCCAGAACAAACTAATGAAAAGTGTTTCGTTCTGCATCACTGGAGCGTCGCTTAAAGCAATTGCATTGTCAGAGCAGTTTGTTATGCATTGAACCATGACATCCCAGCAAAACCTGCCAACGAACTGGTAATAACCAGAATAGCATACGTTCTATCAATTTGCTGTCGAACAGATCAGTATACATATACTGGATTAAAATTTTAAAACTGAATGGGTTATCTGTTAATTCGTTTAACGATTACAGTCTTATTAAATAACACTCTACAGCACTTTCAGAGCAAGAATACGAAATTCCACACTTCCTGTAAAGACTTTCGGCGGGGGGGGGGGGCAATACGATAATTTATTAAAAGTCAGACAACAACAAAAATGTAGTTTTGTATACTTAGTTCTTGTAAGCTACAATATAAACCAGGTAAAAAAAAAAAAGATGCATTTCTGCAGATGTTATCTCAACTGATTATCAAAGCTCAGCAACGTTATCGCTGCTTGAATGTGTTTATGTTATTGTTGCACAACTGTATTATGTTGGTGCTGCTTAATTGTATTATGTTGGTGCTGCTTAACTTTATTATGCTGATGCTGCTTAATTGTATTATGGTGGTGCTGCTTAATTGTATTAAGTCGTTGCTGCTTAATTGTATTATGTTGGTGCTGCTTAATTGTATTATGTTGGTGCTGCTTAATTGTATTAAGTTGTTGCTGCTTAATTGTATTATGTTGGTGCTGCACAATGTTGTGCGGTAGAGGAAAGAGAAACTGGCGGATAATTTTGTGTAGTAAAGAGGAAATGTTTTCACTTTTAAACTTCTGATACGTGTTTGAGTGCGTGCATGAATAAGTATGTGTATGTGTTTGTGTGCGTGAAGTATGTGTGTGTTTGTGTGGGTGAGGTATGTGCGTTTGTGTGGGTGAATTATGTGTGTGTTTGTGGGTGAGGTATGTATGTATATGTGGGTAAGAGAGTGTTTCAAACGAGGTCTAAACATAGGTCCACTTGCAAGGCGAAGGGCAGTATCCCCTCCTCCGGGAGCGAACTAACAAGCTGGAAAAAGCGTATTATTTTCATATTTGCGGACGAAGAAATATTTTTTTTAAAGAAAGTGTCTTTTCACTTGTACCTAAATGATTCTTATTCTTTTCCCTCAAATTTGCCGCTTCCAGACGAAATGAAGACATTATAGTCCTCCCTCTAGGCTCTCAACGAACTGACGTCAGACATATCCTTGCTCAAAGAAGAGATAAATGAATATACTATAATTTATCAAGCAAAATATAATTTATATAATTTCGTCTCCCCCCACCCACGCCCTCCACTTTAAAACCAGGTGAGGTGCGCCGAAACAACCAGCGCCCGTGGGGTAACTGCCATTTCCCCCTCCACCCGATTCGCCGCCACTTTTAAGAGGTCATAGATTTCATCTTAGCTCTTGGTCACGTCAGTCACGTCAGTCACGTGATATTGTATGCTAATGCTATCGGTGAGCAGACGTATAGACGTGTTGGCAGCTGGCAATCAGTGTGTGTTATCAATGAGCAGACTTATAGATGTGTTGACAGTTTTCAATCAGTGTATGCTATCAGTGAGCCGATATATAGATGTGCAGTGAGCAGACGTATAGATGTAATGGCAGTTGCCAGTCAGTATATACTATCGGTGAGCAGAGGTATAGACATGCTGGAAATTGGTAGTCAGTGTATGTTAATTGTGAGAAGATATATAGACGTGTTGTCAGTTGTCAATCAGTGTATGTTATCGGTGTGCAGACGTATAGACTTGCTGGCTGTTGGCAGTCTGAATAGATTTTTTGCCAGTTGAAATTCAGACTAGGTAGTAATGTAGATCAGTACAATAGTTCTTAGCCTAAGAGATCATGATAGAATGTCGGTAGTAATGTAGATCAGTACAGTAGTTCTTAGTCTAAGAGACCATGATAGAATATCGGTAGTAAATGTAGATCAGTACAATAGTTCTTAGTCTAAGAGACCATGATAGAATGTCGGTAGTAATGTAGATCAGTACAATAGTTCTTAGCCTAAGAGACCATGATAGAATGTCGATAGTAATGTAGATCAGTACAATAGTTCTTAGTCTAAGAGACCATGATAGAATGTCGGTAGTAAATGTAGATCAGTACAGTAGTTCTTAGTCTAAGAGACTACAATGGGAAGTGTTAGATCATCGAAGGCTTCCATTGTTACCAAATGCTAATGGTGCTATTGTCCTATTTCTCGCTCTCGATTCAAACCATTGGGAACCGGAAGTAAACTGTCAGGGAGCAATGGCAGCATCCTTGGCTAAATGGCATTGTGCCAAGTCTTTTCGCTCCTTTTCTTCTCTTTCAACTCCGACCTTCTCATGCAAAACTCTCCCTCAGCGTTTTTCACCCGCGTGCGAAGTCAGCAAACGTACAACCACAGTCAATCAATCACTCAATCAGGGGTGAAACACACAGCTTTCCAGCATCAGAGGCCACGTGACTCTCTTCTTTTTGTCTGGCTGTCAGTGCAAGTTAACAAACCTTTGCGCTTCCGTGTTGTTGGCTGACAAAACCCGGATCGAAAAAGCAAGATATATGTGTGTGTGTGTATATATATATACTTGTCTGGTCAAGAGGTGAAGGTAAAGGCAAAATATGCATTGGTGAAAGTTTGTTCGTTATGATCTCACTTTAAGGTGTAAAATACTCAAATTTCAAACGCGCGTACGGATGGCTGTCATATCTAATGATGTGTCAGTGCTTATTCAGTTTAGTATAAATTCTAATCATACAAATTTATTATACGTTGACAAGACGTCTAAGGTCAATATCATACAAATTTATTATACGTTGACAAGACGTCTAAGGTCAATATCATACAAATTTATTATACGTTGACAAGACGTCTAAGGTCAATGTCATACAAATTTATTATACGTTGACAAGACATCTAAGGTCAATATCATACAAATTTATTATACTTTGACAAGACGTCTAAGGTCAATATCATACAAATTTATTATACGTTGACAAGACGTCTAAGGTCAATATCATACAAATTTATTATACGTTGACAAGACGTCTAAGGTCAATATCATACAAATTTATTATACGTTGACAAGACGTCTAAGGTCAATATCGTTCAAATGGCGATAAATAAAGAGATAAATAAACATGCCTGAGGCCTGATATGTTCATACAGACCTAAGCGTTGTTCTCGCTCGCTCGCTTGCACGCACCCACTCTCACACACGCATCAAGACACGCGAATACATACTTATACTCTGCGTTATTTGTTAGAAATAAAGAAACTGCTGAATGTACTAAAATAAAATATGAAGTTTAACAAATGAATGGAAAACTTACGGAAAGTAAGTGAAAGAAATGAAAGAAGGCTATGATTTGAAAAAAAATTATGAGGAGTAGTTTGTACTTGCTGCGCGTAAGAAATTCTAATATAGTGATCCATTAGTATAAGACATTATAATATTGTGATACAATAGTATAAGAATTTTAATGTAGTGATGCATTAGTATAAGACATTATTGTTGTGATACATTAGTATAAGGCATTATAATTTTGTGATACAATAGTATAAGAGTCTTAATGTAGTGATGCAGTAGTATAAGACATTATAAGTTAGTGGCGCTTTAGCATAATTCGTTCTAATGTGGTGATGCATAAATATTTAAGGGACCGAGCTTTCGTCCTCAAACCATAATGCACTGTGTTTTAATGAGCACTAATGAGAGCGTAGTTTATACACTGCTAATGAATTTTAGTGCCCCTCATTTGAGAGGTCAGGAGTAAACAACAAGGGTAATAGAGAGCAGGAGTAAACAACAAGGGCAATAGAGAGCAGGAGTAAACAACAAGAGCATTAAAGAGCAGGAGTAAAAACAATTGCGCCACATCCCAACCTAAGGAAGAAAAGTACGTTACAAACACAAACAAAATAATGTATTTTTTCTTCCATTTTACTCTTCCATGTCATCGGCTAAGTGTGAAATGTGATTCCCTTCTGTCTTTAACCACCAATCCATCAACCAATCAAGGCAATTTCTGTGCAGTCAAACCTGGCTTTTCTTCCCTTAATCCAGCCCCGAAATTTAAGCCCAACTCTTACTTCCCTTGATTTGCTATAGTTTCCGCCCATGATCTTGCAATCGCTCTGCTTGTATCCAGTCACATCGGTTTCAATTATTTGCTGGAGCCTAATTAGCAGCCTGTCTCTCTGATGAAGTCAGTTGAACTGTTTGTCTTCTGAAAGTGAAAACGAAGTACAGAAAAATCTATTTGGGAAACCAAAATTAAAAATTTGTGGTAAAGAATAGTAATTATAAGTAAATAGAGGGAGGGTTTGAACCAACGTCCGTGAAATAGAATGAAAAGTACACTCGTACCTAGAAAACTGATCAACGTCCGGGAAATAGAATGAAAAGTACACTCGTAGCTAGAAAACTGATCAACGTCCGTGAAATAGAATGAAAAGTATACTCGTAGCTAGAAAACTGATCAACGTCCGTGAAATAGAATGAAAAGTACACTCGTAGCTAGAAAACTGATCAACGTCCGTGAAATAGAATGAAAAGTACACTCGTAGCTAGAAAACTGATCAACGTCCGTGAAATAGAATGAAAAGTACACTCGTAGCTAGAAAACTGATCAACGTCCGTGAAATAGAATGAAAAAGTACACTCGTAGCTAGAAAACTGATCAACGTCCGTGAAATAGAATGAAAAAGTACACTCGTAGCTAGAAAACTGATCAACACTGGGAAATTGTGCTGCACACGTCACCTTTCAGCCTTGAAGGGTATAATTTCGTTACTGTGTGAAAGCGAGTGCTTTCAGCTATTTGGTATGACGTTAATCTCAGTCTTATAATGTACGTTTTAAAATGACTTATCTAATCTCCTTTTCAAATTGGTTTTCATTAGCAAAGGAATTTTATCAGATACATTATTCGTTCTTTCCTGTCTGTCTTTATTCCTTTAATCGAAAGGTTTCTTACAGAACATTAATTCTTTCCATTTTTATCTTTCGAGAAAGGATTTCATGACAGTGCAGATCAACAGGTCAACAGGTCAACAGGTCAACAGGTCAACAGGTCTACAGGTCTCAGGACTACACAAGCGACAGGTATGCCACCAATCTGGCCAGTAATCCCTTTAATTCGCTAAATTCTCATGCTCTCCACTAAGAAAATTATACAAATTATACATTGATATTTCCAGGGACACAGGGGGTAACATTCTAATGATGACCACGTTGACAGTTTAATATTGTGGGATTTTTACGTAAGGCAATGAGATGGACTGCATTGGTGGGAATGCAGTTAATGGTAGAGGCCTTATAGTGCAGTGGATGTCAGGGATCAGATGTGCAATGTGTGGATAGGTAGTCAGATGATGCATTGGATGGATTGGATCAGTGGTCGGATGATGCATTAGATGGATCAATGGTCAGATGGTACAATGTATGGTTCAGTGGTGAAATGATGCTATAGATGAATGGGTGGTCGGACAGTGTAGTGAATGGATCAGAGTATCAGATGATAATTATCATATTATAATATGTATACTTCATTGGTGGAATCAGAATATTTGATCGAAGGGTGATTGATTGGTTGACAGAGGAAATGGTTGGTCGATAATTATATTGATATCTTTCGTAAAGTTAACTGCTAATTATTCACAACAAAAATAATAATAAAATACGTGAATATGCAATAATTAAAAGTGCAAGCAGCAAAGAAAACAATGATTAAGTCAAGGATGCAGTTTATAATTATAAATATAATCATACATGTATCTTTAGCACTTTGAGTAAACACGCACACGCACATACGCACGTACACGCACGCACGCACGCGCGCGCACTCACGCACACACACACATATAGATAGATAGATAGATAGACAGATAGATAGATAGATAGATAGATAGATAGATAGATAGATAGATAGATAGATAGATAGATCTTGTCATCCAGAAGTGTACACAGCCAAAAGCTAACCTGCACGAAGGAAATATAAAATTGGAAATGAAACTTGATTAATGACAAAGAACACTGGAGAAAGGCATAAAGCAAGCCAGGCTCTGGTCTTAAAGAGATCCAGTCGGAATCGACTTGAGTGCAAGACTGTGAGGTGTCCAAGCAGACGTGTCTACAATTCCAAAATGCTAGGGAAGAGCTAGAGCCCCTCAGGCACCGAACATCTATTAATTTTAGCGAGCTGTCTGGTCTGGACTTCAGTGCTTGTGGACGCGCTCCACCATATTACTCAGAATACGATTGCGCAAATTATTAATTTAAAAGTACGGGCAGAGAGAACGGGGAACTGGTTAGAAAAGAAAATTCTAAAAATACCGTGAAAGTCTGCATATTTCTCTCCTGCGCACTGCCAAGTGGCTATTGCTAGGGGGAGTTCAGAATTAAATCTGCATCCTACAGTTATTGCGTTTGTGAGTGTGAGCGCGCGTGTGTTGTGTGTACTCGATATGTGAATACAGTAGTCCCGTGTTCGCGCACTGCTGTCAGCATTGTTACTTACTGGGATAAAACGAAATTAGACTAGTGTTGACACTTCGCTTTTGCGTAATACTATTTCAACTAATGATTCAACTACTTCAAGTTTTCTGTCGTACAACGCTGCAAAAGTATATTTCATTTGTCCAGTAGGGCAGTTCATAAGGGAGTTTTCACACACGCCTTTATCGAGTTAGCATTTCCAACTCCATCGCGAGTCTATAGTGTTAATGGTCTCGACACTGACCAGCAAAGAGAGCGTCTAGCTTTAGACTATTTTTAAAGAAAATATGTAACTTTCTTTCTCGAATGACATTTTACATACCCTTTAAAATAGTGACTAGCATAAGTTAAGCCCCATGAAAGCTACTATCTTTTCACAAGAAATTCTTTAATGCGCGAAATTACTATAAGAACGGAATATGTTAAACAGTAATTGGGCAGTTAATGACGATAGCATTCATTTTAGAACATTAATGAAGCACTACGAAGGTCTATAAAGTTCTTTAATTAATGAAATGAAGTAAAAAAGATATTAAGTAATGAGTCATAGTATATTAATGCAGTGATAAAATTGCAAGATGAGTTCTGAAGTAATTATGATATGAAAGAATGAGTCATAGTATATTAATGCAGTGGTAACATTGCAAGATGAGTTATGCGAACTTCTCCCAAGATAATTTATCAAACTGACTGAAGCGCATTACAAAGATTACAAATCGCAAAGAAAAATTAAAACAAGACAAGCTTATGTAAACTCACGTATATTGCAAATGGCATAATTTGTTTAAATAATGACGTTATCATAAAACATTTTGTACATTTATCTAACATTCCGTTACAATGTTCGTGCTTAATCAATCGTACAATATATGTATTTGTACCTTAAAGGTGAGTACAACAACATAAAACACTTGTATTTAAACCTTAAAGGTGAGTACAACAACATAAAATACTTGTATTTAAACCTTAAAGGTGAGTACAACAACATAAAACACTTGTATTTAAACCTTAAAGGTGAGTACAACATAAAACACTTGTATTTAAACCTTAAAGGTGAGTATAACATAAAACACTTGTATTTAAACCTTAAAGGTGAGTACAACAACATAAAACACTTGTATTTAAACCTTAAAGGTGAGTACAACATAAAACACTTGTATTTAAACCTTAAAGGTGAGTACAACAACATAAAACACTTGTATTTAAACCTTAAAGGTGAGTACAACAACATAAAACAATTGTATTTAAACCTTAAAGGTGAGTACAACACCATAAAACATTTGTATTTAAACCTTAAAGGTGAGTACAACAACATAAAACACTTTATTATACTTTGAAAGTGATTATAACAACTATATTGCTGTTTTTATTCTTCCTTTCACAGTAAAACAAGACACTATAACCGCTCTCAATTTGCAATAAGTAATCAATGTTGTGAAGTCTTTAAGTGTAGAGCGAACATATGCTGGTGTTTATGAATCGATAAAATAACAGTTATGCTGTTTTGATGGTAGGACACCTATCTTGTCTGGCTTTTTAAAATTTTTATTAACCAGTAGTTTTTTTCTGTAATTGATTAACAAAGCAGTTTTTGTTTTATTAACCAGTAATTCTTTCTGTAATTGATTAACAAAACATGTTAGTGGCTTTGACGGGAGTAATTGAATGTGTTTTCAGCGACACAACTAATATCTTATTGTTCATGCTAGAACAACCGATGTAATACATATACTATTTCGATTTTTGGCTTGTTGTTTTGACACTAGAATGTACATTATAGTATAAATTTCGATTACTATCATGTTGTTTTGGCAGGATATAATAAGCTGTTTTCTTTATTAATGGTAAAACAATCACTATCCTGCTATAGTAATGATGGGAGAAGAATCTGTAATTTTCTCATTTTAGCCATGATACAACTACTTCCTAGCTGTCTTGACGGTAGAATAAAATAATGATAACTGTGTTTGTAGGTAGTATACAATAATGATAACAGTGTTTTGTAGGTAGAATAAAATAATGATAACAGTGTTTGTAGGTAGTATAAAATAATGATAACAGTGTTTGGTAGTATAAAATAATGATAATAGGGTTTTGTAGGGAGTATAAAATAATGATAACAGTGTTTTGTAGGTAGTATAAAATACTGATAACGTATTTTGTAGGTAGTATAAAATAATGATAACAGTGTTTTGTAGGTAGTATAAAATAATGATAGTGTTTTGCAGGTAGTATAAAATACTGATAACGTATTTTGTAGGTAGTATAAAATAATGATAACAGTGTTTTGGATGTAGTATAAAATAATGATAACAGTGTTTTGTAGGTAGTAGACAGTCGAACAGTTATGCTGTGCAATCTCTTGGACCCAAAACCTTCTGTTGGCTTTAGACAGCGTACCCACAGTCACGTGCTAACAAACTGACTTACTTTGGCGTCTAGTCTTTGTGTGCTTTAATCCCTTGTAAGCGTCTGTCAACAGCGACTCAGACGCTATGCATCAGCAATTAGGGTTCATGCTTTGGCGGTACCAATTTAATATCGAATCACTTAAGCCTTCAATTTACGCTCTCGAGTGAAGGCTTGAAATGTAGACGAGAGGCAACAAGCGCTTGATGTACGTTTTTAAGGAATTCACTGTTACAAACGCAAAGTACCGCCAAGGGACACAACTGCAGCCTATTGCTTCTTGAAAAAAGAAGGTAAGCTTCGTTTCACAACAGGTTTTCACTTAAAATAAGCAATGTCCTTTGCAGTTGAATTGTAGACACGCCTGTTTGACACCTCACAGTTATTCGTGGATTCAAAGGTTACCAGTTTTTGGACATTATAGCAGGAGTTTACTATATTTATAATATAGTTTGTGGACTTTATGGCTGAAGTTTACTATAATTATTATACCGTTTGTGGACATTATAGCAGGAGTTTACTATAATTATTATATAGTTTGTGGACTTTATGCAAGAGTTTATTATAATTATTATACAGTTTGTGGACATTATAGCGAGAGTTAACTATAATTATTATATAGTTTGTGGACTTTATGCAAGAGTTTACTATAATTATTATATAGTTTGTAGACTTTATGCAAGAGTTTACTATAATTATTATACAGTTTGTGGACTTTATGCAAGAGTTTACTATAATTATTATATAGTTTGTGGACTTTATGCAAGAGTTTACTATAATTATTATACAGTTTGTGGACATTATGCAAGAGTTTACTATAATTATTATACACTTTGTGGACATTATGCAAGAGTTTACTATAATTATTATACAGTTTGTGGACATTATGCAAGAGTTTACTATAATTATTATACAGTTTGTGGACTTTATGCAAGAGTTTACTATAATTATTATACAGTTTGTGGACATTATGCAAGAGTTTACTATAATTATTATACAGAAATACAACGCCAGATAGCACGTAAACGCTAATATTCATTTGCACAGCACGATACATGTTTCTCAATTGCCACGAAATAAAACCCTGGGTAATTAGTGAAATCTGTTTCAGTATTTAAAAAAAATATATCAATATTAATTTCTGTTGGCACATTGTTTCATTAAACATCATACACGTACATGTGTGAAAGCAATATTCTAAGAGATATTAACTTTTTTATTTAGTGTTATTTTAAATTGAAATAGGCGGAAAAGCCTAGCTATCTAAAGTATCCAGTGATGGCAGACTTTAATTAAACTTTAATAACTTCGTAAAGTATTGTTTTGAAAGGGTTAATGTACTTTTCGACCCGACACTTGTATGGAGTAAATTAACGCACGGGTCACGGCAAGCACATACGATCAAAGAAATGTAACTTCCGCTAGCAGGATTGTGAGGTAGGTACAGGGGAAGTAAGTGGCGGTCAATGAGTAATAATCGCACGTGTTTGGCGGGAAAAGAATTACCTGCACAGCTGCACAAGTACAAAACGATCCAACAAACAAAACAACTTGAGGTTTGTTGAGTTCCACTCTTACGTCGTAGTCACATTCATTCACTTTTGATTTATGCGCTAGGATATTTATCACATGTCCCAGTCTCGGACCAACTTGAAGGGTGGGAGAGAGAGAGAGAGAGAGAGAGAGAGAGAGAGAGAGAGAGAGAGAGAGAGAGAGAGAGAGAGAGAGAGAGAGAGAGAGAGAGAGAGAGAGAGAGAGAGAGAGCGCATATACATTACAATTATTTTTCATGTAAAATAAACATTATCTGAGAATTTCTTTCATTGTTTATTATACGCCATAATTGCGAAATTTTCCTGACATTCAAGTGCACAAACAAGACATGTAGGGGAGTTCGTGGTTGCGATTTTGACAAGCTTCGTGATCTGACAGGTAATGTAGCAAAAGAGAAGGATATCATACTAGTTTAGGTGACTAAGGGGTATAGTAGCTGAATGGATAGGCGGAATTTGCATAATTTTAATATAGAAAACAATGGATAGGCGGAATTTGCATAACTTTAGTATAGAAAACAATGGCAGAGAAAATAAGGCGTCATTTGCTTGTAATCTTGTTAATATTACTAACAAGCTAGGGACCATTTATTTGGCCACGTCTCAAAGTGTGCAGGCTACACTCAGAGTGAAAGTATGCAGGCCACGTGCCAAAGTGAAAGCATGAAGGACATGTCTCAACGTAAAAGTATTTAGGCCACGTCTCAATGTGAAAGTATGCAGGCCACGTCTCAATGTGAAAGTACGCAGGCCACGACTCAGTGTGAAAGTACGCAGGCCACGACTCAGTGTGAAAGTACGCAGGCCACGTCTCATTGTGAAAATATACAGGCCACGTCTCAGTGTGAAAAAATGAAGGCCACGTTTCAATTGAAAATATGCAGGTTACGTCTCAGTGTGAAAGTATGCAGTCTACGTCTCAGTATGAAGGAATGCAGGCTATGTCTCAGTATGAAGTACGTCTCTTAAGAGGCGACCAGCGATCATTATAAAATTCAAGTCGCCAAAGCCCTCTTTCTTGCTATGACTTTCCAAAATAGAGCTGAGAATGAGAGGGTCCTAAACCCCCCTCCCCCCGGCAAGGTAAATGGATGATCAGAATGATGCCAAGAATGGCAATGAAAAATGTCGTATACAATAAACCATTAAAATTTATTTTGAAAATAATTGAAAGGAAAATATAAGCAGACTGAAAATTTAAACTTTACTTAACTCTGGCTAGCCACATCTTCCGTGTGAGAAAAGGTCAGCAATAATGGGATATTCTTGAATCATCTCTTAAACTTAATTGCTCTTCCACTGTACAACGTCAGCAATAATGGGGTATTCTTGAATCATCTCTTAAACTTAATTGCTCTTCCACTGTACAACGTCAGCAATAATGGGGTATTCTTGAATCATCTCTTAAACTTAATTGCTCTTCCACTGTACAAGGTCACCAATAATGGGGTATTCTTGAATCATCTCTTAAACTTAATTGCTCTTCCACTGTACAAGGTCAGCAATTGGTTTGTATCTATTTGTAAGTGAGACAATAAATATGCATTTTTCAATAGCTTATTTTGCAATAGCATATTACGATATGATCCCTTTAATTACGAGAAAATTATCATCTCCATACCCGTGACAATCTGCACCTAACAGCTTGCGGGTAACAGATGGGAAGAGTACACTTTACACTCTCCTCAGAGTAATCCTTAGTAATTTAATGAACATTTGAGAAACAAATCTGACCCGACATACATCCAAGAACACAAACAGTAGCCCCCCACACACACACACACACTAAAAGGCGATATCACGTCTTGTCAGTTATTAAGCCCCCCCCCCCTACTTTGACCTTTTAACCAAGTTATAATATAAAACAGGTCGAGGTTGTTGATAAATAAAGAAATAGTATTTATTAACAGCACAATTAAGTACACACTACACAGTGATTCAACATTAATCAAATACAAATAATGACATATACAGTGAAGACAAGCACAAAAATGCACAAAAGACCATAATCTTCTAGGCAGTAATTATAGTCAGGCCTTAAAAGGCTCTCTTATTAACTGTTATGACAATTTTCTTGGAATCCACAACAGTATCAGTTAACAAAGTTAATTCAATCAATTATGTTCAGGCAACAGGAACAAAATATATCACAAGATGAGACAGATGTCAAGCAATTTCATGGAAAGGGTACACATGGCATGTATTGAATTCTGTTCCCCTTTCTCACTGTGGTAGGTGATATCATGACTTCACATGCTGGCCTTCAGGCCCACAACAATGTACGCTGGCTGATTTCATGAATTTGCAAACAATGTGCTGTGTCCAGTTTTTAGGTGGAAACAGAAACACCACGGTAGTTGAAACGGTGTCCAATGAGTACCAAAAGAAGCAGAGGTACTGATATTCCAAAGGTAAATGAAATGTAGCCAAAGGAGTACTAAAAAGGAAGCAGAAGTACCAAGTACTAAACAGAGTATAACAATGGCTGCAGAAACACAATAATAATCTTCTGTAGACTTTCAGATGGGCAGGCATTGACTATCTCTTTCCTTAATTATCCTTCAGAATACATTTACAATTACTGAACACAATCATTTAGTTCACCACAAGTGAACAATAAATTTGGCTACTTGGCCTTTCACACAATAAATACTTTTTCAGTAACAGTTACAAAGTATTAACAAATTAAAGTTACATTTAGATTTTCCAGATACAGTTCTGCAGTATCACCAAGGCAAAGTTACATTTATAATTTTACAGATTCAGTTATGCTGTATCAACAAAGTAAAGTTACAGACGAAACAATACAAATAGAAAATTTCCTAAGTCATAACTAATATTTTACAGTTCAAGGCTATGATAAAAATGGCTCTGAATCATAAAGATTATTCTACAGAGATCCAGATTAGTTTCATCAGAGACTCACTGCAAAGTTCTGACAACAACTAGCGTATTAATTACAGATAAACAAACCAGCATAAAGTGCATAGTATTTCTAGTGAAGAAATTAACAATGACATAATTAAACAGCACACAAGGTACATCTGAAAATTGAAATTCATTGTCACTCAGCTGGAAGAAAAACAACATTTACATTCTATTTATTTGCAAGGAAACATGAAAATGACAGTTTTAGACTTACAACTCTTGTTTAATTCTGTGAGGCGTTTTCATGTAACTCCCAATGGAGACACACGAAAAGGAGTGCATCTTACTGTGAGTGGGTTTCCCAGGTCAGTGATTGTGAAAAAGAGAATTTTCTACAATATGGATTCCCCACTGTGCTCCTCAACTACCACAGAAACGTATTCCATAAATAGAAATACAGACAGGGATGATAAATCTGAAAACAACATGGATTTCCCCCTCAGCTGCCACAAAAACGTATTCCATAAATAGAAATACAGACATGGATGATAAATCTGGGTTTCCCCCTCAACTACCACAAAAACGTATTCCATAAATAGAAATACAGACATGGATGATAAATCTGAAAATAAGTGATAAATAAGAGAAGGGGAAGGAAATATTTGTCACAGATTTGTTGTCTACAAACATGAATTTTTTTAATTTTTTTTTTTAGAAAATGGAATGTACTTAATATAATTAACAATCAGTGCTTCATGATAATGATAGTTATCATGGAAAATCAAAGCACACAATATGTATAATTTTTTAGTGAATACGTTCGTCATCAACACGAAAAACACCCACCCACCCACCACCAGCCAACCAAACAACCAACCAACTAACGAATCAACGAACCAACCAACTAGCTATTTAATCAGTCTGTTTTCTTTCTTATGAACAAATACATTCAAGTAGTCACGTGTTATGAACAAATACAATTAAGCAGTCACGTGTTATGAACAAATACATTCAAGTAGTCACGTGTTATGAACTCATAAAGCAGTCTATCGATTTTGAAGTATGTGTCGACAGAACATGAATTTGATGTGACAGATCTTTATATCATTTTCTTGGACTTGGGAAAACATCCGAAACACGTGAAATATTATAAAATACAAGGGAATGTTAAAGCAAGAAAAAAAAAACAGTCCATGAAAAAAACATCGAGCACATCATGTACAAATAAAGAAACAATATTTAATTTAATGAAGAATCTCAATTACTCAAACAAACGCTTTTAGAAATTGAAAAAATAAAATAGATCTGGGTGCACGCAAGCGTATGCATACTTATAAATAGAAAAAGAACGTTCAAGCATATTATGCATTTTAATCATATATAAGTTAGTATTATCCCTGATCTGTAGCCAGACACAGGTAATTAGTGACAATTAACTTAACATTATATAAACAAGGTTCATGATTTTACAAAATATCGAAAATATTTTTATTTATTTTTATTAAATTAACTCGCGCTCTTGAAAAAAATTGACAGAAAAACGAACAGAAAGAAATATACATTAAAAAAAATCAATAAATAAATAAAGACAACAATTATAGTACAGAAGTACATAATACTTTTGATAAACATACATTCAAAAACAATAAATAAATAAAGACAACAATTATAGTACATAATACTTTTGATAAACATACATTAAAAAAACAATAAATAAATAAAGACAACACTTATAGTACAGAAGTACATACTACTTTTGGTAAACACTGTTGTCTATGAATTTATAAACAGAGAAGTAAAAATATAAGTTACTAATACTTTTTAATCATTAATCGAAAAAGCATATTGTATATATTTTAAATAAATAAGAGTTAACAATCCTAATAAAATATTAAAATCTAACGCTCTATCAGTTAGGTCATGCTTACAGTAAAAACAATATGGCGACCGAATCCCCACCAAAAGACAATCTCCTTTCAGTGAAAAAATCTAATATTGCATGTCATCTTTACTAATTGCACATTTCGTGGGATTGTGTACCCTTTGAACTGGCAAAAACAGTCTACTTGAATAGAAAGTGTAAGTCCGTGCACGGGAGTGTGGAATTTTACAAACAGGAGATCAGCGTTGATAGCAGTAAGTCAAATCCCTTATAATCAGGCGAGACTGACTGACAACACATTGCACACATAGCAAGCATATTTTTTTTAATACACTAATCTTCATTTTGTAATATTTGATATTAGGAAAGTAGTGCATTGGAAACATTGGATTTCTCGCTTTAATAATGTCAAATGAATGAATCTTGCTTCAAGATGACAGATTGATTGTACTTTTTTTTTCTAATTCACAGTCTTTAAAATCCTTGCGATTAATAAAGAATAAGCGAATTGAAATAAAATTAAAAACATAAACAACAACAAGAAAATCGAAAAGCAATAAGGAACTAATTGCTTTTAAAGTTTATTGACTTTTTCTGTCTCTAATACTGGTATTTTTCTTTCTCCTTTTACAAGAGCGCGTACAAGCATCAGTCATTGTTTATTTTTAAATATTTTTGTTTAGAATGGATTTACGTTTTTTTAAAAATGTAAAATTTAATTTGAACCCTTCCGAGTACACTGTCTGGAAGAATCATTCGATTTTAAGTTGTGGAATTCGGTAGAAATAGAAATTATTTGTTTGCAGCTTACCATTCCTCAGTTTCAGTCGCTATGGAAACTGAAAGTGGGTGGACAGTAGTTATTATTTTCCTGTAATTGCAGTGTCAGAGACGTGTGTAGTTCAATTCATGTTCGCCTTTCTGTTTATTGTAATTGCGGTGTCAGAGGCGTGTGTAGTTCAATTCATGTTCGTCTTTCTGCTTCCTGTGTTCGATGTCTTTTGTTACCTACTCGCCTGATGGCTAATGGAATTGTCTGTAGAGTGCTTAAAGTTTCATGTGCGACAAGAACTTAGTTCATTTTCAAGAAAACCACTAACAATTCCTTCCAGAATGCACCTTAATAATATCAGTCAGAGTACATCTTAATAATATCAGAGTACACCTTAATAATATCAGTCAGAGTGCACCTTAATAATATCAGTCAGAATGCACCTTAATAATATCAGTCAAAATGCACTTTAATAATATCAG
Source organism: Sinotaia quadrata (assembly GCA_028829895.1). Classification (NCBI taxonomy): domain Eukaryota; kingdom Metazoa; phylum Mollusca; class Gastropoda; order Architaenioglossa; family Viviparidae; genus Sinotaia; species Sinotaia quadrata. Next base: position 50,428,647 of record CM054177.1, on the reverse strand, counting down.
ACAGAGTTCTCCTTAATAATATGAGACAGAATGCACCTTAATAATATCAGTCAGATTGCACCTTAATAATATCAGCTCTAAGTGCAGCTTGATAATATCAGTCAGAGTTATCCTTAATAATATCAGTCAGAATGCACCTTAACAATATCAGTCAGATTGCACCTTAATAATATCAGTCAGAATGCACCTTAATAATATCAGTCAGAATGCACCTTAATAATATCAGTCAGAATACACCTTAATAATATCAGAGTTCTCCTTAATAATATCAGCCAGAGAGCAGCTTGATAATATCAGTCAGAATGCACCTTAATAATATCAGCAGAGCGTTAATCCCCTCAGTCTGACAGTGCAACTAAGCGAAGTTCGATTTCGTCCTTTTCGGGATTTGATAATGAATCTAGTCCATGTAGAGTCTACATATTTGTAAGTGAATCTAGTCCATGTAGAGTCTACATATTTGTAAGTGAATCTAGTCCATGTAGAGTCTACATATTTGTAAGTGAATCTAGTCCATGTAGAGTCTACATATTTGTAAGTGAATCTAGTCCATGTAGAGTCTACATATTTGTAAGTGAATCTAGTCCATGTAGAGTCTACATATTTGTAAGTGAATCTAGTCCATGTAGAGTCTACATATTTGTAAGTGAATCGTCCATGTAGAGTCTACATATTTGTAAGTGAATCTAGTCCTTGTATAGTCTACATATTTGTAAGTGAATCTAGTCCATGTACAGTCTACATATTTGTAAGTGAATCTAGTCCATGTATAGTCTACATATTTGTAAGTGAATCTAGTCCATGTATACTCTACATATTTGTAAGTGAAGCTGGTCCATGTATAATCTACATATTTGTAAGTGAAGCTGATCCGTGTATAGTCTACAGATTTGTAAGTGAAGCTGGTCCGTGTATAGTCTACAGATTTGTAAATGAAGCTGATCCGTGTCATCTCCAAGAACTAATAAACACCATAAGTATTGTCGCTAAATCAGAGCATATTATACAGAATTATAATTTAAGTTAGTCATGTAATGACCATAACAATATATAGTATTAGTTAATTTCATGAAGTTAGTCTTCGTTGACTTCACGGATTTGATATTGAAATCAGACCATTTCATGGTCATTCTCAGTTCTGAAGTCATTCTACGTCTGGTTCACAATTATATAAGTGAAGTCAGTCAATGTCGTCCACACTTTGTACATAAATTTAGTCTGTGTCTAGAAGTCAGACCGTGATTCGTTCATGGCTTTATAAATAAGTAGTCTTTGACCTGATGTCAGTCCATGACATGTTCATAGCTTTGTAAATAAAGTTATCCATGATTTGAAGTCAGGTCATGTCCATTTACATTTTTGTAAATAAAATCACTTGATGTCGTCCACCATAATTAAATCAACCTATGTGTTGAAGTCAGCATGTCTTCTCGAAAGATTGATAAGTGAAGTTACTCCACTATAGTTTGAGTACAACCAAAACAACCAGTGAGTAATTACTGAGGGGCTGAAGGAACAAGGCGCGATTATGGAGCAAAAGAGTGGCTTGCTGAGCAACCACTTGCACGTCGGCCTAGTTTTCAAAATTTGATCGTGTCTGCAGAAAATGACTTTTACACAACTGTCGCGTTACACGTGATTCCGACTGCAATACAACTCCACACGTCTGATGACAATCCGTCACCGAGAGAGGAGAATATGCCGGAGGCATGCACTTCATCGCTTCTTAACAGAACCCCCTTGGGAGTGGAGTTAGAGAGGATGGCGATGAATGAACAGTGAGGAAAAGAAATTAAAGGATTAGATAGAGTGGATTGCTTGCAGACGGTGTGGCAAGCTAACACAACATAGTCAACTTTACAAAACAAAACCTACAACGGCCTAGGTTGAGAAGCTGAATTGGCTAACGGACCTACACTTTGGTTTGGAGTTATGGGTCACTTATTTTACTTCGGGTTTCTGTGAGGTCCGTTTGCAGTTTAACAAATGAAATCTCATCGACACGCACAGTACCGGTTGCCTACCTTCAAAGATGTCATGGTGACGCTCACTCATCACTACAATGGTGTTGTTGTTGGTGTGTGTGTGGGGGGTGGCATGTTGTTTCTCACGAACGATTATGCGTGTGGATTTTGTGTGTGTGTATATTTGTTCAGTTTTACTAAGTAGTTTTAGTTTGAATAAAAATGAAAGAAAAATGTGTTTGGATACTATGTATAGTATTCAATACTGTTTACACAAATGAATTAACATTAAAATTGTATTTTATAATTTATATTTAAAACATATTTAAACCTGTTTGACAAAATATTGATTAACAAGTTCACTTTGAGAAATAATCTGTTGTAAAATAAAATAGGCTATTGTCTTTCTATTTGAAAACACGTTTTGATTGAATGTTTAAAATAAATTATAAATGCACTTATAAATTTATTTATTTATTATAATAATAATGATCTATAAAGGCACTTAATCTTTAATTTGAAACAACGGTCAAAGGTTTTGTCAATGCTGAATAAAGTTGAGAGAAAATAAAGGTAGTCTATAAAGTGTATAATAGCATACAGACAAATGATATAATAACACGTAAAGCATACATATTGTAGATAGATAGATTGGTAGATAAATAGATAGATATATAGGTAGATAGATATGTAGATAGATATAAATATACAAAATTGGATGGGGCGTTTGAGAGAGTGTAAATAACTATGAACGGGACATAAATTATCATCATGATATTAAATTTAAAAATTATTAAAAATAACTGCAACCGTCCATCAAAGGAATAAGTGAATAGTGTGACTAGATACGAACAACAAAGTCCATGGAAATGCTAGAATGACTGAAGAGCGATTATCAGGCAGAAATAAAATGAAAGGAAAACAAATATTAACACATATAGTACACTGGGTGAAGTCAGCACATCATTATGACTGGTAGAAAATAGCTTTGAAGACTCCATTGCAATGTCTGGTGAGAAAATAGCTTTGAAGACTCCATTGCGATGTCCGGGGAGAAAATAGCTTTAAAGACTCCATTTTATGACCAGTGAGAAAAAAGCTTTGAAAACTCCATTGTGATATCCGGGGAGAAAATAGCTTTGAAGACTATTGTAAAATTTAGTTAAACAAAACAGTTTAAAAGACCTCGTAGTGATGTCCAGCTAGTTTGAAGAATAGGTGTCACGTTTTTATTTAACGACCATGTCGCTATATCAGACTCCCAAGTATCAATATTACATTATCGTTTTACTTCTAATACTAATGACAGGTAGACGACCTGACCTATCTTTCCGCTAATATGTCAAAGATTCGGACTATTACTCAACTATACCAACAGATAAATCAGCTGAAGTGCCCAAGCTGATAACGTTATCTCCCCCTTTTTATTCGTTATAATTACATTATTAATTAATCCGGTTCAGACACCATACCATTTTTAGTCGACGCTCGCTCGCAACAAATTCTGCAACGTGGGTGAAGATAACAAAGTAAAATTTAATAACAACAATATATAAAGAAAGGACATCAATTTCTGAATGAGGGAATATACAATGAGTTTGTCTATTCTGCCCGATTATTTGTATAAAGTTCGTATTGAACCGATCAGTTTATTTGGAGAGAGCACACTTTACTAGTCTCATGAAGACCTGCAACTACTCACTGCGTCCTTGACAGAGTTGCGGTTGTCTTCCAGGTATGACCAACTCGGTGTCGAATAGGTGTGCTAGACGTTGTCATCAGAGGATCCAGAGACCAGTATATACCTTCAGACCCAGAACTGGCTGTAATGAACAACACTCTTCTATAGCAACCTAAAACATGAATAATCATTTGGGCTTTGTGGTGACAGTGATAAACTACTCTTGACAATTTTCATCACAACTTGTTAGCTACACGCTAACATTCAATTCATAAACTCAATGAACTATTTGTAAGTGAACAATAATGGTTCTACTCCTACAATTACATAAATTCGTAGATACAATATATCCAACAAGTGGTTTACAGTAATATTATTAAACAATCATTCTGATTTCTATTTAGCTCCATCGACTACAAATAGTTTAACAGTGCGTGGGCATGGCATATACATGTGCTTATACAGTCTCAACATTCCTACATAAGCGCAATCATCACTAATGCCACTTAGCTTCTGTGAAAGGAAATACATTAGTTCACACAATCATTAGCAAATCAGATAAATATTTTATACAACATTCTATCAGTAATATATACAAATAATTCAGAGAAGTCAATGATATTTACCACTTGTAATTCATGCTCGGTATCAATGTATGCAAGAAATCGACCCCTGGGCTGTGGGTGTGGTGAATGTGCATCTGCGGACATGGGTCATTGATACGTATATATGAATGGTCTCTAGGTCAGCTAGCGGATTCTACCACGTCACGACAAGGAACGTAATGTCTAAATATGGGCATCTCGTATCCAGCTAGTGGTTCCCCCATCCTGCCATCCCCCTTACTTCTCTACGTCCTTCACCCTTTCGAGTGATCTACATCTTAATAGGTCGTAAACATCTATTGCACCACAAGTACACGATCTGGCTAATGGTACCAAACTTATTACAAAACAATAGAAAAAAAATTAATAAAAATGTTTATTTAAACGGCATAATTTGCCTAGAACTCATCTGACAATTGGCAATGTTAAAGAGGTGAATTAGACCAGATAAAGGTCCAGAGGAAATGTTCGCATATAACTGCACTCTATACTGCTCCAGAACTAAGCAAATCTCTCCATAATCATTTGCACCTTTCTGAAAAGTCAGAAAATTTAAAACCTGTGAAAATGTAAATAACAATGAGATACAGATCAAGAAAGATGCAAACAAAACTGATCACTGTGATGGATTACATCCTCTGAGAGCAAAGTACACCCCTTGCCTTTAAAATTTTATAATATAGTTCGTTTTCTATAACTGATATTAATATTGTACAGCATGTAATTTGTTGTATTGATTGTCTGATTAAACTATTGCAAGGTCAGATGTGTAGAAAAATTGATAGAAAAATGTTGTACATAAATGTGCTCAGTTACGTCTATTGTATCTAAAAATTATTCTTTTTTATGCTTTCTTTATTAAATTTATTCCATATCTTACTGAATTCTTTGAATAGCAATTAATGGGGATCAGCTGGGGGTCAAGCCATATATGAATGAATGATTGTTAATTAATTAAGAGGGAGGGATAACGTCGCCGATCCCAGAAGGCAATGTCAACTAATTAGTTTGTTGCAGTATTGTATGATTGTTTGTTGCTGTATTGTATGATTGATTGTCGCTGTATTGTATGATTTGGTTGTGGGCTGTATTGTATGATTGATTGTCGCTGTATTGTATGATTTCGTTGTGGGCTGTATTGTATGATTGCTTGTCGCTGTATTGTATGATTGATTCTGGTCTGTATTGTATGATTGATTGTGGCTGTATTGTATGATTGTCTCATAAAGTAAACTGTAGGATTCAACATAGTGGCTGTAAGAGTAAATTAGGCCTTGGGACTATTATCAGTATTAACACCAAATTTATAATTAATAATCCAGATAATTAATGCCGTGACAGGATCGTTAAAATAACTCCCCTTGTGACAATCATCTTCAAAAGTCCAACGAATAACCAGAAAGAAAACCTGACAACAAGCACAAGAATAACAGAAATACCAGTACCTTGCCAATGCAGAAGTTACGTTTGCCCCATTGGGTGAACTCCAATCAGTGACGTCATGTGCTTTCAGAAAGTGTGTTCCGATATTCTATAAACGTATTGCTATTTTTAGAAAGTAAATGCACAAAGTAGTATGCATGTTATTGAAGTTTCAGACAGAAAATGTTGTTGGTAGTACAGCAAGTCAGTGGTTGTTGGTGAAGTACTGATGGCTTCTATAATTTACACACGTGCAAAATTGTGTGTTCAATCCGAAATTCTTTTCTGCAACTTGTAAGTATTTGCATACTAGTAGTGTGCGCAGTAAGTTATAACCTCAAAGTAGTGATTAAGTGGAGAAAAAATCACTTATATAGCTTACGATTACAGTAATCAATAGCACAAGAATTAAAATAATTATGGGATAGGATTAAGCAAATGAATATAATAATATTCTTAATAATCTCGCCTTAGATCACAAGAAACGAACACGAATAGACTGTCATTGTGGCACCTTAGTGACCAAACCAACTTTCTCCTCCCCTCCTCTCTTCCCTCAAGCGATCTTGGTACGTTAATAAGGTCGAAGAAAAAAATATAATCTCATACCCTACCACCACAAACACACACACACACACACACACACACACACACACACACGTGGAATCTATTCAGCTCTAACGCTTTTTCCTAGAAAAAAATGAACAAGCGACCGTGCCCGAAAAATAAAATACACTGATAAGGTCATCAAGTTTTATTTTATACCCTTTTCATTTTGAAAATTTAGATTACAATTTTTTATTGTCATTGCCAGTGTAGGTAGAGTGAATGTTTCGCCATACTAAAAGGTCTTTTTGTCCCAGCCATACTTGTTACACGCGTGTTCCATCGTTCTAAAAGGTCTTATGTCACAGACACACTTGGTACACGAGCTTAGGTGTGCCAGTGTCGAAATACCTCGAATTCCTTCCACACATTTAAAAGAAATAATACACCTACGTATCTACGTTATTCATTGGTTCGCAGTATTCAAGACCTCTTTTTTCATGTCTGGAGTCTTGGTGGCCGTACCAAATGTGGTGGGGTATCAGGTTCGTCAGCGCGCCGCCTACAGTATTTCAAGAGGTCCGAGAAAGACGAGACAAAAACTCAAGAGAATGAATATGTGGTGCAACTGTGATTGATATGCTGAGAAACTTGTATCTAGAGCAAATTTCAATCCTCTCAATTCTAAAGAGAGTGCTTGCTTGCTTTTATCTGGATTTGAGTTTGTTCATTTTAATTTGAACATTTATTGCCAGTAAACAGTTCTTTGATTTAGAATTGGTTCAAATGATTATCAACAGTCTTCACATATATATTGTGAAATATTTAACAATTTCATTTATGATTTGTAAAGTGCTGAATTAATATCAAACACAGCTGCAGAGTGCATGATCTTTTAACAACTAGTAATTTAGTATTGTTAATGAAGATTGCTCCGGATCTAATGTCACCAGGTCATTTATCATGCCTCCAAGTCTTGAGGCAATGGTAGCGATAGTGTCCTGAAACACGCTTGTGACAATGGTAGCGATAGTGTCCTGAAACACGGCAGTGATAATGATAGCGATAGTCTGTGACATATATTTCCACCCCTCTTTTATTTTTGTCGCTTCTATTCCATAATTTTTCAATAACCATATTTGTTATGAAATGTTCCATATGTTCTCAATAACCATATATGTTAGGAAATGTTCCATATGTTCTCCATAACCATATCTGTTAGGAAATGTTTTATATGTTCTCAATGACCATATTTATTATGAAATGTTCCATATGTTCTCCATAACCATATCTGTTAGGAAATGTTCCATATTTTCTCAATTACCATATTTGTTATGAAATGTTCTTTGTAAGGTGGGGAGTGCATGCTCGCACTACAGCGAAGTGGACATCGTGCACCACAATGTATGAAGAACGTCACACTTCTCATCAGCTTAACAAACATTACCAGAGGCGTTACTATAATTAAACCGAACATATTGTTGTGGAACACAATAGCACACCTACCATAAAATCGTGCACTTTTCTCTAAACTTGTTATTTGCTCAGTGAGAGTTTTAAATGGAAGAAATTCAAGTCGTAGAATAATTCCTTCTTACCCCTCACTTGCTGAGGAAATTCACCTGTGAACAGATTGATTTCGTTCAAGTCCCTGTTTGGAAGTTAGCACGGTAAAAGGCTGATTTTATAGTAGTAGAGAAAACCACTGAGTTCTAAGTTGATTCGTTATTGATTATTTTTTGCAGCATAAAGAGAATGTATTGATTTCTTTGTTCTTTTATGACTAAAGAAAAGGAGAATGTAAATCTTACATCAATTTCCAAAGGTGTGTATATGTTCAATTAATTCTAGGACATCATTATAAATTGTAGAAATGTCTGAATTAATGCTACTTGATTTAGTACGACTATATGCTCGCTAGTCTTTATCAAAGACTGTTGACCTTTAACCTGCGTGAAATGATATTTGCTTCAGAGTCGTCATGTCTCATCATAAGAGTGATGTGGAAAAACAGTAGTTATGCCTTAGATATTTTCTATGCTATTATAATTGTTGTTGATATACATAACTGTATGGAGCATAAATGTGCTTCAAATTATTAATATTTATGTAACTAAGCTCGTTGTGTCTTAAAATGAATTGGTGGACTAAAGGTACAAACTGTGAAATATATATATCGTTGTGTCTTGAAATGAATTGGTGGACTAAAGGTACAAACTGTGAAATATATATAGCGTTGAATGACCAAAAGAAAAGATAGATAATATCACCGTTCTACAAAAGGTCATTGTTGTATTTTTCAGTCGGAAAACTCCTTGTTACCTTCACTGGCTACCTGTTACCTTTACCAATTACCTGCTACCTCCACTGGATACCTGTTACCTTAACCAATTACCCGCTACCTTTTCTAGTTACCAGCTACCTTCACCAATTACCTGTTACCTTTACCAATTACTTGCTACCTTCACTGGTTACCTGTTACCTTCACCAATTACCTGTTACCTTCACCAATTACCCTGCTACCTTCACTGGTTACCTGTTACCTTCACCAATTACCTGTTATCTTTGCTGGTTATCTGTTGCCTACACCAGTTATTTCACCTGTTACCTTATTGTAACTTCACGTTATCTTTATCATTACTGTTATCATTATGGTTGTTGTCATATGTACATTACCTACATATGCCTTGGACTCGTCTCACCTTTGGCTGGTCACCTGTGTTTCTGTGTGACCTTTGCCTTGGCTCTACTTTGGTCTTCTGATGCTGGGGGGTAGGGGGCACTATGATCTTGTTTATCTGTGTACCCACATTTGCGAAGCAGAGATCATGAGACCATATTCAGATAGTGGCCTTGACGTCATCTACATTTAGCGAGCAGGAAGATGAAGGCCAAGTAAAGGACAAGATGTCCTTTCCCTTCTGCTAAAACGCCTGCTGCCAACTTGTGAAATCTACTCAATTAACTAACTTTGCTATTCACAGATTGTGGTATCTTAGACAATTGATCAGAGAGTTTCAGGCATCGCATGTTATGGAACTGTCTAAATAGCCTATATTCTGTGTATCTGATTCGTCTATGTTTGCTTGACTTTCCAATCGTGTCCAGTTTCTTTCATGGGAAGACTTGCCCTGCAAGGAAACCTTGAAGGGTTTAATTCCCTTACCGAGTGTCAGCATCACTTAACCAGCGATAAAATAACGAAATTCTGTTACAGTTTTGGCTTTATGAGTTATAAGTGACCCTTGTCTGCATCAGTTGGAAAGACGTCCCTTAACCACATCCCTGTTTGGGGGATTTGACACTAACTTCCTTCATAGCTACTGTTGGAAGAATGTTAAACCAGTTTTTCTTAATGTTCTTATGAAACATAAAGAAAAGATATTTCATTTATTTGCTTTTATTTCTGCCCAACAGGTACGTGGTTATTTCGATCATGTACCATTACGGTTATCATTCTTGTCAACAAATAAGGCCACCAATGCAGAGCTTGACAACTTTTCACGCTGAGCAACCATGCGTACATTGCCAGGGGCCACTCTTGTTTCCCGGCCTGTAGTTAGGGCGTATTACGACTGAAAGACAACACCGACGCAGAGATGAATGCTATTCACCGTAGACTTACAGATAGGGTAATGCCCCCGTTTAATAGGGAAATAATATTTCGCTACCCGTTTAGCCTTCGGAAGACCACCGAGCTGAAACAGATGTGCATAAACTCCGCAGCGCCATCTTGAAACAGTTTTGATGAACGACGATGACGCACTTTGGGGTGGACCCACGTGTTAAGGTGTTAATCCGAATTAGACACAAACTGGGCAGTTAGTAATGGTATGGGTGTGGTTCAGTGAAATAAAAGGGATCTCTCTCTCTCTCTATCTATCTATCTCATACATTCATTCCTTAAGACAGAAAGGCCCGAAGGAAATAAATAAACTGAAGTTGGAAATGGCACCAAATAATAGCGCTGCAAGGAAAAGGCCTTATACTGATAAAACCATTTACACTTGTTAATGAATGAGCACAATTAATCTGAGGTGAATTTACACTGGAAGTAAACACATATAGTACAAAATATTTTACAGACACACACACGTACAATCACGCACACATACATACACACACAGACAGCCCGCATACTTTAAATTTGTACTAGCCGTACGTACGTTGATTTAGAGCGATTAACCCCTCAACCGCTATTCAATAATCCCAAGTTTAGAACTCTAGTTATCATAGCTCTTTGTACTGTTGAAGCTGATGTTATTACTCTGACAGCCAGAGTTGACTTAGTTTAGACTGTTGGCCAAAGAGCGATATTTTGACGTGACAGTTGACTTATTTTGGACTGGTGGCCACAGAAGTGATATTCTGGCTTGACAGTTGACTTATTTTGGACTGGTGGCCACCGAGGGATATTCTGGCTTGACAGTTGACTTATTTTGGACCGGTGGCCACCGAGGGATATTCTGGCTTGACAGTTGATTTAATTTGGACTGGTGGCCACCGAGGAATATTCTGGCTTGACAGTTGATTTAATTTGGACTGATGGCCACAGAAGTGATATTCTGGCTTGACAATTGACTTATTTTGGACTGGTGGCCACCGAGGGATATTCTGGCTTGACGGAGTTGACTTAGTTTTGGAGTGGTGGCCCTAGAGCTGATATTCTGTCCGAGATTGGAGAATCCCCTTAAATATTATCGCGCATTATTATTTAAAAAATAAAGTAAAATAATTGTTAAAATGTGGAGAACAATCCTAAATAACTCGCCATTGAAAGATTATTTTATTTAATTAGAAAAGCAGATACACACATTTTTCAAACAAATTAAGACCGTTAGAGAAATATTTATTGCTGTCGAAAATAGTACTGGATGTTTTTTGTAATAACATTAAATAAATACGTTTTCATAGATTTATCTTTTTGACTGTCAGTAAATATTATTAACTTCTGTCCTCATATTCATTAAATATGTCAGCCACTGGGCTCACTTACAAAATTAATTCAGTATTTATCTCACGTACTTCAATGTTTGTGTTCTATGTGAATTTATAATTTAATACTTATTTGTATTTACTTAGGTGAATTCATAATTAACAGACATTTCAGAGTTTTTGTGTTCTACGTCAATTCATAATTAACAGACATTTCAGAGTGTTTGTGTACTACGTCAATTCATAATTATTTCAGTGCTTGTGCTTATTAAATTGCATTAGTGTTTATTTGATTACCTTTGAGATGTTATTCTCTAGATTAATTAAATATTTATTTGATTTCATTATATAACGAAGGAAAACAGTAAAAACCCCAAAGTTATGAAAAAATGTTTCCTTTAATGAGTTGTCCTTTTGTCCTGCACTCTTTCCAGTTAGCACGCTTTAAGGTAATCACTCTTTACAGAGTTAGACTCTTTAAGGTAAGCACTATTAAGCAAAGCAAGCGCTTTGTACAGTAAGCGTTTTTTTACAGTAATCATTCTTTAAGAAAGCTCTCTTTACAGTAAGCACTCTTTACAGTAAGCATTCCTTACAATAAACACTCTTTAATATGTTTATATGTCAGTACCATGTTCTCGAGACAACACTCGTCAGCCTGAGGAAGGCATGCGATGCGGTCGATTAGACAGTTTTTCGGTCCATAAATAAAATCATCGGAAGTAAAAATAAGACATACTCAGCCGCAATGCTAGATCTCAGCTTAAACGAAACAAGTAGCTACATAAATCTGGACTCTGAAACTATTGCACCCCACACTACCGCCAACTTAGGAGGAAAATATGTCGTTCTCTACTTCTTAGGAGTAAAATATGTCCTCTCTACTTCTTAGGACTAAAATATGTCCTCTCTACTTCTTAGGAGTAAAATATGTCCTCTCTACTTTTTAGGAGTAAAATATGTCCTCTCTACTTCTTAGGACTAAAATATGTCCTCTACTTCTTAGGAGTAAAATATGTCCTCTCTACTTCTTAGGACTAAAATATGTCCTCTCTACTTCTTAGGAGTAAAATATGTCCTCTCTACTTCTTAGGAGTAAAATATGTCCTCTCTACTTCTTAGGAGTAAAATATGTCCTCTCTACTTTTTAGGAGTAAAATATGTCCTCTCTACTTCTTAGGAGTAAATATGTCCTCTCTACTTCTTAGGAATAAAATATGTCTTCTATACTTCTTAGGAGTAAAATATGTCCTCTATACTTCTTAGGAGTAAAATATGTCCTCTATACTTCTTAGGAGTAAAATATGTCCTCTATACTTCTTAGGAGTAAAATATGTCCTCTATACTTCTTAGGAAGTTTCACATTTTGCCGAAATGGCACGGAACCCTAGTGCGGCTGAATATCATGTCCCCGTATTACAGGACTACAGATTAAGGTTTTCCACCCAAAACATACACACTATTCTGAGATTTGCCTGTAATGTACGTGCAGGACACACTGACGGTAGACAATGGAACATTTTGAAAGTAGCACACGACACTAGAATGGAGTAAATTACAACAGTGGAGTAATAAAACTTTTGTTCAGTAGTACGGACGGGGCAATGGATACGCTAGCTGTGCCTACTCTGGAGATTTATGTCACCACACGAGCCATATGTACGTAAAACTAGGAGGACCGGATGTTGAGACCTTACACAAGCACAAAGGCCGCAATTGTTTCTAGAAATCCATCTATGTCGGGCTTTGTCATTTTCTACACTGCTCAGCCAAGCGTCGCTTCTAAATTTATATGCAGACACGTGACAGTTTCCTATGGATTTCATGTTCAGATCAAAATCAATCAAATAGAATGAAAGAAAATCACAGCATTAGCTCTGCAAGGAGAACCTAGCATGCAAATCTACCTTGGGAGATCAATTTGTCGGCGTAATTAACGGAAAACATGTAATTAGACCCCTAAACATCTAGTTGAACTCCAGATGAGATTATCACAGAGCGCGTCTTCGAGTATTCTCGTTTTTATTTTGGAATGTGTGTACTGGGAGACGTTTATCCATTATTAGATTTAATTATAGGTAAATTCGAATAGTCCATATATGAGTGTTAATTTCATTCACAAGAGTTTCTGTTTGTAAAATCCATAATTATCAACTTTAACCTTTTCAACCTGAGTGCAGCAGGTGTGGCACGATTACCAGCTCTTTATTTAAATTGACTAACACTTTTATGTAATATATGAACACACGTAGATGTATACAAACTCAAACATATATATATATATATAAGTGTGAGATAGAATTATTCATATAATGCTTCGTCTGCCTCTAAGACTTCTTAGTGCTATGGATTAAGGAGTACCATGGAGGGTGGTAATATGGCCCATGGATATAATTAATAATGAGGAAAGAAAAGCTGTAGCAGTACACAGACGTCATCAACTCTTTAGCGTGCTTACAAGAACAGCAGCAATTAACTATGTTTAGACTGTGAACACGGCACCAACAAACCCGCAGACATAATAATGACACACTTCTCGTGTGTTCTAACCAGGCCAGGTAGTTTTAATTGCATACATAAATGGACATTATGTACCTGTCCTCTGTGACACTAGTTCCTGTGTAGGGTTAGTATTACACCCTAGTCTAACCAGGTCGTCATTACTACTACAACAGTATAGCTATACTGTGGAAGTCTTCAAAGGCACCAGCAATTAGAGGCCGACTATTGGTCTAGAGCATTAGACGTGGAAGGCCCAGTACATAGGTCTCTGTAAATGCTGTGAAATCTTTATATAAATATTTTATATCTTATTTATGGGGTGGAGAGGAAGGAATAATCCTATCAAGAGAGTTCATTTATATGCTGCTAACATGATTGTGTATGATGTATTTTCCTATCAGAAGGAGAAAAGAAATAATGATAATGATCTTTCCATTTGATTGGCATTTGTATTCCTTAAGTGTAGAGACATAAAGGGTCATGTTATAACAACGAACATTATGATGATTTTCCTGATAAATTGTCTTTATATCTCTTTAAGTGTGGAAACATAACAGGTCATGCTCCAACTTGTAATGAGAGAAAATAATATGATAATTGATATTTTAATGCTGTGAATATTAAGGCATGTAAAAGTATATTATCTTTGTTTCTGAACATGTTGAATTAACTAAGTGTATGTCTTCAAACTGACAGATTTTTCGGTCTTATGAATAGTTATTCGTTTCATATTATGGTGGAAGCTTCACCATGTTTGAAATTTACTCCTAATAGAGTAGAAGTTAACAGGATGGTAACCATCTGAAATGGAGGGGGGAAATATGTTGCCTATCCCTATTTCTAAAAGTTATTGTATATAAATTGTTGAAGTGACCCGCTTTATGATGGTATTTTTATAAATGTCAGAGTTGGAGTAAACACTTGAATTGAGAATATGCTAGAAATTTCTGATATAATGCAAACCAGTTCCACCTACATGAGTAGTTTTATTATTCAATGGTTAAATTGTATGGGAAGAAGACCAAGCAATGGGCTGAGAATTTTCTAATGACCTGAATTGGGTGGGCAAGAAATCCGGTATTGAAAGGTCGCCATTAGCTTAATGGTGAGTTAATTGACTAATTGAGAGAGAATGGACTTTAAAATATTTCACGCATTTTGCTATTGATATAATTATTATACTTGTGTTTTACTTAGAGATGTATTATATGAGTAGACTATTATTTCTACAGATTGTGAACTATGATGCTTATGTGTGGTATGCTAGGAAAATTCACATTGTTTCTAGTGAACCCGCTCATAAAACTATTATGCTGTTTTTATTAAGCTGTGTGTCTTTATCATATTGTGCTAATAAATACTGTTGCTGGAAAGTGTACGTTAAGATTTGAATGTAAGAAAGAATGGAGTTAAAAAAAATAAAGTGGAAACTTAATGTTTGTTCTTCGATTATAATTTTAGAGGGAAGAAGCAGCCTTTCCTTGTTTTATTGGAATCCCCTGGTACTCTGATTATGGATCACTATTACCATGGTAGATGCTAGAGGTGTCTGCCGCAGTGTAAATGTGTAAGGAATACACTGCACTCCGTTGATGTATGGTGGTAAAGTATGCCGACAACATTGAGCAATTTCTGGTACAAGGAGGTTACTGGGAATTGCTACAATTGTTGTTCCGCTTGAGGGAGCTATGGAAATATCTACAATTGTTGTTCTACTTAAGGAAGCTAAGGGTATTGCTACAATTGTTGTTCCGCTTGAGGGAGCTATGGAAATATCTACACTTGTAGTTCTGCTTGAGGGAGCTATTTTGGCAGAGCACCAGATTAGCCTGGAGAGAATAGCAGTGAATCAATGTTCTACAACGTGAGGAGGGAATCACATGGACTTGACATGAACAATAAATTGTGGCTTTGTTACAAAAGCATGTGAATGTCTATTGATACAGCCCCTAAAGCAGATTACATAGAAACTCTAATTGCTTATCTCTAATAACTCCATTTCTGTTCTCTGATAAGAACTACCCTGCAATTTTTAAGGACAATAATTTTTTGAATTCTGTGTTAGTATACAAGACTATAGATATTAAAATTATCCGAACATGGTTTTGTGGAAATATTGATGTCAAGTAATATTTTTGTCTTCGTTATATGTCTATTTGATTGTTGATTCATAAATTTATTGATAAAGTCACTGACCTGCTTTAACATATCGGAGAAGAAAGTGGGTGGATGGGGGCTCGCTAAATATAGATTAAAGACTGATTTATTTTCTCCTTTATTTTCTCCAACTCTGACATTTATAAAAATACCATCATAAAGCGGGTCTCAATTTATATACAATAAGAAGTTTTTCACTCACAGAAACAATGTGTGACCGTAAATATGTTTTATATTGTGGAAGAGAAAACGTTAACAGCACCCGCATATCCGCCAAGTGAGAGAGAAGAGTGGTTTCTGCTGTAGAATTATTAATAACATAAATGAAGATTCTCATCACTTGTAATTAGTTAGGAACAATTAATTAATTAAAATAATCATAACCAGTATATAACTAGGTGGCGTTAGCATCACATTGCTTTTATAGGAGAATGTAAACAAACAGTATCGCCAAACGAAGTTAATCGGTAGTGGCACAACTAGAATAGGAAGCGAAAGAGAGATGGTATCTATGCACTTTTCGTAAAGGTAGATAACTCTCAGAGACAGTAATGATAACTTATCGGACAAGAAAACAGTCCACGAAAAAGGCGTATGATCGACATAGATATACCAGTAAGGATTAACTTGGCCATGTAACACAGTATTCCTCCCTAAGCATTTAATTGCAACACGGGCGATTTTCATCCGCGCTAATGCGTCTCTCAGTTATACTTCTAACCGAAGCTTGAAGGTTTGCAGTAGTTTTTCACTTCACGGTGATGTATTAGAAGACACGGGATTATGGAGCCGACATGAGCGTGGCTTAGAGAATGGAAATGTGATATGCTTCTTGACATTACCTGGGCCTTTATTATACTCAACATTATTGGCGCCTTTGGAAGACATTCTTGCGTCCTTTACTAGACTTGACATTACCTGGGCCTTTATTATACTCAACATTATTGGCGCCTTTGGAAGACATTCTTGCGTCCTTTACTAGACTTGACATTACCTGGGCCTTTGGAAGACATTCTTGCGTCCTTTACTAAACTTGACATTACCTGGGCCTTTGGAAGACATTCTTGCGTCCTTTACTAGACTTAACATTATTGGCGCCTTTGGAAGACATTCTTGCGTCCTTTACTAGACTTGACATTACCTGGGCCTTTGGAAGACATTCTTGCGTCCTTTACTAAACTTGACATTACCTGGGCCTTTGGAAGACATTCTTGCGTCCTTTACTAGACTTAACATTATTGGCGCCTTTGGAAGACATTCTTGCGTCCTTTACTAGACTTGACATTACCTGGGCCTTTGGAAGACATTCTTGCGTCCTTTACTAAACTTGACATTACCTGGGCCTTTGGAAGACATTCTTGCGTCCTTTACTAGACTTAACATTATTGGCGCCTTTGGAAGACATTCTTGCGTCCTTTACTAGACTTGACATTACCTGGGCCTTTGGAAGACATTCTTGCGTCCTTTACTAAACTTGACATTACCTGGGCCTTTGGAAGACATTCTTGCGTCCTTTACTAGACTTAACATTATTGGCGCCTTTGGAAGATATTCTTGCGTCCTTTACTAGACTTGACATTACCTGGGCCTTTGGAAGACATTCTTGCGTCCTTTACTAAACTTGACATTACCTGGGCCTTTGGAAGACATTCTTGCGTCCTTTACTAGACTTAACATTATTGGCGCCTTTGGAAGACATTCTTGCGTCCTTTACTAGACTTGACATTACCTGGGCCTTTGAAAGACATTCTTGCGTCCTTTACTAAACTTGACATTACCTGGGCCTTTGGAAGACATTCTTGCGTCCTTTACTAGACTTAACATTATTGGCGCCTTTGGAAGACATTCTTGCGTCCTTTACTAGACTTAACATTATTGGCGCCTTTGGAAGACATTCTTGCGTCCTTTACTAGACTTGACATTACCTGGGCCTTTGGAAGACATTCTTGCGTCCTTTACTAGACTTAACATTATTGGCGCCTTTGGAAGACATTCTTGCGTCCTTTACTAGACTTGACATTACCTGGGCCTTTGGAAGACATTCTTGCGTCCTTTACTAAACTTGACATTACCTGGGCCTTTGGAAGACATTCATGCGTCCTTTACTAGACTTGACTACCTGGGCCTTTGAAAGACGTTCTTGCGTACAAACTGTTTCTCTTTGACTTGCTTGCACTTTGCACTGTCCTTTTTTGGCTTTTGACTGGTTAGTATATCAAACTCACTATATATCGTGTACTGGCAGGTAAAAGAGTTTTAACTCTTCACAACGGACACCAAGTTATACAAAGTTTTAATTCTCCCTACAGATATCAAGTCGTACATTATCTTTGTTGGTTATACACATTTTAAATTCTCCCTACAGATATCAAGTCGTACATTATCTTTGTTGGTTATACAAATTTTAAATTCTCCCTACAGATATCAAGTCATACAAAGTTTTAATTCTCCCTACAGATATCAAGTCATACAAAGTTTTAGTTCTCCCTACAGATATCAAGTCATACATTATCTTTGTTGGTTATACACATTTTAAATTCTCCCTACTGTCGACGCTATACTCTGGGGTGACTTTGTAATAATGACTTATACCAACTATGTATAATTAGTTTTGATAAAAGACATCTACAAGTGCCGGTGCAGAGCATGGGTCACTGGTTAAATATGTATATCTGCAACTGTTACGCTGATATACTGGTACGTCGCCAATTTGGCTCCGCCCCCAACTCAGATTCAGCTGAGATTTAATGTTTATGAATAATATATATATAATGATTACAATTAACGAACAGAGGACAAGACGTACTCATTACATTATCACTTGAACTACGAAAATAACGATAGAACTAACAAACACGCGTTTTAAAAATAATAACAAGAAATTTAATAAAAAGAAAAAGTTAACAAGATTTAGAAATTTAAGTTCATCCTAAGCCAGTTCATTGCACTGAATTCACTGTCCGAATAGGCACTTAGCTTAAGCACAGAAATGACGTCAGTCTTGTAGACTTGAATTTTCCAGTCAATAGATCGGCACGTCCCAATTCAGCCGGGACAAGTAGAACGGCCACACAGGCACAGCCACACAGGCAAACAACAGGCAGCTATAAACGAGCAGCCGAGAATACACAATAGCAAGAAAAAAAACCCTGCAACACAAACAATTGCAAAGCCTAAGTGTCCAGTCCAGTGCTCGATTAATAATTACTAAGTTTGGCATAGGCCTCTGAAAGGAAGAATATTAATATATTCATAAATAAAACATAGTATATAACATCCTAATAAAACTTAACCATTCACACAAATACAAAGACCCTTTTACCTATATAGCCAGGGTTTTCTTCTCTCATATACGACCCAGTGTTGTTTTGGGCGGACTACCCTTTTCCAGTCGTCACCCTCAGACGATTTTTCAGGAAGTAGTGAAGATAACATTTTCACTGTGGTTTTTATTACCCTGCTTAGACCAGCTTCTGACCTGTTCAATTCATTAGCTCTAAGATGATTATGTCCCTCTAACAACTCTAACCACCCGCTAAGCGTACACACTGACCGCACGCTGACCGCCGCGCTCGCAGACTTCAAACACCGCAGACATCAAACGCCAGTCCCTAAATCTTCCACACATGTCTCTCATTCGTTCCAGGGCTTCCCTTCTCTGTAAACCGGACGCAATACGCACTCATTCAACAAATGAAAATTTATATAAAATATATATGTGGGAATATTTTCCCATCATACAACACCTACAGATATCAAGTCATACAAAGTTTTAATTCTCCCTACAGATATCAAGTCATACAAAGTTTTAATTCTCCCTACAAATATCAAGTCGTACAAAGTTTTAATTCTCCCTACAGATATCAAGTCGTACAATATCTTTGTTGGTTATCTCGTATGTCATAGCTCTCATTTAGATTTCAGGAAAGGTGGAGCTCTCAATGTACTGGTAATAAAGGTAAATGTGAAGGTGTGAGGCCGACTTGTTCTCTTTTAGATTTCAGAAAAGGTGGAGCTCTCAATGTACTGGTAATAAAGGTAAATGTGAAGGTGTAAGGCCGACGTGTTCTCTTTTAGATTTCAGAAAAGGTGGAGCTCTCAACGTACTGGTAATAAAAGTAAATGTGAAGGTGTAAGGCCGACTTGTTCTGATCGATACACTCGGGCACTGAAGGAATGGTTTCAACAAGATATTCATCGGGAAAAATGGCTTTTAACACGAGAAGAATTTCAATTTTAACACTCATTATTTGTGTGTCTCCTTATATGTACATGTGTGCCTCTCTCTCTCTTTCTCATATATGTGTGTGTGTGTGTGTGTGTGTGTGTGTGTGTGTGTGTGTGTGTATGCGTGTGTGCGTGTGTAATTATGTGTGGGTTGGTGGGTGGGTGTAATTGTATGTTTAGGTGTGAAATTAAGATTAAGATAAGAAATACAAGAAAGAGGAAAACATAATTTTATTCTTCTTGTAAAAGAAAAACTTTTGAAAGAAAACTCATGATCATTTTCCATCCGTTCCTGAAAATTAAATCTAAAACATAAAACTAAAAGACCAAATTAAGAAACGCTATGCTGTCAGCTAGAATTAGTGGAAACATATCAGAGCAACAAAACACAAGAAAGACGTCATGAACAATACAAATTAAGATACAAGTAAAAGAAACACGTGATAAAAAATAAATGTTGAAAGAAAGACGTAAGGAAGATAATATTCAAGAAAAAGACAAACGAGGGAAGGAAAAGAAAATCACTTTGTAATATATATACCAAAGGTCAAACAATCACAAAAACAAAAAAAAAAAAACAGGCAAAAGGAAGTACGATAAACACACGTTAACCCTAATTCTAACCTATTTTACCCCTTTCGTAAATAATTCTGAAAGGGCTGGTCAGTTAAATCAACTGTTATTTTGTTGGAAAAACTATTCGATTTTGTTTAGGTTTTTTTTTTTGCACTAAAAATTCAATTTATGTATCTTTTTTGTACAACTACATCAAGAACTTGATATGTGTGGGTGCCATTGTTGATGTTGTAGATTCCAATTCTGTGTGCAAATGATACATAGGAAAAGGGTGAAGGGTTTCTATTTCAGTATCGAGTTCGATTAAAACAAATTCAAAAGAACACGATTTTTCGCATCTGATACAAATGGTACTTTAATACATAAGAAATATATTTCACTAATTAATATATTTCACTAATTAATATATTTCACTAATGTTATAAACCATGGTCGTCTAGTTAGGTGTTATAAAATACATTTGATAGTTAGAAGTTAATGAATACACTTGGCTTTGTTAGAAGTTAATGAATACACTTGGCTTTGTTAGAAGTTAATGAATACACTTGGCTTTGTTAGATGTTATAAAATACATTTGATAGTTAGAAGTTAATGAATACACTTGGCTTTGTTAGAAGTTAATGAATATACTTGGCTTTGTTAGATGTTATAAAATACATTTGATAGTTAGAAGTTAATGAATATACTTGGCTTTGTTAGATGTTATAAAATACATTTGATAGTTAGAAGTTAATGAATACACTTGGCTTTGTTAGATGTTATAAAATACATTTGATAGTTAGAAGTTAATGAATATACTTGGCTTTGTTAGATGTTATAAAATACATTTGATAGTTAGAAGTTAATGAATACACTTGGATTTGTTAGATGTTATAAAATACATTTAATAGTTAGAAATTAATGAATATACTTGGCTTTGTTAGATGTTATAAAATATTTTGACTAGTAAAGTGTAGTACAATATATTTTATTCTATGAAGCCTAAAATTATTTACAACTGTAAAATATATTTGCTTCAAGGAAGTCTATGGTTGTATCGAACTGTTCCTGATGGTATTGCGGTAAAATCACTGTAAGCAACAATATTCTGTATTCACTCAGATCTGACTGGGTAAGATAACCTAGGAATGATCTATCTCTTAATATTGTATATAATCTGGTTTCCAATTTGGATCTTTCTTTAATTAATCTTTAATAATTTTCTTAAAAAGCCAAGACCTATTTCTGGATGGGGAAACGATAGAGCTATATATAAATCATATTTATATTGTATTTGAACTAGGAAGATATTTTTACTGAAATCTAAGACTTAGATTGGTAGACTATAATGTAGAGTGTCATAATAGAAGATGGTGTGAAGCAAGTTTCAAATTTAATGAAGTTGTGTATGATGCTGGAAATGTTTTGTATAGTCTTACCAGCAGCCTTAAACCACTCACCAAATCCACCAGCAATGTTTCTAGTTTTGTTATATCATTTAAAACTGACATGTATTCATGTTCAACTCATTTTTTCCCGAACACCATCAAAGTTTTATTTCAATCAATTTGATTTATATAACCATCCTCATGAATATGGGAACATTTACTTGGCTTTCAGTGTTCCGTTGGAGCTCACTATACCTGCCATAGAAGAAGGTCAGAAGGTCAGGTGAATAATAAAAAACTGGCTGGTAGTAGTCAATAGGCAGATTGCAGTATAAAGATGGTAGGCAATGACCAAGTCCAAAAGTACTGGCTGTTAGTGGTCAATATGCACATTGCGGTACAAAGATGGTAGCGGTCTATATGCACATTGCAGTACAAAGATGGTAGTGGTAATATGTACATTGCGGTACAAAGATGGTAGTGGTAATATGCACATTGCGGTACAAAGATGGTAGTGGTCAATATGCACATTGCGGTACAAAGATGGTAGTGGTCAATATGCACATTGCGGTACAAAGATGGTAGGGGTAATACATCTTTAATACCCATAGTTAAATGCTTAGAAGTTACAACATTGAATCTCTTATGTGATACATTTGTTTACTTGGTATACCGCCAAGTCCCCGTAATGGTTAGCTGGCTACATTACTTAGTAATGTCTGTGTGTTCAGTATACATTTATGCCCTTATAATGGTTAGCTGGCTACATTACTTAGTAATGTTTGTGTGTTCAGTACACATCCATACGCTTATAATGGTTAGCTGGCTACATTACTTAGTAATGTCTGTGTGTTCATGTGTTCAGTATACCTCCAAGTCCTCGGAATGGTTAGCTGGCTTTATTACCAAGTCATGTGTCTGATTAAGTATACATACACGCACTCACACCCTTTTACACATATAACACAGTTACTCATATAACACACCGATTCACAAACACGTTTGTATAAGAGACGATCATTTCACTCACTTGTACCTATAGCTTTCCTTAAACTTTCAGCAGCATAACCAGTTGGCCAACCCCTTATAACGTTAAGTAAATAAAATGGTGCTACCTGATCGTTATTCGACTTAATCTATTCTTATAAATCAGTTGTACTATTGGTTGTTTTACCCTGCCGAACCACCACTTGGTAGTATCTGTTGTGATATTATTGTATATCCTATATTATTACACTTGTAACTACTGATGGTTGTTGTATCTGTTATGCTATTGTTGTACATCCTGTTTTATTACGCTTGTCACTACTGATGGTGGTTGGTACACAAGCACTATTCATGGATGATAAATGTCTACTCGCCAAACCCACGATGGCTTATCACAGACAATGAGCAGTAACAAAGGCGATAAAACATTACAGGATGAAGTTACGTAAACTGAAATGATAACGATGTTAACAAAGAGATGTTTTAAAAAATTTAAAAAAATATGTCATGAAGAGAGAGGGTTATAAATCAATGTGAGGGAAAGAGCCCACTGAACTATATACACTGACTTATTTCTGGATTATTCGGTGGATATAATTTGTCACTTTAATTGTAATTACTGTTCACAAAATATCACTACAGTTTATATTTTTTCCTCTCATTGCACCAGAAGGATGAAAAAGATAATTTGTTACATACTTGTAGATGAAACCTTCTGTACGCTTCACGGCGCGGGTAATGTTTTTCCCTATCATTTGTTTATTTATTTATTTTGTACTTTTGTTAACTTGTAATGCATGTTATCTTTAGTTTTTTTTGCTTATATTCATCAACAGCATGTTTCTATAATAAATGTAGATTTAATGGTGTTAAATAAACAATGTAGAACCAGATATTGTTTTTTAAATATGTAAATATTATTTTTCCTGAAACCCAAGGCGGACAGTTACTTTGCATTACTAGTTAAATTGTAAATTGTCAATAAAAATATGACGCCTTGATTAGCAACTAAAAACTGCTGTTATTAATTCTTCTAATATTTAGTAGCAATATATAATATGACGCCTTGATTAGCAACTAAAAACTGCTGTTATTAATTCTTCTAATATTTAGTAGCAATATATAATATGACGCCTTGATTAGCAACTAAAAACTGCTGTTATTAATTCTTCTAATATTTAGTAGCAATATATAATATGCACGTGTGTGTGCCTCTTCGTAAACGCATAATAAACAATTAGCAGGTACAATAATTATTTATTATAATAAATAAGTGGATAAAACATGAAATGGGCCTTGCAAGGTAAGGGGAGCAGTCAGTGATTTTAGAAGGCTGTCGACTTTATACTATGTGTTCCTATGTGTGAACGCTTGTGCATGTGTGTGTGTGTGTGTGTGTGTGTGTGTGTGTGTGCGTGCGTGCGTGCCTGTGTATGTGCGGGCCCGTATGATTATGTATGAGTGTGTTAAACATACCTATATTTTATTGGAGTTTTAAGTGTCTAGTGGTAGCTATATGTTGTCAACAAAAAACTGTAGCTTCATAATTTTTTTGCCTCTATATACATCGGCATTGGAGACCTTGCATGAAAACAAGAATTCTGCGGTGAGTAACTTTTATTTCGGTAAATCTGTTGGCTACAGCGAAAGAACTGAACAAATATGCATAGACATCAATTGCTAGAAGAGTTTCTGAATATTATCTTGACGAATGTATTGTGTTGAAGTGGTTTGTGGAGCTCTATTGCCTTAAATATGGCATCCTTTCTTCTCTTCAAATGCATAGTCAATTATCGACTCAGTAATTATTAATTGTATGGTAACAATCTGGGTATTTTTTTTTATAATTCCCTAATTATGGCACGTCACCTCATGTAGTAATTACTGCCATGTAAAGGTCAATGCAATACTATTATTACTACTATTGCATTGGACTCTGTATTATTATGTTACATTACACAAAAATGCAAAAAAGAAATTGGCTACACAACAGACTATAATTTTATATATACAGATAATCAACAATCTTTTCAGTCTTGTAAGCTTTGTCGTCAAAGATCAGAGTGACCTAAGCCATTACAAGCTTTGTCGTCAAAGATCAGAGTGACCTAAGACATTACAAGCTTTGTCGTCAAAGATCAGAGTGAACTAAGACATTACAAGCTTTGTCGTCAAAGATCAGAGTGAACTAAGACATTACAAGCTTTGTCGTCAAAGATCAGAGTGAACTAAGACATTACAAGCTTTGTCATCAATGAGCAGAGTGAACTAAAGCATTACAAACTTTGTCATCAATGGGCAGATTGACCTAAGATAACATAAACGTTATCATCTAAGATCATAGTGACTTAACATAAATTTCTTTCTTCTGTTTCTGCTTACCCATCTATAATACTTAAGTGTACACCAAGTATTTTAAGCACAGTCAAACAAATAGTAATTTTATTTATTTCTTAATCTGCGCTTTTACCGCTATAATGAAGATTCTTGTCATGCTTCCCAAACCTTCACACACGTTTGACAATGCAGTACTAATCTCACTCGTTCATAACAAGTCTCTCACTCATTGTTAACAAATCTCTCATTTACTGTTAACAAGTCTCTCACTTATTGTTAACAAATCTCTCACTCATTGTTAACAAGTTTCTCACTTACTGTTAACAAATCCCTCACTCATTGTTAACAAGTCTCTCACTTACTGTTAACAAGTTTCTCACTTACTGTTAACAAATCCCTCACTCATTGTTAACAAGTCTCTCACTTACTGTTAACAAGTCTCTCACTCATTGTTAACAAATCTCTCACTTACTGTTAATAAGTCTCTCACTTACTGTTAACACGTCTCTCATTCATTGTTAACAAATCTCTCACTTACTGTTAATAAGTCTCTCACTTACTGTTAACACGTCTCTCACTCATTGTTAACAAATCCCTCACTCATTGTTAACAAGTCTCTCACTTACTGTTAACAAATCCCTCACTCATCCATTTACTAGCTTGTCGGGTGCATTCGCTTCTACATGTATTACTACAGTATGCAACATAATAAAAATTAAACCTGTGAGTTACAGAGAATGTATATTCAGTTTTCATAACAGAAAGAAATGAGGCGGCTGTGACCGAGCAGATAACTGGCGTTAGTATTTCGCCTTAAAATAATATTTCCTGAACAAATAAAATGCTTTTTCGTTTTGTGATTTCCACTCATATTATATATCAGTTTTTAATTGTCGTTACAAGGATAAAATGACGACTGCCAGAGAAATGTTCAAATCGGCCTCACTATGTCCGGATCAGACTATGTTCGGGTCTGTCAAATATGTCCGGGTGTGTGGTCGTGTTTTATTTTAATTTTTAAAAAAATTCATCGAGGAACATGCCCTAATAAAAACAGTGTTCACGGAAGTATAACTCGCATGATCGCAGTCTGTTGTTTTTCTAAATATAGGCAGGAAATAAGTGACATTGTGGAAGAACTCTGAGTTTGTTTTTTGAACTGGTATTAATATCTACGCTGCTTTCAGAAGAAAGAAATTTGAAAATTGGATAGCTAATAATTAAAAACAACAATCCAACTCTGTAGGGCATTGATATTTTTGCACCACTGATAAAATATAATTATATGAATGGATTACAAGTGGTCAATAGAATGGATGTGTTAGTCATGTGTGCCGTACTACTCACGTTTTATGACCAATATGTATCAAGGTCAAAATGCGGCCTGACTAATATCACTCACTGTTAATATTTGTGACCAATTTTTATGATAAGCAGAACGTGTCACGACCCGGGTACGTTATCTGCAGTATTTGTCATGGATATAGTCATGACCGAGGTATATTGTCTGCAGTATTTGTCATGGATATAGTCATGACCGAGGTATATTGTCTGCAGTATCTGTCAAAGAGATGTCATGAATCATTAATATGAAATAATGTCACTACTGCGAATGGATACCAATCAGAAGTAACTGAATATAAATCTAATTTAAAATAAAAGTAAACATTATATTATGGTGATTATCGAGCTAAATGTTGTAGAACAGTTTTATTAATATTCAAGCTTGTGTAGCTAAATCAAATTAAGTGTTGTAGAACAGTTTTATTAATATTCAAGCTTGTGTAGCTAAATCAAATTAAGTGTTGTAGAACAGTTTTATTAATATTCAAGCTTGTGTAGCTAAATCAAATTAAGTGTTGTAGAACAGTTTTATTAATATTCAAGCTTGTGTAGCTAAATCAAATTAAGTGTTGTAGAACAGTTTTACTCATCATCAAACTCGTTTAGTTAAATCAAACTTGAATTTCTGGCATCACCCTTTTTATTTTTAAGCATGCAACGCATGTACACAATGCTGATACATTTTAAAAATGCGTTTTAGAAGCTGATACGGTGTGACTTTTAAACGTATTAAATGTGACCGTATTTAAGGAAACGTCTTGCTCAAACAATCAGAAGAAAACATAACTCTCACACTGGAAATTGCCTACAAAGAACAGTAATTTGCAATGGAGATGTTTTCCGTAATTGAGGCGTGTCATTACTGACGTCGAAAGCATAGTGATTTTGGGGGAGGGGGGAAAGGCTGTAGTTAAAGACAATGAAAGAGAATGGGTTTTTACAAAGACTTGGCTACCGCAGTAAAGATACTTTTGTCCGTCTTAAACAGATCGTTGTGAACGTTACTGACAGTCATAGTATGACGGCTATAGAGTTTTAGTAAACTATTGTAAATGCAACTCAGGATTTTAGCGTGAATGCTATGCATACTGAGTATCTTGTAAACATCACTAATGAATAACAGTTGAGGGCTATGAGGTTCCAATAGCCCACTATCTGAAATTATATTTGAAATCGCTGAAATTTATGTAGTGTATTGAAACTGTTACTCTGAGTTATAGTGAGACATCAATGGGGTTTCAATAGTCCATTAAAAGTCATTGGGAATTAAAATGAGACATCAATGGTTTTTTTTTTATAGTCCATTAAAAAGTCATTGGGAATTACAGTGAGACATCTGTTGAGATTTAATACTCCATTAAAAATCACTGAAGTATATTGTGAAAGCTGTGGAGTGTTAGTAATCTACGTAAAACAACACTATGATTTTTATATCAGAAGAACAGTTTCACACTCCACTTGAAACAGTTATTACCGCATTCTTTTTAGAAGTGTCTTCAAGATAATTGCGCATACATTGTCGACGTGGGAAGTGCCTAAAAAATAATTGAACATACATTTTCTATCTGAGAAGTGTTTGAAAGATAATTGCACTGACTGAAAATATTGTAATCATAAAAAATCCGATATTATTTGATGAAATAATAAACGAATTCATTCATGTAAATTTTGAATAGTTTAGTTATTATAATTAAATACTTTTTAAAGTTCAAATTGCATCATATTAGCTTGACAATATCCACAGATTATTAAAATAAAAGATGCATGCATAATAATAACACAGTATGTAATATCCCTTACAGTTAGAAACATTAATGTGACATAGTGAAATGGTCCACGAGAGCAAATTAATAATAGTTTCCATTTGGAGCCTTCACGACGCGATAGAGTAGGCTTCAGAGAAATGCGTTTAGTGGATTCAAGAAATATATGAAAAGAAAATTAAAAATAAATATAAAAAATACAGCGTTTAACTTTGCTGAATTTTCTCGAAAAGTGCTTTGGAAATTGAACTGATTGTCACGGGAATCAGACGGACGTGCAAAATCCCACCCTTCAAAAAAAAAAAAGAAAGAAACAAAAAAACCGCTTACAATAAATGTTCACAGATCTAAATTACAGATCTAATCCAACACTCGATGAAATGCAACCCCCCCCCCATTATAATCCAACAATTGATGTATAATGCAAGTCTTGATGTAATTCAACACTTGATATACCAAGAACTCAATGTAATATAACCCTTGAAGTAATCCAACACTCAATAAACTGCAAACCTTGATGTAATACAGCCTGCGATGTAGTGCAACATTTGATGTAATCCAGCACTCTATGTAATGCACCATTTGTTGTAATCCAGCACTCGATGTATTGCAACACTTGATGTAAACGACCACTCGATATAATGCAACTCTTGATGTAATTCAGCAAACTCGATGAAATGCAACCTTTGATGCAAACCACTCTTGATGTAATGCAATGTTTGATATTATCCACCACTCGATGTAATGCAACATTTGATATAATCCACCACTCAATGTAATGTATCTTTTGATATACTCCAGCACTTGATGTTTTCCAACTCTTGATGTAATTCATGACTCAATGTAATCTTTGATACTATGGCACCAAGTTAATGGTTATTATTATTATTAATAATTAATTAATTAATCACCCGTAACTAATTACAAGTGATGAGAATCTTAATGCATGTTATTAATAATTCTCCAGAAGTCACCACTCGTCTCTCTCACTTGACGGCTATGTAGGCGATGTTAAAGGTTTTCTCTCTTCGACAACAGTAAAGACAAACATTTACCATCACACAATATATCCATAGATGGAAAACCTCTTACCAAAGGAGAAGATAAATCTGTCTTTTAATCTATATTTATTGAGCCCCATCCACACACTTTCTTCTCCAACATATGGTTATCAATATGTGTAAGAAGGTCAATAAATTTAACAATACATTTATTAAATCTAGAATCAAATATACCTATAGCAAGTACAACGAGAAGATTACTTGACATCAGTTTCTCCATGAACCACATTTGATTAATTTCAATGCCTATACAGACTTATATCCTAACACATGATTTACAATAGATTAGTGTCAATATAAATCACATAATAGTTCTTATCTGAGAACAGAAATGGAGTTATAGAGATTATAGCAGTTATAGTTTATACATAACATTGTCTAGACAAAGCTACAATAGTCTTTCAAGCACTTTCTTATAAGACACAAGTTTATTGTCACAACTGAATTACATTTTTACGTGTTTCTCTTGCACATTGTAGAACACTGATGAGCCACTATTCTCTCAAGGCTAATCTGGTGTTTTGCCTTATTAACTCCCTCAAGCAGAACAACAATTGTAGCAATATCTAGTAACTTCATTGTACCAGAAATTCCAAGATGTAGTCGACATACTTTGCCTCCATGCAGCAACAGATTGCAATGTATCCTTACACTTACACACTGAGGTTAAAAAGTGTGTCTACCACTTGTCGTAGCAGTTTATAAATCAGTAAACCAGGAGATTCAGGTAAAACCAAAAGAGACTTTCTTCTCTATAAAATATAATCAGGGAACAAAAAAATGATAAGTATCCAGTTTATTCATCTCTAACTCCATTCCTTTTTACATTGAAGAATCAGCTTACAGTTTCCTACAACAGTATTTATTAACTCTATACACGCATAGACTATAATAAATACAACCTATCAATTTTATGAACGCATTCACTAGTAACAATGTCAAGTGTTTAGCATACTACATACAAACATCTTAGTTCACAATTTGTAGAAATAATAATCTACTCACTTAATACATCTCTATGTAAAGCACAAGTATAATATATCAATAGCAAAATGTATGAAATATTTCAAAGTCCATTCTCTCTCAATCAGTCATTTAACTCACCTTTCATAATCAGACTTCTTGCCACATCAAATTGAAAAATGATTAGACAGTAGAATTCTTTACAGCAGGTAAACTTCGGATCTCAGCCCATTGTCTGGTCTCATTCTTGTAAATATTAACAATTGGATAATAAAAACTACTCATCGACCTAAAACCGGTTTAGATTACATCAGCAAATCTAGCACATTCTTTCATTCTAAGTTGTTTATTTCCAACTTTAACACTTAAAAATATCAGCACAAGTAGTGCCCAAGATTGGGTCACTTTGACATTTAACAATTTTATAACAATTCAGTTTAGAAATAGGGATAGGCAAATTTACTCTGCCACATAATACAACCATTGATATAATGCAGCACTTGGTGTACAAAGGTTGGAGTACTAGTAATTGGAGTGCTTGTAATCTAGCTCTGGATATAATCCAGTATTTGAAGTAATCAATCTGTAATGTAATCTAGCACTGGATGTAATCCAGTATTTGAAGTAATCAATCTGTAATGTAATCTAGCACTGGATATAATCCAGTATTTGAAGTGATCAATCCTTGATGTAATCTAGCACTCGATGTAATCAACCCTGGATGTAATCTAGCACTGAATTTAATCCAGTATTTGATGTAATCAATCCTTGATGTATTCTAGCACTGGATGTAATCCAGTATTTGATGTAATCAATCCTTGATGTATTCTAGCACTGGAGGTAATCCAGTATTTGATGTAATCTAGCACTCGATATAATCCAACCCTGGATGTAATCTAGCGCAGGAAGAAGTGCATATAACGGGAATACATCAAGGGTAATTCGATGTAATCTAGCACTCGATATAATCCAACCCTGGATGTAATCTAGCGCTGGAAGAAGTGCATATAACGGGAATACATCAAGGGTAATAATATGGAATCTGCACTGGGAAAAGGTCGTGTCTAGCTATAATGTATGTACAAATTGAGGGTAACGACATTCCTTTACAAGACAGGATCCCATAATAAAGTTAAAAAGCTTTCTTCACAGGACAAACTCCCAATATGAGGTTATATACATCATTTCATAGAACCGAATCCCGTAATGAGTTTAAAACATTCTTTTAGGATTGGATGCCACAATGATGTTAACACACACCTTTAAATCTAGAATGAACAAGTCAAGAGGTTAAAGTTAATAAGTTACAATGTTTACCGAGCAAGAACAGAGAGATTAAACCGAAAAGACAGGCGTGAAGTTAAAAAAAAAAACAACGGAGCTCTCGACAAGTAAATTAATGGTGACATTGTCCATGTTTCTTTATGGGATGGTGTTATCTGTCTTCAAGTGGGCTGGGTGAGAGAGAATTAATTTGATGATGGTGCCGGGTGAAGGGGAATTAAGTTGACGATGAAAACCTCCATGTAAGTGATTGTGCCCGAAGTGTGCATCAGTGAGCTGGATAGACTGTGCAGTGTCTGTGATTTCTTTCCTTTTTGTGGGACTGTCGTGAGAAGTACTGGTAGGTTTTTAGTCAACACAAGTTGATTGCACGACAGTACACGATGTACTGGTAGGTTTTTAGTCAACACAAGTTGATTGCACGACAGTACACGATGTACTGAGAGTAAGTAGTAACATATAAGTACAAAAGTGTAAGCTAATACATGCACTAATATATAATTTATTCGCACAAAAGTGCAGCTTAGTAACGACCTCGTGAATGCTCTCAACGACAGAAAGTAGTATCATTGGAGTGTACCAAAGTGTAGACTAGTAACGCCCTCGTTAATACTCTCAATGACAGAAAGTAGTATCATTGGAGTGTACCAAAGTGTAGACTAGTAACGCCCTCGTTAATACTCGTTAATGACAGAAAGTAGTATCATTGGAGTGTACCAAAGTGTAGACTAGTGTACATTTGTTTCTGTCCCGTTGTACAGAGTTCTATGTTGCTAAAGCTGAGGACTGTATACATTGCACAAGCAGCATATGTTGTCAGCCATGCAAATTGTTTTACACATTATTTCAGTGTTTTCACGTGTAGTCTTGCTTTCAGGTGTATTCAGTGTTTTCGGTGTATTCAGTGTTTTCAAATGCAGGTATTCTGTCAGGTGTAGGCAAAGTGTGAGACAACGCCACCATAGTTAATGTTTATGATTATTATTATTATTAATCATCCATAACAAATTACAAGTGAAGAGAATCTTAATCTATTTAATTAATAATTCTCCAGAAGACACCACTCATCTCTCATTTGGCAGATATGCGGGTGATGAGAACACTTTCTCTGTTCCGCAACATTAAAGACAAACATTCAATTTCAGACTATATTTCTATAGGTGGAAAACGTCTTATCAAATGACAAGATAAATCCGTCTTTATTTTGCGAGCCCCCCACCACTATCTCTCCATACTATGGTTATCAATATGTGTAAGAATGACAATAAATTTATTAATTCAACAATGAAATATACATGTAACAAATACAATCAAAAGAGATTTGACATTTACATCGCTTCACAACAATTTTCGATTAACGCTAGACAATCGCTCAATTTATCCTAGCATATGTATCAGCAGTCAAATGATCATATATATATATAGAATCAAATTCTTAGGCATAATTTATCAAAGACATGAGAATGAACTTTTACAGACATAATTAAAATCAATGTACATAAGCTTTCAAAGATGGCCACTGTCACTAACACGTGTTCATAATCACGCAATTTTATCCCCAAGTACAACATTCAGTGAAATAGAAGGAAGTGACTGGTACAATTACATAATTTATTGAAATTGAAAACGAATAGTAGAAAAATATATTTATAAGTAAAACGGACAGTGATATAGAAGTAAAAAAAGACAATATCTAAGTCAAATTTATAAAATATGTACATGAAAAGGTATTTTATAAATCAGTTAACATTATATGTATATGAAAGGTATTTTCTAAATAAAATTTCATGTATATAAATGAACAGGTATTTTCCTAGTAAAATGTACACCGAAATAGGAGAAAAAGCATTTTTTAAACTTATTTTGAAATAAAATGAAAGACATTGTCCAAGTTACCATTATAATGAAGTAGGAGAAATGTTTGTCCAAGTCACTATTTTATTGAAGTAGGAGAAATGTTTGTCCAAGTCGCCATTATATTGAAGCAGGAGAAAATTCAAGTTGTCGATTTCACACCAGCCAATATATAAACTAAGAGAGAATCATTTTCAATTTGCAAAATATCCATTGGTAATTAGTTCAGATGTAGACATGCCCATCAGCAGATTAAATAAATGCAGAAGTGAAGTAATCAGACAACCCAAATTAATATTATTTGACACAGGTCAACACATCCGTGCTAGGAGGTAGAATTACAAGGGGAGGTAAACGTAAGTAAAATCAGTCAGAGCAAAGAAAGGTGATGATTCCTATAAAAGACAACTTGACTTTAATTAACGCATACATCAGCGGTCGAACGCTCCACTAATCATTGGACGTCAGACAACACAAAGTATAGGAGGCGGTTTGACAGTGTCAATGTTACGTCTAGAGCCATTTTTCATTATGTACGTTATCCCGAAATATATCAGCTTTAGAAAGCTTTTCCAGCTAAATCTTTAGGGAATACGAGGCAAAACTAGTTCCATCAAATAACGAATATCTGTCAAATAAAAATGCTCAGAACGGATATTCTGTATTTTAAACTTGGCTTTTCTATTATTTCTTAGCGTCAGGCAAAAATACCATTTTTCTTTCAAGATCGGCACTAACAGAATTTATAAAATGCATGGTGTCATTCATTTTGGAGAACTTGTGTTTTCACATTTCTTATTTTCCGGCTTAACCAAAAGAAACGTCATTTATTACAAAAAAATAATGTTAAGCATTTCTCTGATTTTGTTATTGCTGCTGGATTGTCCATATGCGTCCACATGTGTGATGTGTGCGGTGATTGTGTATGTAGAGTGCGTGCGTGTGTATTTATTTATGAATGTGTTCCTCAAAAGTGATGTATGTAACTATCGACTCAAGGCAACAATATTGATGGGAAATTCTGTCACGAGAAAAGAAGAGAATGTATTTATTTCCACACAAGTTGTTTTAATTTTTTTTGGGGGGAGTCTGCAACGACTTTGAAGGATGAGGGGTAGGTAAGTCTTACTGTTTGCATTGAACGTATTGAAAAAGAGGGAAATGTTTACACCAGAGGAAAAACAGACAAATGGAAATCACCCATTCTACACATACATAGAACACCAGGAAAAAAAACGTCGAATAAACAATACCCAACATTAATTTACGCAGGTGACATGCAATGGTGACATCTTTTGTCAGTCCATTTTAGCTTTTATCTGCTGTTTCATCACATGGTATATATCAACATGGGCAGGGATCCATATGAGCTTAACTTCATTCCCTCTATCAGTTAGTTTTCGTACTCGGTCAGTATTAAGTAACCAATGTCTGGTATGCCCCCACCCACCATGTGTTTTTCTAAAGCTTTTACAGCCGAGAGGAGAATCTGTAGCTATGATATATTTAGTGTTGTCTAGATTGCTTTTTGTAGCTGGAATGAGGTCCGTTAATTTGGCTATCATCTCAGCTGTGAAGATGGAGATGTTGTCTGTAATACTAAGGCTAGTGTCTTGATCATTAGCTATATGAATCCCTATACGTGTTATTTCTGTTACAGGCTCATGGGAGTCGTCCATATAATACTTCGATTCAGTTTGAAAAATCTTCTTCTAGGTATTATAAAAACATATTTTAAAGAGGTCGGGGAAGTAGATTTTGTTAAATATTTCTTGTGTTCTATCTGTTTGAGGTGGTTTAAGTTGCCTTAGTGGTACTTCTGTCAGTTCATGTGGGAGTGGTTCATTTATTAGTTCCCCCCACGTCTTTGTTTCCATTTCATCTGTGTTATTTTTAATTGTTGACGTTTAAGCAGTGATTAGTTTGGTTGGGTGATAATTGAGCATTGTCTGTAGTTTTAGGATGGACGGACCTTAACCTTATTGATTGTTTAATTATAAGTATCTGAATGGGGTTTTGTCCACTCTCAATTAGAACACTGATGTTGTTGTTACTTGGGGCACTCCCAAGACGAATTTTAAAGATTTAGCCTGGGTAGAGAGGAGCTTATTTAATAGGGAACTTTTTATTTTAAGAGCGGGGGTATGTACAGAAGCCTGGACATTACAAAAGCATGATGAAGACTAAGCATTGTTTTAACCTTTGTTCCCCAAGCGGGTTGAGACTGATTAATCGAGGTTTATCCCTCTGTTGGCTGATGGTAGGCACTGGTTCATATATATTCACTCCACTGGCAGTTGTCTTGGAATATTACTCCAGAGAATTTTATATTGGTTTTATAATCTATTTCTAATCCATCTATTTGCAATTTAGGGTAATTTCCTTAGGATTTTGATTTTGATTTGATATACTAACTGTCATGACGTGCTTTCCGGGTTGGCGTTACGAAATAGGCGTGCGAAATCAGCATGTAAAACAAGTAAATACTACAAAAACCAATAACTCACTAAACAATTCATCACATACACAAAATAAACACTAACTAATGGTAAAATAACAATACGTGCATATATATATAAGATAGATAGATAGATAGATAGATAGGGAGAGAGAGAGAAAGAGAGTAAGAGAGATAATACATGTGGAATTGACGGTAATAACGGATCAATGAACTTGTGACTTTGTTATGAAAGGGAGTGAAAATACTTTTTCAGCTTCGCTTAAACAAGGTTATGTAGAAAATATTATCGCTTACCACTAATAATTCCATTTCTATTCTTTGATAAGAACTATCCTGTGATTTGTATTGACACTAATCTATTGAATTGTGTGTTAGGATATAAGACTGTATAGTCATTAACATCATTTGAACGTGGTTTTGTGGAAATATTAATGTCAAGTAATCTTTTTCATTGTTGATTAATAAATTTATTGTTAACCCGATCTTGATAGGAGAAGACTCCAGACGACAAGTGCAGACAGTGGGAAGCGCACTAGCAAACAACTGGATTTTTAAGGAAGACACGATTAACTTAAAATCACGTCGCGGAACTTGAAGCAGACGTATTTTGTTTGATCCGTCTTTTGACAGTTGTCAAATAACATTTCGTGTGACAAAAATGTGCAGGAATCAGGAAACAACGACAATTACGTTGGCCTAGCTTAAATGGATTGCCAAAAGATTGAGTCTGGCACAACTACATTTCTTCATTTTAATTTTTACAAGTTTCTTATTACACAATTGCTTCTTTCTGGAACAAGTGGGCGATCGTGTGATTGCAAAATTATCATACAGAAATGTACGGTGCATTAGTATGCATAAAAGTCATGTAAATTAGTTTGCATACATTTGATGTAAATTAGTTTGCATACATTTGATGTAAATTAGTTTGCATACATTTGATGTAAATTAGTATGCATACAAGTGAAGTAAATTAGTTTGCATACATTTGATGCAAATGAGCATGCATATTTTTCAAAGTCGACTGAAGAATGTTATTGTAATCTGGGATGACACCTTGTAATCGGTAATGCAAAGTGATTGTTTTAGAATGAAAATAGAGAGAAATAATTACTTTCTATGACTACATAAAGTGGAGATGGGCCGAACAGTGTAATGCGACATAATTAGTATATCTTCAAACAGTATGACAAAGAAAGTAATATGTGTATATTTCATTCTGTGTATCAAACTTATTCGAGATATTTAATGTTGATGCAAAGTTTGACGATCAGACAGCCATAAAAATGTCCAGCCAAATTATTCTGACATCAATACTGCCATTTGTCGTGAAAGGCGAAGATGATTACAGACCTACTCAAAACAGACCAGGAGTCATCTTGCTAGTGTCTGTAAAACATAAAACATACTTAAAACAGACCAGGAGTCATCTTGCTAGTGTCTATAGAGCCATTTATAGAATCCACACAACTATCATCCATTTCAATAGTGTCTTCCCTACAGGAACTATTTATAAATTACAGTTCACAAAACCGACTGAAGCTAATTTAGAAAACTGAGAGAAATAGGTACCAGTAGGGCCTTTCTAAGAGGAAACATTTTCTGCAGACCCAGACACAAGACTAACAGGAGAACTCTTGGTGTTGGTATCGACCTGTTTGACAGGAAACGTTGTATGGTTGGCCAATCATCAGTAAGCAAATAACGGTAGCATCGTGGATATTTATTGAGTGTTATTTGATAGAAATTCTTTCTACTGTCCACTTCGTCTTCTGGAAAGGTTTTCGTTCTGTTAAATGTGACGCAGGGAAAGGTTCTGCTCTGTTAACATGTGACGCAGGGAAAGGTTGCACGATGACACTACGAATAGACATTCATCAGTTGCTTTGAAAAGGCATCCCTTGCTGTTTGGGCATGTTTCTTTTGAAAATAATAGTGTATATCATTTTCTCATTTTGCAGATAGATGTATATACTTATTATTTGAATGGGGTAGGATACTGGAAAATAGTCGTGAATGTCGAGTCCAGATTTCTTACAAAGGCATAAATTGAGTGTTTGCTAGCGACTTTAGTCGTGAATGTCGAGTCCAGATTTCTTACAAAGGTATAAATTGAGTGTTTGCTAACGACTTTAGTCGTGAATGTCGAGTCCAGATTTCTTACAAAGGCATAAATTGAGTGTTTGCTAACGACTTTCATTGGTACCCAGACAGACACGTTATGCATACCTAAAGTTATGTATTTATGAATTCAACAACCTCATATCTCAGTCAACCTGTAGAAGGACTCTAACTCTAGAGTTCACTCAGAAATATTCAGCGTACTCTAATAAACTCATTTATTGTATGCTCATAAGAATGAACCAAATAATTACTACAGTGCTATAGGAATCGAATGGACATTCGCTTTTGACACCGCATGGTTGTTATTATCAACTTAAATAATATAAATATTAATTGTAGCAGTTGAACTCTGTATTCATGCTGTCTTGTGTTATTTCTTGTTGAATACAACTATTCTTAATACACAGACCACTCGTGTTAGCGTGACGTACATGTTATGTGTCGTAGTCTGTCACCTGTATTTATTTACTATCCTGGCTGTATGTATCGGGGATGGGGTGGGGCACGAGCTATCTTCTAGTACTATCACTCTTCTATTTTACATTATATATCATTCATCTTTCTAACACGTGTGGCCGGCCAGAAGGTGTGTTTTGGGGATTAGGCTAAGGTTACGGGCGGCCCGGGAGGGTGGAGAATCAACATCTTGCCCGTCTCCCAGCAAAACGTCACATGCACAGGATTTGAACACACTGGATTACGTACACCAACACAGCACAGTTCATACTTGTGCTCAGCGACAGCACAATCACTCATGACGTCATTAAGGAGGGAAGAATTCTGATATGTCAGTACTGAGTAAGAATTGAGTGCTAGATTGAACTTAAGAATCCATGTGAGAAGGGATATAAGAAGCCAGTTAAAATTAAAAGCACACAAATCCTTACTTTGATTATTTAGCTTAATAAATATAGCTAAATACGTGACTGTGCTAAGATAAGTTTCAGGGATTAGTAAAAAGAAATATTCTACTAACAAAATGTATAAACTGATGTGATACAATAAGCACAATTCCAATTATGAAATTGTATATAAAGAGAACAGCTCAAAGTTAGCAAATCCTTATCATATATGCACCCAACCCTCAACATAGTTTCAAACTTATAAGTAACACAAATGTATCTTCCAGACAATTCAAATACTTTATGCATGTTCCTATCACCTCTGGAAAATTCTACAGATGACGGATATCACTGTTTCCAATGGAGCCAACGTTTAGTGAATTTACGAATGCATTGCTCATGTCGAAGTCATAACAGTTGTAACATCGACAGTCACTCTCACTTTGAAATAAAATAAAGGTAATACAAAAATTAAAAATAAAGTCAGGAAAGGGTATATCCATGTTTACCAGTTTCTTACACACATTAGTATCCTGCCTTTGTTTTCTAGCGGATTTAATATTCTTCTGTCATGGAGACCCGTCACCTTGTGAAAAAGCTAGAGGGCTTAATTTTCCCTTCCCTGCACCATCAACTGACACAGCTAGTAGACTTAATTTCCTCTCCTCTGCACTGATCACGTAATCAGTGATTACCCCATATGTATGTTACTACTATATATGGTATGTGTTGTTTACCGTATCACTAAGTCCTATTAAGTTCGATTTCCTTAGCTGAATGACGTTTATCTCTGATTGGCATTGTTCAGGATGCATGGTCTGAGGAAAATACATGACATCATTATCCATTTAATTATAATTCTTAATCCCTGAACTAATATGTACTGACTAGTCAAGATTTGTACTGCAAACATATGTATATAATAAAACAGATCTATAACTATCCGGTAAATTTAATAAGAATATAGTTTAAATGACAAAATGGAAAAATGACTGAATATGGACAGATGGATGAATAGAGATAGGATACAAATAAAAAATAAGTGAATGAATGTAGAAAAATAAATGAAAATGTGAAAATCACTGAATATGGTAAGATAGATGAAATGAAAGTGGGTAAAACAATGACTATGAATGAATAAAGAAGGAAAGAGAGATTAATAGAGAGTGAAGACAAAGGAACAAATGAATAAACGCGGAGAGAGGCTTATAAATGAAGAAATGAATAAAAATTAAAAGATGTTAATGATGGAGATAGGGAAGAAATGGAGAGATGGCCACAAAATATGAGATAGATGAATCTGGAAATATGATTCTGGAGCGAATGACGAAAAACACAGAAGATTAGTGAAAATGAAGACAAAAGATAATTGAGAGAAGGTTAGACAATGGATAAGATGAGTGTATGGATAGATAAAAAAAGAAGAAACATAGGAAAAAGAACAGAAAATGGAAACTGGAAACTAGAGAGGAAGATAAAAATGTCGAGTTGGATAAATATGAACAGAGAAAAATATGGAGAAATGATTGAAAAAGTTGATATAAATGAAGAGATAAATGAAAATTGGTGTGAATTATCATCATGTTCAATGGGTAACTGCATGTTTATGGCGGAGTGAATGGCAATGGAAAATAGAATTGAAATACAGCAATTTATGCTTTGCATTAGGACTATTTTTTACCTGAGTTATTTCTAAAGCAGTATCTATCTATCTATCTATCTATCTATCTATCTATCTATCTATCTATCTATCTATCTATCTATCTATCTATCTATCTATCTATCTATCTATCTATCTATCTATCTATCTATCTATCTATCTATCTATCTATCTATCTGTCTGTTCGTCCGTCCGTCCGTCCATCCATCCATCAATCTGTATGTATGTATGTCCCTTCGTTTGCTTATCTCTGTCTGTGTGCGTATCAAACTATAACAGTTTGACTTTGGGGTTTTAACTAAAATTATCTTTGTTTAACTGGACAGCAGCGTTCACGGACAAAAGCTTAATACAGAACCTTGTACTTGAACGAAGTGTGTAACTCTTAATGCTTAAGGCGGTCACGAATACATTTGTTAGTAGGTGTACGAATTGTGCCCCCT
The DNA here is from genome assembly GCA_028829895.1 of Sinotaia quadrata. Lineage (NCBI taxonomy): Eukaryota > Metazoa > Mollusca > Gastropoda > Architaenioglossa > Viviparidae > Sinotaia > Sinotaia quadrata. The sequence continues at coordinate 50,387,542 of CM054177.1, read as the reverse complement.
TGAATGAGTAACGGCGACTGAAAATAATAAGGAAGAAATGTGCAGCACACTCACCACGAAACATTTAATTGAATGATTCAAAAATGGGAGTGATGCAGCTTCACAGACATCGTTATAGTTCGACACAATCTGTTCTTTCACAGAATTATCATCTCCAGATTGTTAATGATTTATTCTGTTTTTCTGTTAATAAAGTCTATATTGCATTCTGATGACAAGTGTAGTTCTATAATCCCGTTACCATTGTTCGTTTACTTTAAGAATTGAAAGGTTTTGTCGATTTTAAGTTGTACACTACGGGATCGGGTCTTATATATCTTTCCGGCTGAGAAATCATAGATCACTTGAAGTGGTCCTTGAGTAGAAATTAATCGGGCCAAAGTGTAAGTCTTTCCGCCAGCGAAAGCACGAAATGTTTGTCACGTACTTTAAACAGAAGAACATCATTCACCATAAAGTGCAAGTCTTTCCGTCAGCGAAAGCAAGAAATGTTTGTCACGTACTTTAAACAGAAGTACATCATTCAGTACAAAGGTTCCGATTACCAGACTTAAGGTTTGGGTCAATCGCTTTCACTGACACCTTTGGAGAGAAATTTGTCTATTGGCTGACATGACATGGCAGAGTTGACAACGTTTATAATTATTCAAGTGTGCAAAGCCAACAATGACTTCTTGAAGAACGTTAACTAGTTCACTTTGTAAAAAAAGGATTACAGGTTCATCTGAGACCCCAATATTTTAGGGCTTCTCTCTAACAATGCATTTAGGATTATTATTAGGACAATGTACGAAAGAGCTATAGTAGGATTTTACTTGCTGATATTCTTAGGACAATGTACGAAAGAGCTAAGGTAGGATTTTAATTGATGATATTTTTAGGACAATGTACGAAAGAGCTAAAGTAGGATTTCGCTTGATGATATTTTTAGGACAATGTGTTTCAATATATTTTAAAGGAAATTTACAGCATGACTTTTGTACCAGTGTTTCTATTTCTGTTCGGCTTTATTCTAACGGAAAAGCGTGTTTCCAAATATTATTGAGACACTCTTCCTCAGAAAGGTGTAGAAAACCTTGATAGGCAGCTTGGGTCGATAATACCCAGAAACGAAACGTAGAAAACTCTCCTAAAAAAAACAACAACCGCATTTTGTATTAGTAACATTACATCCCATTCTGCTGTGATGTCAGCCCTAAAATAAAAGTCACAGTGAGGATTAACCATATATCGTATGTCTGTCCTTGGGGTTATACATTTGATAACACTTGACTAGAATTGAGTACAATGCATCTTGTTCCAGATCTTTTCATGAAACTTTGTGTATACGTTTTCTTGACTGAGTCAGTATTTAATCGTGACTTGAGTATAATATATCGTGTTCCAGACCTCCCCATAAAACACTATATATACTTTTTTCTAGACAGTCAATTTAGTCGTGACTTGAGTACAATATATCGTGTTCGACACCCTTATAATCCGCCAAGTGAAAGACATGTTGGTCATGTGGGAGAATTATTAATTACTATAAATTAAGATTTATAATTACTTGTAATTAGTTATGTTATTAACTAATAACCGTAATGAGTAAAGGGTGCCTAGAGGTGTCACAGATTCGAACGACAATTGGCGATATCACGTTTGACAAAATATCTTGTCCTAAGAAAGCGAGTGCGAAACACTTTTTGCATGTGTCCTAAGAAAGCGAGTGCGAAACGCTATTGCATTAGTCCTAAGAAAGCGAGTGCGAAACACTTTTTGCATGTGTCCTAAGAAAACGGGTGCGAAACGCTATTGCATGTGTCCTAAAAAAGCGAGTGCGAAACGCTATTGCATGTGTCCTAAGAAAGCAAGTGCGAAACGCTATTGCATGTGTCCTAAGAAAGCGAGTGCGAAACGCTATTGCATGTGTCCTAAGAAAGCGAGTGCGAAACGCTATTGCGTGAAGAAAACGAGTAGATGAGTTAAAAGCCGCTGTCGCGCGAAATGAACGCGTAAACGTTACTGTTGTTAAGAATACACTAAACATTATGATTATTACTGCATACTTAATTGTCCTGTTATTATCTCCACGTCAAACTTTCACAATATGCCCTTCACGCCGGTAAAGCCAGGAAGCACTGTGACAAACAGCGATACCCATTTATAACTTGAAATGTCACGTTACTACAGTGATCGAAGACGGAGCAGGGCCCGCAACTCTTGAGGCAAGTTGTCCGTATTCGAGATTCAGTCTGATGAACAGATGCTCCCTTCTTGAATATGGATTGTTTAGTAATTGTTTTGTGTGAAAACATTGTGAAAGTGAGTGGCCTGAATTAGTGAGCTATGTGCCTTGGCATTGACACTTCTATGGGGAAAGCGAATATATTATTAAAAATGTTATTGCCTTCGCAAGGAGAGGGTATTATTTCAAGTGCTATTTCCCTAATGGAGCACAAAGAAGATTTAAAAAAAAAGTATTATTGCTTGAAGAAAAATTGCTTAATTCATTTTTAAATTGCTGTTGTTCTAGGAGAAATGTAGAAATTTTTCAATGATAGGGCGCGTGAAATATATAAATCTTGAGCTAGATAACACCTATAGAAACTATGTCTAAAGAACAAAGAATACAAACATTAAACAAAAAATAATGCTATTTATTTGAAATAACTCCTTAATATTTTCCTAATAAATATGGATGTGATAACAGACACATGCACACACTTGTATCATACGCAAGTTAAACAAAACAAATAATGCTGTTATTTGAAATAAGTCCTTAACATTTTCTTAATAACTGTGGACGTGATAACACAAACACAAATTAAATCATACAAAAGTTAAACAAAACAAATAATGCTTTTATTCGGTATGTGTCACTTTTAAGGCAGTCATACGAACTTTAAAATATCTCTATGCTGCAGTTTTGCTGTCTCTATACAAAGAAGAACTGGGTCTCTAATTGATGAGATTCATTAAACATAGAAAGTCTAGATTGATTGATATCTAATTTATGCCCACTAAATACATTAAATATGGCAATATTAAACTGAATGGTCTCTAGAATATAGACTCTGGATTCACTAACCTTGGAGAAACTAGACTGCTTTATCTATGATTTGTGACCAGTAGATTTACTAAACATTTAAGAGTGGAAAGAGATGTTTGATTAATCTCTTGATCATGAGCACTGAATTCACTAATATGAAATACTCACTTGATTGATCTCTAACTTATGATTAACGGGATTAGTAATCAAGGGAATACCAAATTAAATGAATTCTGCTTATAAGCATAAGATTAGGTAATCAAGGAAATACTAAATTAATTGAATTCTGCTTATATGCAGAAGATTAGGTAATCACTGACGGGACCAGGGCAGCAAACAATAAATGTAAACAACATATTTCAAAGTACACAATAATAAAAGATATAAAGTCCAGCACTTAAAATACAACACAATAAATGTAAACAGCATATTTCAAAGTACACAATAATAAAAGATATACAAGTCCTGTACTTAAAAATAACCCAGCAAATTACTAATGCTTCATACATCTATTGCAATTACTTCACACGTTTTTCTCTTTCTAACTGCCTAACAAATCTCTACCTAAATCTAATTCTTTTTCAACCCTAATCTAACGTGTCCCACGGCCTAAGGCCAAGGGTCTCTTCTGATTCCCTAAAGGGCTGGTCCTTGGTCTCTCATCCCTCTTTTTGTGCTGTGGCAGAGTTCTGACCTCCTATATAGTACACAGCCTGGGAAAATTTTCTGCAATGCAAAGGTAAAACCAAAGGGAGACCCCACCCCCCAGCCTAGAAGATGTGCAACCGCAGAACCCACGCTCAACACTGTCAACCACACTCTGCACACCCATCATCGTGTCATAAATCACTGTTGTTCATCCCAAAACAAGACGTGAACATTACACGCACAGACACACCTGCACCTAAACAAACAGGATACTAACAGTGTTACACATATAACGATTAGTTTTATTAATACTAATTTATGAGCACTTAATTCAGTAAATTTGGAAAGGCTAGATTGATTGATGTATAGATTATGAGCATCCTACATGAATGTGAGGTCTTTTTGTTACGAGCACTCTCTGTGTAAAAGAAATGGGATGGGTGTGTTAGCGAATGATTATTACTAGATTATCTTTTCTTGAACAGCAGTGTGCACTAGAATGCAATTTGTTGCAATGGTGTGGTAATAGTTCTTGTTATGCAGCACGTAAGATTCAGTCAAAGGTGACACTAAGGGAGGCAAACACAGCAAAAATAACCTTTCCGTGATTTCACTTGACACACAGACGTACAATGAGTGATGACGCGAGTCACTTAAACTTGTGGCGTAGAGGAAATAAAAGTAGTGAAGGAAGGGGTGATAGTAATAAAAAAATATGAATGCAGCATATGTGATAGTTCAGGAATACCTTTACTTACCTACACTAATCACCCCACCCTACTAACACCACACATACAGTCACCTTTATTACAAACGTCTTTGTTTTAAAATTTCGTTGTGCTCAACTCCTTCGTGCGACATCAGCCGGGGACTATTGACAGACAACGTTAAAGAGACGCCTTTCACCCAGCCAAACAAACTCTCATGTAATTAACTAGTATCTTTAAAAAGAAACAGTGGTATGAATTATTATAATTTCTTATGCGTGTGTTTGCGCATTTAAGTGCTTTAAATTTGTTAATTCCTCCCAGAACAGCAAGAAGTATATCTTCCGGATGTATAATCACGTTTGAACATTATTATATTGCATAATACGCTGCAAATCATGCTGAGAAAATTGATAGTTATTATAAACTTTCTTAGTTAAGAAATATGTTTCGAGATCCTGATTAGAAAAGGTGAGTTAAGTAACTGACAGCTCATTTTCATTTGCATAAAGGTACAGTAATTTATTGTGTACATCCACACTGACTCTTGTAGCAATAAAATGTCTAGGTTGTGTCTCCTTGACAAGTGTTGTGCAGTTTATGGCCTATCTTTGGCTGTGTTTATGGGACTGGTTCTGTTAGGAGCGCGCAGACACACACACACACACACACACACACACACACACACACACACACACACACACAAACTGTGCATGCCACTATTTTAATATTATTGAAGTGTGTTCTGCAGGCAAATAAGGTTTCATAAGTAGATATGCATGTAAATGCAATATTAATTAATTAACTGAACTATAGTTTGCATTGAGTATTTACTTCAAAGATTTAGTACTCATTTCAGGAGTCGCTCTGAAAGAATGGACATATAATAACATATCGAGATAGAGAGAGCGAGAGGAGAAAGTAATATCTAAAGAGAAAACGAGGAAAGATCGAAAGACACAACACGATGGAGGGAGGGAGGGGGAGAAAGAGAGAGAGGAAATCTGTATTCTTTAAGCCCGTCCATCACTAAATTATGAAAGCAGCAGTTAGACCATAGAAATATCATAATCTAAAGTTCTGAGCTTACAGACTATAAAACGTAAGTATCAACGTGTTATTGCAATGGTTGTTTTGTACATTGCACACACTTCATATTAACCAAAATCAACAATCACAAAGTTCTTGAATATAATTATCAGAAATAATTGTACAGCGTACGAGAAAATTAGCATTTCTTTCCTCGCAAAGATGTTCACATCGGAGTTATAGAGAAAATATAGTCATAGCTTTATTGATAGGTAACATTTCAAAAACTACATTTATGAGAAAATAATAACAAATTTTCTCTTAAAGTCCTTAGATTCACACATTTTCCAGCGACAGTAGATTTTTGTGGTCTGGCCTTTCTCCAATAATTAATTTTCATTTACACATAACGGCTAACCTTCATTGTCCGTGTACCACAGCTATAGTCAGCGTTCAGAACATGTAAATAAAATTAAGAAATATCATTAGGATTCAAATTTTAAATGTATATTATTAGCAACACTTTACGATGGATTTTTAAACTGATACGTCTATTAATCCTATCATTCTGATAGAAAGGCCTTCATATGGAAAAAAGAAGAAACAAAAAAAATAAATAAAACAGAAAACTTTGCGTTGCACCCGAAAGAGAATAAAATTTGTATTTATTAATCTCTTGCACAGACCGAGCAGGAAAGTGACGTTGACGTGACTTGAAATCTTGCTGAACTACATCAACATTTGACCGACTTTTGAACATATACAACTTCTAAAACGCACACGAAGAAGTGGAGAAACCCAGGCAGAATATTTTTAATAAAATACTTTTATTTTCATTTTTAACCCATAGTCATCTGCATCAATTCTCTCATAATTTTGCACACGGCATTAAGTCCTTCCTGACTGGCCTAAAGAGAACTAACCAGCTGTTGAATGAAGGCTTCAAGATTAGGTGAACATTATCCTGAATGCGTATATTGATTTTGGTTGACTTGCCACCTAATCCGTTGTAAAGTGAATGGTGACAAACACTTGTATATTGCGATGGAAATGACATTGAGTTAGTAATCGTTTCTGAGATAATACATCAGGGCAATTTTCAGCTATTAGATATGAGGTTTACGAAACTGACTAATTTGTCGTTACCGACGCTTAAATCCCAAGTAAAATAATAGTATTTATCTCCCTTAACAGTGACTTTCCATTTCACTTGAAGGATTCAAGCGTGAGATTTACATGGCGCACGTGTGTGGGAGTGACGTCAGAGAAAAGCCCGTCCAGGTGTGTCAGATTTGTTTGAGGTGGACAAGTACTTTAACATGCACATGTTCTGGTGCACTTTTTTGGTGTCTTATCACTTAAATGTAAAGCAACTCTCCCTTTCCTAAACTTTCTTTCGATTTCCCTATCTGTTTTTTTTTTCTGGCCCTTTCCCCATGTTTCTGTTTCTCTTTCGAACTCTGTTTCTTTGTCTCTTTATCCATGTATCTCGTTCAGTTTCTGTTTCTATTCATGTGTGTGTCTCTAAGGCTTTCTTGTTGTGTACATATATAATTCTTTCTGTTTATCTGTCTCTGTCTTTTTCTTCTGCATCTCACGTTCTCCCATTTTCCTCTCTGTAAATCTAATTCTTAAAATATTCATCTCTCCCCTCTCTCAATTTTGCAACAATCAATTGACATCCAGACAACATGAATAATGCACATCACAGAGTAAGCAAAGTTCAATGAGTTTTTCATGAAATGTCAACATAACCCGAATGGAAGTTTTGTCACTCTCTGTTTTACAGACTGCATTGAATGATATCACAACTTAACTGGCTGTACTCACAAAACACACAGGCAGTCCAGTCCAGTCCAGTTTAAAGGAAAGTGTAAAAGGAGAGTGCAGCACTTGACTCTAGAGAAACAACAATAATTCTTTTGTGGAAATTTAGCTGGACAGATATTAACTGCCTTTCTCCCTAATAACTCCTTAGACTATATATATTTTACAATTACTGAACACATTTATTTAATTCATCACAAGTGAACAATGAACTCAGGCTATGTGTCCTCTCACAAGTTGCATACTTTTCCAGACACAGATATGCAGTATTACAAAAGTAATAATATCAAACCAAGCAATGGAAGTAGAAAAATCCCTGTTATAAACAATATCTTACAAATCAAGATTGTGATAAGAAAGTCTCTGAATCATAAATGATATTCTAAGATATAAATTTGTTGCATCAGACACACTACAAAGTTCAATGACTAGCAATTTAGTTGCAAATAAATCAACCAAATTAATTCATGGCATTTCCACACTGAATAAGAAAACAAAAGATATCATAGAATCATATCAGGTCACAAATTTATACACAAAAAATAAAATACATTATTGTCAGCTGAAAGAAAGACAAAAAATATTTTTCTATTTAGCTGTGAAGAAATATAAAAATTACAATTTTAGAACTTATAACTCATGTTTACCCATGATAGGCCTTAATCACATGACTCACTAAGAACAGAGACCAGATAAGAAAAACAGTCTGCTTGTGTGTAAAATTTCTCGGCAAGTTATGGACAAAGTGATAACTTCTGAAACGTGGGTTTCCCCTTGTATTGTCTTAACACTCATTGGTCAACTACAGTTTGGCCGTTGGTTAGATAAAGTTGGCCAATAGGTGGCCATTGGTTAGCCCTAATTGGCTAGCTTCTCAGAAACACTTGCATCGTTCGATAAGCCATTTATTTATAGCAAGACTTAAGGTGGATTCACACATTCAATCGAACGTAGATTATTGAATTCCACCAAGAATGACACAAGTGTCGTTTAATTATAATACTACTCCGGGCATGACACAAGTGTCGTTTAATTATAATACTACTCCAGGCATGACACAAGTGTCGTTTAATTATAATACTACTCCAGGCAATGTCCAGTAATCCATTTTGGAGGGCTGTTGTGATTTTTCATTGTGTGTTTGCTTAACGTGCAGTGCATGATGTCTACATTTATTTCTTGCTGCATGAATATCAGTAACATGATTAAAGTGCTCTATAAATTTCATCACAAAATTATATCATAGATAAAAGTATATGAAACAAGTGACAAATAAAGGAAGGGATGGAAATATTTGTGACACCTAGCATGTGCATGCATGAGATTGTCTATAGGCACTTTTGTTTGTGAATACGTGAATTTGTATAGCCACTTTTGTAATGTTAATGTGTGATTTGTATATGGGCTTTTCATCCGAATGCGTGTATTTATATAGACAATTTGTATGTGAACGTGTGTTTACATGGACACTTTATATGTGAATGTGTGAGTTTATATAGGCACTTTGTATGTGAATATGTGAGTTTATCTATTTACTTTTAATATTCCATTGTGTGAAAAGAAAACAATCGACCATTGAAATAATAAAAAATAAACGCTAAAGTTAAATGAAAGAAATATAGCATACGTGTTTTCGAAACTGATGGATATCAGATTACACGTATTTCAAATGCAAAAATTAAAACGAAAAATAAATAAAATCAAAGTTTTCAGGCACAAGATGTAATTGTGTATCTTATCTCAAATTACTCGGTGTACTTGAGAATATAGATATTGCTTGGGTTGAAAGACATTTTAGAAAGTATTCTTTTTAAAATGATTTTCTTTTACTAGTTTTAGAAAGTATTCTTTTTAAAATGATTTTCTTTTACTAGTTTTAGAAAGTATTCTTTTTAAAATGATTTTCTTTTACTACCTTTTGGAATACATCAGTTATACATAAGAACATAAAATAAAATCTTTTGTTTAAAAAATATATTCGTTCTAAACTCGCACAAAACACCAACCCACCGTCACAAGCTAGATACTTTAGTTTTATTAAACTCTGCATTTTGACAGTTCTTTCAAGATTTGCGTAAAAAGCTTTCCTTATAGACTTATCATAGTGTCCTACATTGGTCAAATACCAACAAAAGAATTAGAGAGAAAATCGTAAAGAGAATCTATCTATCTATCTATCTGGTAAGTAAATGTTTGTTGATATCAACAACATTTAAGTATTCAAGTGACTCATTCAGTGATGTCATTTTATTTTGTGGTACAGGTTTTGTAACATCAGACAAAAGCAGTCGCCTTTGTAATTGCCCTATTAGGCCCAACGTTTCGCCTGTGCCAGAGATCAAAGAAAAAACAAAGACCTATTCACTTTCAACAAATTATAAACTTTAAAAAAAATAAAGGTAACATTTTGAAGAGCATTAATTATATGTACATAACGAAAATGACAAACGAAAGAATGGATGACTGTTGCACACAGTGAGTTGGAGGACGTCATTTCCGGTAGAAGAATTTAACGCGTTACCAGTTATTAAAGAGATAACAAGTTATCAGAAACGTGGAATTGCAGGATTTTTATTTGTTTTAAGTAAAATCCATGTAAAGCGACAAAGAGAAAGGTGTTTGTGGGAAGAATAAAAACAAAAGTAAAACAGATGTATTGTATGTATTGTTTATGTGTATGATTGAAAGAGCAATGAGAAGACAATGAGACATAGAGACATAGAGAGGATAAAGCTAGAGCAACAACGAGTCGGTGATGGTGGGTGGTGGCGGGAGACAGAGAGAGACACATACAGTGAGGGGATGCTATGAGAAACACACACACACACACACACACACACACACACACACACACACACACACACACACACACACAGAGGAGAGGTAATGGATTTGAACAAAGAGAAAGACGTGCATAATCTTTGCGAGGACGCGCGCGCACACACACACACACCAACACACACACGTACTCAGGAGAGTTAAAGAATCTGAACAAAGAGAAAAGGAAGTGCATAATATTTGCACGCAAGCACACACACACACACACACACCTGAGAGTTAATGGATGTGAACAAAGAGAGAAAGAATTGCATAATATTTACACGCATGCACACACACACACACACACACACACACACACACACACACACACACACACACCTGAGAGTTAATGGATGTGAACAAAAGAAAAAGAAGTGCATAATCTTTGTTAACTTGCCAGACTACATTCAGTACTAAGATGTCGTCAGGTGTATGCCTCCTTTAATTTTTCTTCTCCTGTTTTGCGTGTTTCTTTTTGTCTTCTATTTCGGCACGGTCTAACAGTGTGCCACCATTGACCTGAGGTCCGTATTTAGCAGATCTATCTCTTTGTGATGGGGAAAGTTCGAGAGTTTAAAAGTCAGACAATCGTCGCCAGTGTCCTTCGCTTAATATAAACTTGTCTAGTAACGTCTTATCTAAGCGGCACTGTGTGGCGTGCAATGCAAATAACTTTCACTGCTTCAAGCAAATGCATGCATTATTACCTCAGTTGGGAGTTGTCTGAACTTGAATAGAGGACTCACATTTCCTGCGCAAGAAAAGCAGGATAAGAAATGCATTATTCCACGATTCGACCAGCTAAAACATTCCTCGCTAAGCCTATAACCGATTTCTATTACTAGCTATCATTATAATGGAGCATGCCTAGACAGAACTTTAAATCTTTTTAAAATTTTGTAATTTAGTATTGGTCTTTGGGAAATACTATGATTATTATGTTTATCTTGATTATTTTTAATTTCCTTTAATTTGGAGTAGAGAATATAATGCATTTATTTGTACTTTGAATCAAACCGTTATTATAAAGAGTCGCTTTTATATTATCACGATTGATGTAATAGATTCTATAGATGTAGGCCGTGCTTGTTGTAATAGATTCTATAGATGAACATTTTACAGATCAGTATCTTAACCATCATCTCATCAGTGTCCTAGCAGGAGGTATGAACATTTTACAGATCAGTATCTTAACCATCATCTCATCAGTGTCCTAGCAGGAGGTATCAGCATTTAATGGCGTCATTCTGACAAGTGATTATAAACAATCCGTTTCGTTTTGAAACGAATGATTTGTATTGGAAGACAGATTAATAATATTTAATTTAAGACGATCACTATATTGTATTACTTAGAGTCATTTTAAAAAAAGAAAATATGTGATTTGCTAATATACCAATGTATTTTTTATCGTATACATAGTCTAGCGTTCAGCAGACTCGATAATTAGAATGTATTGACAACTATGGTCACGTGACACTTATTTAATACTTTCTTTCTTTCTGACACCAACGCCACTTAGTTGATGGATATTATTATTTTATTAAAATTAATTAACCATCCAAAAACTAATCACATCTGATGAGAATCTTAATTTATTTTATTAATGCCCTTCCAGCAGACACCATTCATCTCTCTCACTTGGTGGATTCAACAGTCCTTCCATGCACATTTGCAACAAAGACACAAGTTATTGTCAGCAGCTATTACGTCAGCTCCACCTGTGTCTCTTGCACATGGAAAAAAAAACACTGTTCCACTACTCAGAGTTAACCTGGGCACTTCTTTTCACCATGCTAACTTTTTCAAATAGAACAATAAATGGAGTGATGTCCAACAACTTCTCTACACTAGAAATTGTTCAGACATTCAACAAATCTTGCCCCACCACACATCAGTAGAGTTTACTGTGTTCTTACACTTACACACTGTTCCCACCTTTATCAGAGTCAGTCATAGCAGTTTACAAACAATAAACCTGTAGGTTCATATTGCACGTGAAATGAAAGCTGAAAAGCCCACTTGTCTCTGCAAAATATAAGCAGAGAACAATCGCTAAGCTTCCAGTTTATCGCTTTATAAATCCATTCTGTCTTACATTCCAGTCTCAACTTAAGTTTTCTGCAATGGTATTTATTAGCTGGTTACACACATACACACACACAAACACACAAACACACACACACACACACACACACACACACACGTTTCCGGTCAAGTAGGGAAATGAACAGACCTTTAGTAAGTGTCCTACCAAGGTCAGAGATAATGTGAAGCCAAGCCAGTATGGATTGTAGCTAGCAGCACATAAAATGGTACATGTGGTTTGAATCTAAAAGCACTGCGCATTTAATAATATTGTTGTTGGCAGTACACTAAAGTTTGACCGAGATGTAGTATCCACAGGTTATGAAGACCTTTAGAGGTGGAGATAGGTGGATTAATTACTTGGATAATGAATTCATTAACCCCATGATAAGGGTATATTTAAAAAGAAAACATGAGACATTATCTTCAATTCAGACCGGATGCTACAAGAAAATTAATGTGTATTCTGTTCGTGTGAAAAAGCGCATTAAATAATAAAGCGACGCACTACGTGGTGATATATACAACACGACTAATTTGAGATTAACATGTGGAGCCCAGACCACCTTGGGAATTAGTTTTCGAAACAAACATATCGTTTAACTAAGGGCAAAGAACGTAGAATATAACATCTCAGTACCCTCAAAAAACACCCAATTCCACACACTCAAACTGTCACGATCACCATCATCATCACACACACACACACATACACACACACATACACACACTCTCACACACACACACTCACTCTCTCTCTCACACACACACACATACACACACAAACACACACACACTCACTCTCACACACACACACATACACACACTCTCTCACACACACACTCACTCTCTCTCTCACACACACACATACACACACTCTCACACACACACACACTCACTCTCTCTCACACACACACACACATACACACATACACACACTCTCACACACACACTCACTCTCACACACACACACTCACTCTCACACACACACACACAAGATCACCATCACCACAATACAACAAAACACAATTATTTTATTATTTTTTAAATGTACGAATCCCAAATCAGGCAAATTAAAAAGCACTAGCTGTCAGGTAACGCGTTTGCTGGTTAAAACGTTCTAGGATTTGAGAGTACAACTCAGTCCTCTGTCGAAGTATTTGCAATCACAAGTGAACTAAATCCCATATATGACATCGAGAACATCTTCTATTCTTGACCCACTTACAGTGAGATATCGCTCATAATTACTCTCAGACACTCCGTAATTCCACATGTACAGAGATGTAGTTTTACTTCTAATTTTTTCTGTAAGTTTCTTTCCGTTCACTATCACGTTAGAAAGAACACTGCTTGGTATTTATGTGTTGTCTTTTCTGGGTCACGGATGGGTAAGGTGGAAAGGGGAGAGAAGCAAGGATAAAAGGCGGGTGGGAGCGGGGCAAAGGATAATAGTTACTTTGCAGACGATGCGTACAAGAAGCAAGCTAACATGACCCTCTGTGAAAGACAATTATTGTTAACCTGTCCCGGATTCACAGGTAGAGTTCTCTACACCTGTTAGGAAGACAGAGTTGGCTTTGTTGTCTTCCTGCAAAGGTGTGTCGAAGTAGTCAGGTGTCTGAGGCTATTGGATCTACAGAGTGTTTCTGTAAGGAAGTGGTTTGATTCCACAAAAGATGAAGGCGCTTTAAGACAGAGAAAGGGTGATTTGGGTTCGTCAAATTGGTGGGACGAGTAGAATCGCACAAGCCAGCATTTTGATCGACCTATATTAGAGTGACCTATGTGAGGGCTATCAATTCTTTATTGACCTCTATTACGTGTACGTGAACGATCTATCCTTTAGCGGCCTATATTAGAATGACGTACACGTGACCTATGGACTTTTTTTTTATCGGCCTCTATTAGTGACGTATATGTGAGCGATCTATTCTTTAGCGACTATTTTAGAGTGAAGTATATGTAAGCGATCTATTCTTTACTGGTCTATTTCGAAAATCCGATGATTTTACAGTTCAAAATAAGGAAGCAATAATTCCTACCTTTTGTTTGTTGAAATGCCATGAAATGGAAGATTTTAAGAATTACTAGTTTTGTTCAATATTCATTTTTGTAAAAATATACATTTTTTATCGGTAATATTGAATGCATACAAAGGCAGCATAAGTCTCCAGCGATGGAACAAAAGTTTGACCTTTGACCACATTGAGATACATTAATGGAAAGCAGAATGTAGACGTAATACGTCTTAAACTCGATAGTTCTATCATTACATACATAGAATATGTTGTTCATTCTTGACATTCGATAGTTCTATCATTACGTACCTAGAATAAGCTGTTCATTCTTGACATTCGATAACTTCAATGTGATATTCATACTGACCAACGATGTACTAACAGTAGACCTACAGGGGTAAAGTGCAATCCCATGATGCCTGGAGCAATATGACACGGTCTCGGTGCGATATGACATGGTCTCGTAGTCACAAACGTTTCCAAGACCTTAATGGTGTCCCATACAGCAGCAATGTAGAACCTGCCTTTTGTGCAAACTGTGGATTGACAAGGTCCCGTAATTGATGCATTGCCTGTCTCCTGTCTCGGGCCACCCAACGTAGAGTAATTTGTCTGCCATGTTGCTATTATTTTCTAGTGTGTTCCTGCTGACTTGGCGCAAGATGCGGATGGCATAGAGCGTAGAGTTTGTCTACCAGTTTGTCAATACTTTCTAGTGTGTTTCTTCTGACTTGGACAATAGGCGAGTGGAATAGGGCGCAGAGTGCTTTGTCCAACAGTGTGCCAATACTTTTCAGTAGTTATTTTTCTGACGGAAATGGCAAAGGGCACAGAAGATAAAGTAATATTTCTGATTTAGTCATGACAATTACCTGTTCGACTTACATTCAAGACAGATATAACATTCAGCAGTGCTCATTAGTTCTAGTTTACATGTTTGTTTAAAGAGCGTATCTTTGGTGATGTCTGCATTTCTATAAATAGTTCTAGTTTACACGTTTGTTTAATAGAGCGTATCTTTGGTGATGTCTGTTTAGTGTACAACCGAGAGACGGTTGGTTACTGACACTATCAGCAATACCAGCAAACGTATCGGGATGATGTGGATTGGACCAAACCGGCCTTAGACCACGTGGCATCCATGACTTACTGAGCAGATGAGTACCACTCTGTACTACTGAAGCAAAGACAATATTGTGCACACAGACCGGCCGGACACACACCAGCTCACTTGCTAGTCGCCGATATTGCTGAGTCGGAAGAGAGAAAGAAACCCGTGTCTTGTAATAAGCTACTATTGAGAAGAGCGGGCTTTTTCTTTTCGTCGTTCTCTTCATATGCCGACTTACATGTCTGCATATTCTTTGCCCTATGTTCTACGTGGAGCATGCCTTGTAATTAACCTTGGTCGGACGATGAGGCAAGTACCGTGCCGCCATTGTTGATGATATGTCATCAAGTACCCCCTTAGTGTACAACTGAGAGACGGTTGGTTACTGACACTATCGGCAATATCAGCGAACGTATCGGGATGATGTGGATTGGACCAAACCGGCCTTAGACCACCTGGCATCCATGACTTACTGAGCAGATGAGTACCGCTCTGTACTACTGAAGCAAAGACAATATTGTGCAAACAAAAACTTTCTTGTAACATAAACTCTAGCATACCGATAGAGCACTGAGATAATTGCCATTGTTTAAATCTAGAACCGTGCCTTCGTAATAATTGTTATTGTTATATGTTAATGATTAAATTCATATCTAATTTGTTAAAACCTCTTTCGTAGTGATTCTTATGCATATAGACCTAATCGTGGTTTGGATGGGGGACGATTGAGCTAAATGTAACGTTTTGAATGCATATTAATTTAAGAGAGTTTTAACGGTTTCCAAGCCGGCTATTGTACGCAAGTTTGTCAGTTCGTAAATCTGTTTTTCTTGACTACAAAGACGCATTTTTAACATAGACGAAAGATAAATTTGAGCAACCAGTCTGTTTAGGTTTGAGAGAAGAAATTAATTTAACTATTAAATTAAAGTTTCTATAAGTTCCTAAGCAGGGTCTATAAACAAAAACTGGACACGTAACAAGTGGTACTTGGCGACATATCATCAACAATGGCGGCACGGTACTTGTATCATCGCCAGACCAAGGTTAATTACAAGGCATGCTCCACGTAGAACGTAGGGCAAAGAATATGCAACGTTTATTTGTTTTCAACAAAATTAATTTAAGACACAAGATTTCTAGATATAAGAAATGTGTATTTGTTTTGAACAAAATTAATTTAAGACACAAGATTTCTAGATATAAGAAATGTGTATTTGTTTTGAACTAAATATGTAAATCCAAACTGACAACACATAATCCCTAGAAATGCATACAAATGGTTTGAGCGAAATAGCTGTCTTGCAATAAGACTGCCGATAACCATATCTGCTTGACTGTATGTTGTCAATTCCTTTGTGGATACTACAATTAATTCATTGTTGTCTTGGCTAGGACAATATGTTCTGATATTTCACTGACTATATCGAATATACATAAACACATACATACATAATTATATATTATTTTTCCCAACAGACATTCTTTACACAATTGGATCGCAAGCATTTTTTTTTGCCATTCAAAATCTTGTTCATTAGCCTTAGGCCTGCATTATTTAGTTTTGGTTTCGCTGTGGTATTAAACAGAAGATTCTCTTGTTTTTACTATTTTTCTTTCTTCATAAAGATGGCCTATAGAAATGTATTTCCTTCAATATTTAATTCCTTTTCGAATACAATGCAGAAGGGGTCCACACATTCTTAAACCGTCGCATTACAAAAGAAGAAGTTAATGCTCTTATCTTCGCTGTTCTCAGTTTACGTCCATAATGTGTTTATATTTTAATCTGCAATAAATATCGTTTATTTATTTACACCTCCCAAATTTTCAGTAATCAAACTTTCAAGTAATTTACAGTTTTGAAAGCAATGACCTATTTTATTATTAATTTACGCAAACTAATTCATCACGAATGTACAGTTACACACACAAATCCCTGTGAAGAGTGTATATTAACCAGTCAGTTTAATACAAACGGAATCTTGAAATTTATATTGAAATACACACATACGTACCTATTAATAAACAGACTTATACATTCATATATATAGTTACAAAAACAAAAGTAGAACTGTACAAAAATAAATACATAACTACTATGCCTATGAAAGTATGCATACATTTATATTTTCTTACTTTACACTAATAGAAACATCTATCGTACATATGCATGCATTTCAGAGCTACAAATTAGGAGAATATGTGGTACGAGTGTGTGTACCTATTAGTGTGTGTACCTACGAGTGTGTGTACCTATGAGTGTGTGTACCTATGTGTGTGTGTACCTATGAGTGTGTGTACCTATATGTGTGTACTTATGAGTGTGTGTACCTATGAGTGTGTGTACCTATATGTGTGTGTACCTATGTGTGTGTGTGTACCTATGAGTGTGTGTATCTATATGTGTGTGTACCTATGTGTGTGTGTGTACCTATGAGTGTGTGTATCTATATGAGTGTGTGAGAACGTGTGTATTTTAGGTGTAAGACATATTTCTATCAAGTGTTCAACTGATAAAGTAAAATCCAAGATTTAAAACAGGTTCATGCTCAAACGCGCAATAAGAGAATAAGATATACGCCTGATTTTTTTAAAACACTCGTTCTATGTCAAAGTTAAATATGATAAGTAGTTCTGAGAATTCTGATTTTAAGTATTTAGATAAATACATTAATAAAAATGTGTATGTTTATATAACGTTACAAACTGCGATCTTATAAAACTAAAACAAATCCTTTAAAAAGGCTCTAACTTTGCAAATAATACAAAATAAAAGTTTTTTGCCATATTATATATAATTATATTTTAAATGATTTATCAAACTATATCTCTATTACTTCTTTCATGTTGTAGCACATATGAGCGTGTCTCTGTGTACGGTTTACAAGTAAAGAATGTGAGTATGTCTGTGTGTACGATGTACAAGTAAAGAACATGAGTGTGTGTGTGTGTGTGTGTGTGTGTGTGTGTGTGTGTGTGTGTGTGTGTGTGTGTGTGTGTGTGTGTGTGTGTGTACGGTTTACAAGTAAAGAACACGAGCGTGGGGTCTGTGTGTACGTTTCACAGAGACATTAGAATTATCAGTGACATTAGCTTTAAGTGGACACCTCAGATTGAAATACAAAGGTGAGGTGACATGAGTTGTTATCAGAGTCATTTGGTATAACAGTGACGGGGTAAAACAATGCCATTTGGCATAAACACTGACATAGCGTTTACACATGACGTCGGATATGAAGATTGACAGTGGCTATAAATAAATAAACTCATACAAATCAGTTCCGACGTTCAAACTTGAGACAGGAAATAATCAATTCGATTGCAGTACAAAGAGAGTTGTCACATTGTACGTCATCTCTGTTTACAGGAAATAATCAATTCGATTGCAGTACAAAGAGAGTTATCACATTGTACGCTTAATGTCTGTTTACGAATGACATTGTAACGAACATAACTGATAATTTACTTAAACTTTACAATTAGGAGTACGCAGCCAGTACACCTACTAACTTTACAATTCTTTGCATAAATCAAAGCGTGAAGTTTCAGTGCCCTGCCACACCTACTTTAGAATTAACATCTCGCCATACCGCTATCCTAAACAATTAATTAAAATCTATAAATAGGGAAAGTTCCATCAGATCATAACAGAACAGAGATAAAACTATTTTAAAAAACACAGCTTGTAGGATATAAATCTAGGATTAGCACAACCCTATTTCTTTACCAAATAAAAAGAATGAAAATCCTCAATACAGATCAAAAAAAGAAGAAAGAATAAAAATCATAGCAATCAAAAAAGTTTCCATGGGCAATTGTTCGGCTAAGACGGCCAGAGAAGCAATTTCGACAGTTTTCTTTAGATGTGTGATTTAATACCAAACAACTCAAGGGCTTCTTAGGAAAGGTCGTTCGGGTCATAGGTAATTCTCCTGGAAAGAAGTTCATTTAGGCCTTCAGGACTTTGCCATATCATTTCTTTTGCTTTAAGTATTGAACGAAGTTGGCGTGATGAAAGCAGACGACAGATGTTGAGCGAAACGGCTTGTGCAAAGTATCTACCCAAACAGCTCAGCCTTATCGACGAAACGCGGGAGTACCTTTTGCATAGGTGCATTGTGGCAGCTGATAAATACGCTGTATCCTCGTATCACTCACGTTGTCCCTAGTCTAATCACTTTGATATCTAACTTTACTATAATAACACTAATATCATCACTTTGATATCTAACTTTACTATAATAACACTAATATCATCACTTTGATATCTAACTTTATTATAATAACACTGATATCATCACTGTGTTATCTAACTTTGCTGTGTTTCTTCTGTTCCATAGTTCACTAATTACACTTTGTCATTAGTATTGCGTTTTAAAAGGATATTTACCAATTTCATTCATCTAACCATTTAGTGAAAGTGAAGCAGACACAAAACCGCTGTCGCTAATTCCTTTAACATGTCTTGCAAGCTTGTATATTCCAGATTCTTTAACGGGCATTTATTTTATAGGGTCCGTCTTCTGTCTGTCCATCTTCTGTATGTCCGTCCGTCTCCTGTCTGTCCGTCTTCTGCCTGTCCGTCTTCTGTCTGTCCGTCTCCTGTCTGTCCGTTTTCTGTCTGTCCGTCTTCTGTCTGTCCGTCTCCTGTCTTGACAGGTTTGTATACTCCAGCTTCCGTAATGGGTATTTATTGTATTCGTTCCATCTTTTATATATTATATATTATTTATATATTATTATTATTATTATATTTATATATTCTTGATGATATTCATTGTCTTTCCACTGAATATGTTTGCAAAACGTTCTCTTATATGTCTGTACACTGAATATGTTTGCAAAACGTTCTCTTACATGTCAGTACACTGAATATGTTTGCAAAACGTTCTCTTATATGTCTGTACACTGAATATGTTTGCAAAACGTTCTCTTGCATGTTTATTTACAGGCCTCCATAGCATAGTTATAAAATGTCAGGATACGTTTGAGTACGAAATTCGTTGACAATGTTACACTCTACTTGAAATAGGAATGTAATATCACGAACTTAATTACTGCTGCGCTCAGACGAGATATGTAGTAATATGACCAGCATGTAAGCTTACCACATTCCATTTCAAAAACAGCAAGTGCATTACCATAGCAACTTAATTTACACGAATCTTTCCACGGAGATCTAGTGTCATAAATTAATTTACTTCAGTCTTTCCACAGAGATCTAGTGTCATTGCACGTTAATGTAAACCAATCGCTCTAAAGAGATCGAATGATATTACAAATTACTTCGCATCAATCATTTCACAGAAATAAACAAGAAAATGTTACAAAATACTTTTAAAGGTACAGGTTGCCATTATTTCTTATACTCCATTCATTCCACAAACTGTCGTTAAATCTTATTTTACATTAATCAGTCCACAGAGATTATATTATCATCAATTCTTTTTACTGTACTGTACTCATTTAACAAAACCCAAGTATCACTATATCGTATTGCCACTTTTACAGATCACATAACTTTCTATCTGACCTGAATTTATCATTCACAAGGAGATTCCGTACTATATCGTACTTTACTTGCCACCTTTACAGATCACATAACTTTCTATCTGACCTGAATTTATCATTCACAAGGAGATTCCGTACTATATGCATTTGTAGGTTAAAACTAATCCTTTAAAACTAGCTTGCATTAAACTATAGCTATTTACATTATCCTTTACCTGGAAACCAAGTGCCAATAAATCATTTATCATATTCTGAAATGCGTATATCATGAACTATTTATAGTTCACTAACACTGATCAGTAATATGCAGACAACTTGGCATTCACCTCAATGAAAAGGATCGTAAAGCAGGACATGGAAACAAGAATGCGACAAGACCAATGGATGACCAGACTGTGACAAGGTCAATGGATGCCCAGACTGTAATAAGGTCAATAGATGACCGGACTGTGACAAGGTCAAAGGATGACCAGTCTGTGACAAGGTCAATGGATGACCAGACTATGATAAGAACAATAGATGAGACACGACATGAACACAAAAATGTAACTACACCCTCATGTGTTTTCTAATATATGTATGAATATTAAGTGCTTGAAGTTTTCTCATTGCTTACAGCTTCGTCCTCATCATTATTATCAGCCATCGTATTCTAATGTATTTTATTTAATTAATATTTTTCTTTATTTTTTAAGAACCAAGCATCGTACTCTAGGACATCGTAAGAATACCTCCACACACACACACACACTTAAGCCTCTCAGGGCTTTACTCTCCCAATAGGTTTTTTTTCTATTAGGGAACATTATTCATCCATGAAATCCAGAACATGGAACAAGAAAACAATAAGAAAACACTTGGTTCCGAGCGTTGAGAAACCTTTCGAAATCCATTCATCTTCTCCGACAAGTGACGTGAAGTAGAAACATTAGTCATCGAAGACAAAACACTCACTTTGCATTGAATTTGTGATGTGTCTTTGGGTTACAGTCATGATAGGAGCAATGAATTTGCTTAAGGCAAAAGCGTCGCCTGCAAGCCGAGGTTGATTGCATTATTACACTCTCACACTTCGAGCAAGACTCTCTTTCTAGCAAGGTGTCACAGCCACCTGCAAAAAGAACATGAATGATTCGGTCTCATGGCTCTTCTCTCGAAAAAGTCGTTTGACATTTGCACGATATTTTCGCGAATTTCTTCGAGGTCAATAAGTCATTTGGGAGGTGAGATTTCTAAATGAAGCATTCTGCAGATCTCTTGGTGCCAGCAAAGCCCGATCGGCTGCCGAACCAATTTGCGGGAGCCATTCATCTTTACATGAAAGTAACAGTTTATCTCTTAAATTATAAGTGACACTTCATTTTAGGGTCGCATTCATTTGAGGATTTTAGGATAGTAGTGAAGTATTAAAACGGTAATTTATGAAATCGAAAACGAAAACGACATTTTGTTTTCGAGTGATTATTTTGCTTTTCGTTTTTACCAATGCTTATTTGAAATCGATATGTTTATGCAGTTCTTGTTAATGTGTGTCCTGATAAAACGATATGTTTATGCAGTTCTTGTTAATGTGTGTCCTGATAAAACGATATGTTTATGCAGATTATGTTAATGTGTGTTCTAATAAAACGATTTGTGTACTGCTTTTTGAAAATATAATTATTTTCTTATTTGATCAGCTTTTAATTTGTGCGTATGTGTGCGTTCTCCCAATGAAACAGTTATTTATACTTTTTCTTGTAATCTGAGAAAGCACACACACACACACACACACACACACACACACACACATTCTCAATCTGTTCCACAGAGAATCAGTTTGTCGTGCGCCCTGTGTTAAAACTATATTTTTCAAATTTCAAGGACAGTTCTATTTTAAAGGAAGAGATATTGGTCTTCTTCTGTTGAAAGGTCCACCTCCACCGACCCAAGCAAGGCGGAGGCTGCATGGGGCAGTATTTACGCCACTGTACAGTTGTAGCAGTAGTGGTGAAATGGAGATTGTACTGACATAGGAAAGGGGTTGGGGTGAGTTACGCAAAGACGTTTACTTTCTCCAGCAACGACCCAATATTTGTGAAGGAGGTAAACAGCTAAACACAACTGCTGCACTATCATCTATCATGTATTGTCAACATGCAAAAGATAACGTTCGTAAGAAAAGAAAATCCACATAAGACCTGCCTTTCACACACACACACACACACACACACACACACACACACACACACACACACACACACACACACAGAGAGAGAGAGAGAGAGAGAGAGAGAGAGAGAGAGTTAATGTTGACCTCGTTGTAAAACAAGCTTACAAAGGAAACATTTTGAACACAATGGCGACTGATGAGGAAGCTAATACTTACAAATACTCTTTGCTATACAATTTCCAGTTGTATTTAACTGTCACAAAACATGTCAGTTCATGGGTGTCCTTGAGTTTCAACTGATTGTAACTGTCACAAAACATGTCAGTTCATGCGTGTACTTGAGTTTCAACTGATTGTAACTGTCACAAGACATGTCAGTTCATGGGTGTACTTGAGTTTCAACTGATTGTAACTGTCACAAAACGTGTCAGTTCATGGGTGTACGTGAGTTTCAACAGATTGTAACTGTCACAAAACATGTCAGTTCATGGGTGTACTTGAGTTTCAACAGATTGTAACTGTCACAAAACATGTCAGTTCATGGGTGTACTTGAGTTTCAACAGATTGTAACTGTCACAAAACATGTCAGTTCATGGGTGTACGTGAGTTTCAACTGATCGCATGCATTAGTTGTAGAATCTCCACTTCGCTTTCGCTTGTTTGAATGTTCGCTATTCTGACAAAACAAAACGAAGCAGAATGAAAACATAGATAAGGGACAAATAACAAATAATTTTTATTTAGTTCATATGCACAATCACAAAACATCGTTAATTATTCTCGTTAAATTTACAACTTTATTCATTCACTTAACTTTGAAAAAGTCTGTATGTAGACTCCAGTGGCTGTCATGGTATATTTACTTAGAGAGCCGACAAAGTCTGTATGTAGATTCCAGTGGCTGTCATGGCATATTTACTTGGAGAGCCGACAAAATCTGTATGTAGACTCCAGTGGCTGTCATGGTATATTTACTTGGAGAGCCGACAAAGTCTGTATGTAGACTCCAGTGGTTACTTTTGACTTATTTATTTATGACGCTGGTGAGTTTTGTGGTAAACCACGGAGGTAGTAATTGCCGTGGAAAGTTATAAAAATTTGTACATTTAAGTCCACATTTGTAATACTTAAAGTGGATATTATGAAGCTGCCAAAGTTGACTACAATTGTAATAAATAGTTCATTTGGGCATTAATGAAGATGTCTAAATATTTATGTACCATTTATTTATCATCACAACATTAGTGATTGTTTGTCTGATTATTGTCTCTCTGGTTAATCTTGAGATCACTTAGCTCTGTTGTCATTGATAGAGATGAATTCGGCATGTCGTTTTACCTGTGCAACGCCTTCTCACCATTATTGACAATGTCCAAAGACCACGTGACAACCAATAGCTTGTGGCTAGAGTAAGGTGTGCATTTCAGAGTGAACATGAGGATGGTTCACTAGAAAATTATGATGATAAGGAAGAAAAAATGTCAGCTGCAATAGACAATTGTATCCCTCTGTAACGGTCAATTAATGTCAGACACTGCTAAGGCTTTGTGGTGACAGCAATATAAGATTCTTACAATTTTATGTCATTAAACATTAGCTACATGTTAACTTATAATTTACAAAGTTCTCTCATGGAGAAACATTAACAAATATGACAATAATATTCTAATTCCTCATTTACATAAACTCAATAGTTACAAGTATATTCAATTAATTGTTTACATTAAATTCACATTGAATCATTATCTCAATCTACTATTTAGATTCACTTGCTACAAATAGTTTTACAATGAATAATGCATAGCACACAACATGTGCTTATCTCAATTTCATCATCTGCACCTATGGCATAAATTATCACTAGCACCACACAAACTTCTCTGAAAAAAATGTGCATTAGTTTCACACAACAAGCATTAGTAAAAATATACAACAATAATTTATGAGAAGTCAATATATTTAACACTCTCAGAAACATGCAAAACCGTCTTCTCATCTACATAGATTTCAACCCTTATGTATGGTGTGGGAACAGTGCATAAGAATGCGTGGGTCTATAAGCAACATATACATGAATGGCTCTGGGTCAACTACAAGTTCTCCTCCGTCTCCTCCGTCATTGATCAGAATGCAAATGTCCATATAAGGGCATCCTGTATAATGTTAACATTCTCCCATCCTCAGTCACCTCTCCCCCATTTTGTACATCTCCATTGCCTATGCGTGATCAATGAAAACCTAAATCCTTTACTGTGTGTAGCTAGGTATGTACGGCAGATTACACAATTGGCCATTCGGAGGTCAGCAGTAATTAGTAACTATTAATTACAAATTATTAATATAGGAAAAGAAATAAAAGAAAACAAGGAGTATACTTTGCCCAATGCCTGATTGTCACAATGAAGTTGTCTAAATATGTATATAAACTACAGTGGTAATAGATGGTGAGAATACTTAGACAGTTGGCCTAAAATTTATATGTTCCACAGTGGTTGTAACTGATGTAGATATTTAAATATTTGTTAATCTTTGCGTACATATATAGCACTGGTAAAAGTTAGCATGGATATTTGGGACATGCCCAAGTCTATTCGTAAATGTCAGTGATATTAGTTGATGTGGATATGTGTGAAGTGTATGTAAACGACAATGATATTAGTTGATGTGGATATGTGTGAAGTGTATGTAAACGACAATGATATTAGTTGATGTGGATATGTGTGAAGTGTATGTAAACGACAATGATATTAGTTGATGTGGATATGTGTGAAATGTATGTAAACGACAATGATATTAGTTGATGTGGATATGTGTGAAATGTATGTAAACGACAATGATATTAGTTGGTGTGGATATGTGTGAAGTGTATGTAAACGACAACGATATTAGTTGATGTGGATATGTGTGAAGTGTATGTAAACGACAACGATATTAGTTGGTGCAGGTATTTGTGTAGTGTCAATGTCTGTATATCAATGATTGGTTGGTGTAGATGTATACCAAATATTTATGTAAACCACACTGGTAAGGTTGACATGAATATTTGTATAGTGTCAATGTCTGTACTGTATATCAATGATTAGTTGGAGTAGATGTATACCAAATATTTATGTAAACCACACTGTAAGGTTGACACGGATATTTTTGAACATGTCGATTTTGTTAATGTAAAACGTAAATAGCATTAGTCTGCATAGGTATGTGTGAAGTTGTTTTAGAATTCACATTGGTAATAGTTGACCTAAGAAATTGTCTAAGTTTTTTTTAAGTAAATCACAGTTGTAATAGGCTTTTCGTATTCACTTAGAAAATACTTAGTCTATAAGTAAATTGTAATAGGTGACATATATTTATGAAGCTTAGGTCTGTAAGTAAGCCACAGTATTGATTTGTCCGACTTTATGTCGTCACAGTGATAATAGATGACGGGTTTGTTCATGAAGTTGTCAGTCTTTATATCTAACATCAATGTTACTAAAATAACACCACATACACTTTAGTGACCGCAGAACTAAAGGCGAGAAGAAAATAAGCTGTTCAAATTACAACTGCCCTTCCCTCCCCCTCCCCCTCCTCAACCTTACACTTATTTTGTCACTCTCTCTTCCTTTAGTCTACGATGAGTATGCATTACCGAATAGAGAATGCGAGTGTTTTCCGAGATACATCTTTCAATGTTTGTTTGCACATATAATACAAGATCTACAAAGAATGTGCAATGAATGCTCCCCACCTCATCCAACATCATTAACCCCTCGTTTCTCCTCCGCCAAGGACACCCTTAGATGAGGTTATCTTAATATAAAGCACATCTGCCACTCTGATTTGGACAAGCATGGTCACGTGTTTTGCTACAGAATGTTTCAAGCACGAAAACAATGACACGTTTATTAATGTAATGGCATCACGAAAACAATGATACGTTTATTAGTGTAATGGCATCACGAAAACAATGATACGTTTATTAGTGTAATGGCATCACGAAAACATTACTGGTGCTTGCGAAAGGCATGCATAATGTTGTATGTATTCTACGCGTAACTAAACAATCTCTATTGTCTGCGCATTCAACATGTCTGTCACTCAACAACTCGCAACGTCTGAAAGTTAATTCAACGCGTCACTCACCAACCCGCAAAGCCTGCACGTTACGTCTCGGTTCAGTATCTCAAAGATATATATATTATTTATGCATGAATAAGTATGTCTGTACATATTTAACAAAAACAGCTTGTATTAGTCTAGGATATTTGACAGTGATGATACGATTTGTGAGACACTTTTGTGACAGATGTCATTGCATATTATAAATTATGGAAATGTTTATAGGGTCACAGTGGACTTTTGAATTAATATTTGATACATGGGAGTTTAGGGAATTGTATGAAGAGACCCCGGAGTGTGGCCCGTCACAATGGAGATAACAGGGGACAAAACGGAAATCTACATGCTGTCTTGCCCTAGGTTTTTGTCAGCTCAAGAGCTCAGAGTGGGAAAAAGAAATATAGATAAACATTTCACATTTAACAGAAGATGGAAATGTGTGTGTGCGTGTGTGTGTGTGTGTGTGTGTGTGTGTGTGTGTGTGTGTGTGTGTGTGTGTGTGTGTGTGTTTATTAAATGCAGTTAGTCATGTACTTTTCTCTACTTCTGCTCTACTGCTACTTATGCATATTTAGTACGCCACACAACTCAACGTATGGCAGGGAACAAGAAATGAACCTGTGCCAATACAAACATCACTGCAATGCAGTATTTGAGGGGGCGCGGATGTAAAGCAAGGCTCGTGCATTTCAGCAAGGTCTAAGGTTCAATCTTAGACTAGGATTTTCGCGATAATAATTATTCTTTGCTTCATAGCTTAACAACTTGAAGTTAGTATAGACTATGAGTGCTTGTGGAGAAGGGGCGGTAATCATACATGATCTTGATCGTACAGTACGCCCTGATATTTTTGGACGAAATGAAACTAAGTAAAATAGCGAGAGAGAGAGAGAGAGAGAGAGAGAGAGAGAGAGAGAGAGAGAGAGAGAGAGTATTAATAAAATAAATACATCAAAATGTTTTGCCATAAAATGAAATATGTGAGAGGGGGATATTAATAAAATATATACAGCAAAAATAAAACTACCATAAAATTAATAAATGGATTTTTTAAAAAGTACTCTTACGAGACAGAAAAGAAAAGAAGAAATTACTGATGAAATGGAAAGAAAGAAAAAATCGAAATAAAGAAAACAAAAAGATAAACAAGAGAAGAAAAAGGAAAGCGAAAACCATAAAAGAACAGAAATACGAAACAGGAGCAAAAGAAAAAGCGAAAGAAAGCGAGAAAGAAAGAAAGGAACAAAGAAAAAAGAAGAATGAATGAAATTTAAGAAGTAGTAGAACTAAAACTAGCTAGGAGCGTTTTGATCATGCGGTGAAGAAATTGTCTTGGAGTAGGGATTCGCACAAGAACAAGACACCAATTAAATTGCACATTGTCCGACGGACATCAGAATGTACACATTAACAATTTTTAAAATAATATACTAAACAGATTTTAGAGATACTACGGTAAGTATGTTTAATGAATAGATAGATACATTTACGGATAGAAAGATTACACAATCCTATCTATCTATCTATCTATCTATCTATCTATCTATCTATCTATCTATCTATCTATCTATCTATCTATCTATCTATCTATATGTCTGTCTATCTATCTATCTATCTATCTGCGTTGTTGTGAGAAAGAGAGGGAGAGAGAGAAAGAGAGAGAAATGTTTAGATAAGATAGATAGATAGATAGATGTTGATACAAACCACACACACACACACACACACACACACACACACACACATAAATACATAAAGAGAAAGAGAGTGGGAGGGAAACATTGTTGAGACGCAGCGTAATAATTGTCTGCATCTCCTGAACACATCACGCCCCTATTGCTTACAGGGATATCACAAATGTCTACATCTCCTGAATACATCACGCCCCTATTGCTTACAGAGATATACAAATGTCTACATCTCCTGAATACATCACGCCTCTATTGCTTACAGGGATATCACAAATGTCTACATCTCCTGAAGACATCATTACAGAGATACCCAGCAAAGAATCGCCAACATCCTTTCTCTGTCTGTCCTGGAACATTTGGTCGGATGCATTGATTAAGAAGCGCACCCGACATAATTACACTTGTCCTCATTTCCATCACAATTTCATTGGGAAGTGATATAGAAGAAATCCTAGCAAGCCAGGATGATTCGTTCACCTGTTGACTGGCTTCTTTTATGTTTCTTTCACTGCTTTACTTAAGGAGTGTTTACAATATGTGTCTCTTGCTTTCCAATGCCACGGAACATTTTGCTACAACCCTGGCGTTGTTGAAAGAGTCAAAGCAAATCTGTGGAGAAAACTTACATGGCCATTGAGTCTTTCTCGATTCAAGTCTCATTCATGAGAATTCGTGACACTGTGTTTATAGTTTCTATTGACAGTAAGTACTAAGAGACACTGAAGTTATAGTTTTGATTGACAGTAAGTACTAAGAGACACCGACGTTATAGTTTCGATTGACAGTAAGTACTAAGAGTCACTGAAGTTACAACTGTTTCTAAGGAAATTTGGAATAATTATTGTCATTCCATATTGTTGATGATCTGCCATTGTCGTTTAAACTTATACTGTTTAGTATTTTGAGACATTAAACTTCATTTGACATTAGTTGTGAATAGTGTATATAATGACATTTTGTTTTCTATTTACATTCTTCGTATATCAATATAATGTGACTTCACCGCATGCCCAAGACACATCGTGACATTGTGTCTTGATCTTGTATTCACGATGATTCATGAGTTTGTGGCTTCATCCTGACTGTTTTGTACTTTGTGTCATTACGGTGTCATCTCACGTTCCTGTTAATGTATTATTTTTGGATTTCATCTTGTAGCCTTCATAATTTGTGGTGTCTCTTGTATTCACGACGATATGTGATATTGTGAATTCATCTCGCATTCATGGCAATCTGCAACACAGGGGTTTCAGCTGACATACATGATAATTCTAAATTTTCATGTTTTAATTTACCGTTTAAGACGATTCGGGACGTGAGTATTTTTGGCTGTATTATAAGCAATTTCAGCTCAAAGTCATGACAACTGACAACCGATCACATTATGGTCTTTTCTCATATATGCGTCATTTCATCAAATTTCATCTCTTCTCATAATCAGTGTTGAAATAGTCTTTCAATATGACATAGTGACGTTTTACTGGGAGATGGGCAAGATGTTAATTCTCCACCAACTGGGGCTGCCTGTAACCTTAGACTAATCCCCAAACACACCTTCTGGCTGGCCACACATATTCGAAGGATGAAAGATAGATAATGTAGAATAGAAGAGTGATATCTCCTTAATACATACAGCCAAGAGAGTAAGTAAATACAGGTGACAGACTAATACATACAGCCGAGAGAGTAAGTAAGTACAGGTGACAGACTATAACATATAACAAGCAAGTGAGTCATGCTAATAAAAGTGGTCTAAGTATCAATATTATATGTACTCAAGAAGAAATGACATAACACAGTTTGGTTACATATAGAGAGTAACTCAACAATTCCAATTAAAGTTTATAAATGGTTATAGTTCATAATCACGACTATGTGGTATCATAAGAGACTGTTTGGCTTGAGTCCTAGTAACGCAACCAAGCATAGATTAGCTAAACATACAAATAAGTGACTATCATCTATTATAGTAGTAACGCAACCAAGCATATATTAGCTAAACATACAAATAAGTGACTATCATCTATTATAGTAGTAACGTAACCAAGCAGAGATTAGCTAAGCTTGACAAATGGCACAGCTGTGTACAGAGATAGATTCACTAGATTGCCATTCTAAAATAAAATGTTTAAAGTGTACATGCTGTTGTGTTTTTCAGTAAACCAGGTAAAATATGGGTCATTGTGAGAGTGGAAAAACCAGGAATGCGATTTTACAAACATGTCTCGGGTCTTCTACTGTTACTAGTCATTTGATTGGTTTAAATTCAATAATATTGAAACAGATATATCTTCTGTATTATAGAATAATTTACATTTCAACACAATTTCATAAACAAACCACGATAATCTAGGAAAGACACATTATTGTCGATCCCTTTACAGTTTAGAAATAAGAGGATATTTTGAAAATAGGATTTATGGCTTTAATAATCAAATTTTGCATGTCCATACTTAGAAGATAGATATTTTCCACTTAAATTTATATTGCTTGACAAAAACATTTGAATATATTCGCAAGAGCCTACGTTGGTAAGCACTGTGCCGGCACATTATCCTACAAGCGAATGCTTTCTGTAAAAACGTGTCTTCCAAAAGCAAAGACAAGCTGTCGATCATTAAAGGCGGTATATTGTAAAACAATCAACTACACCTTCTTCTTCTTAACCGAGCAACGAAAGAAGCAAATAATCAATAAACCACACACTAACTAGTCAGCAACCAATCACCAATTATAAAAAATCCTAGCACGGCCAGCCATGTAACCTACCAACCACTCTTGCAACCTTCCCAACATTTCACACATATTCATGCCACATATTAGAATTGCCACCATCTTGTAATGAATCAGCATTCTTTCGCTTGTCGTGCAGTGACAGTTTTACAGTAAGTATCATTTACCTGTGTCATTTTGCACTCGAGGACAAGGTCTCAGAAATATGAGGAGACAACTCGACACCCACAGCCCTGACAGAACGGACAGGCTACATTTAATCACGAACAATTACGCTGACCGCAACGTGACCGGCGATAGGAGTTCTTGTTTTAGAAATATTCAAGTGTGTAAGATTGTGTTCTTTTACCATTCAATGTGTTTGTAAGACTGTATACCGTTACCATATAATGAGTGTAAGACTGTGTACTTTTAGCATACGATCTGTATGTAAAATGTGTGCTTTTACCAACCAATTTGTAAGATTGTGTACTTTTACCACACATTGTCTTTGTAAGAATGTGTGCTTTTACCAACTAATATGTATGTAAGACTGTTATTTTACCACACATTGTCTTTGTAAGAAGGTGTGCTTTTACCAACCAATCTGTATGTAAGATTGTGTACTTTTACCACACAATGTCTTTGTAAGAATGTGTGCTTTTACCAACTAATATGTATATAAGACTGTGTATTTTACCACAATATGTATGTCCGAAATTTTTACCATACAATGTGTATGTAAGAATGTGTACTTTACCAACCAATGTGTATATGAGAATGTGTGCTTGTACCAACCAATGTGTATGTAAGACTGTGTGCTTTTACCATACAATCAGCATGTAAAACTATGTACTTTTAATAAAGTGTATGTATGCATATAACTATATAGTATCTGTTTATTAAACTGTGTACTCTCTAGGTCCGCAACAATGTTAGTTTAGGTATTTCTTTATCTAGGGCTTCACTTAGTTCAGAGATGTTCTTTCCAGTACGTAACACTTCATTAATGGTTTAACTCATTCATTCCCAAACAATTTGTTCTAGTACGTGCCACAACAGAAGACCCGCGGGTGGTCTGACAGATCACACTAAATGTGAAACACATAATGAATGGGATTTGTTGGAATGAGTATAAGTCTCCAATACTTTAGTATAAGGAAATACATTTGAGCGGAACTGAATTATGTTGTCACTTAAAATAATAATAAAATCCGATTACAATAATATTATGGAAATTCCACACCAAGGAAGGACAAAACTATCTTTAACCTAATGGCAGGAATTTAAAGATTTATTCCATCTCTAAATATAGAATTAAATCACTGCGATGTAATTCATGTGAGAAATAATTTTAGAAAAACAGCTCTGTGGTTTTTATTGTACCTAGTAGTACTCATTATTATTATTACTCTTAATATTAAATGCACGTATTTTCACAATGTCACGAATCTGTCGCGCTATACATAACCTACAATTATTCATGTACATATTTATTAACCTCTTGTAATCTGTCGTGCTATACATGACCTACAATTATTCATGTACATATTTATTAACATATTATAAACTAATAATACAACAATTGAAGCTGTACAATATTGTTACAAAATGGTAAAGTTCACCATGTATTAGTACTAACATAGAAGTGGTGGTGGTGTTAAAATGAAACCATGGACAAAACATACATTTCCACGGTAACTCTAGAAAAGGAAATATTTTCCTCTCGCGCGAGAACTGTTTTGTAGGTTTTAATTTTAAAAATACGGACAATTGTTTTAAGATCACTTTCAAATTCTTGCCAAATTAAACGGCAAATTTCTTGTTAACTGTTTCAAACTATTGCCACGGTTGACTGCCTTTATCTGCGACTACGAATGACTGCTTCCTCCTCTCACTTGAAACTGGGCATTAGTGTGACAATTGTCCAAGTGTCAGAAACTCGACCCTTCGGCCTCAGTGAATAACGTATCGTCCGCTCCACCCTGGTCGCCCCCATGACTTGGCACCCTTGGTGAATAAAAATGATATTTCTTGCATACTAGGACACCTCTCGGCTACTATTAATGTCAGGGGGAAATCTCTTGTACACTAAAGAGTGTTTTAACAAATCCAACCAGCGGGGACCTTGTCCTGTCATTCGGGCACCCGAAACTGCCTTCATTGTTGAATTTGTGGAGGGAAAGGGACGCATGGGTGAAGATATTTGCATCTTGCTTCGATTTGCGCTTGTTCAGAACCCAGGTGGAGTGAAGTGTGCTTTCAAGGGTAGCGATGGTCCAGGTTTTAAATCTTTATTTCATTTGTGTTGACTGATGTATCTTAAGAAGCATGATTATTTTTCTTTGTGAAAACTGCTTCATAATAATTAATATGGAAGCGTTTCAATATATTATGTCAACTTAAGGAATCAACTTTGTAAAATTGTAAGAAAAATTTTAAAATGCCTCCATTGCGCCGTGATCTAAAATAAGTTTATTTTTTGTGAGATGAGTAATGAGAACAAGATTCGGCCTACAATTAAAAATCCCTGCTTGCATTATGCTCGGCTAATTATTTGAGTGTGGATATCAAGTAATAATAATGATTTTTAAGGACATTATAAGGAAAAATAAACTATCTATTATTCGGGCGTTTTTACGGAAACACAAGTACGGCATTGGACGTGGCTTCCAACTCTTGGAAGACTGACCGTTATTTATTATTCATTGGTGACGGCGATGTTAGCAGTTTAGGAAATGTTTCTGCATGTACAAATACTTATTTCTTTAATCCACTGATGCATGGTCCCTCTGGAAATATACATTATTTCTACACTCACTGGATGCAGAGTCCATTCCTGCTTTCACCGAACAATTGTTTCTTACCAACCGTGTGCACATTTTCATAAAAATATATTAATCCATACTTCTCCATGTTTGACTTGAAGAAACCAATTACATTATATTAACCCATACTTGTCCCATGTTTGATTTGAAGAAACCATTTACATTATATTAACCCATACTTGTCCCATGTTTGACTTGAAGAAACCATTTACATTATATTAACCCATACTTGTCCCATGTTTGACTTGAAGAAACCAATTACATTTCTACCGTTCTTCCCCAAGTGGTAATAAATAGACTTAGAAGATTGTGAATTGCCACTTTGGTGATTGTTTCGTCAAACTCGTGTTAATGAGAGATGTCTATTAATCAGTCCCCGCCATGAGATAAACTATGCATGAATAATTCATATATCAGTCAGTTTGGGCGCATATGTTATCAGACGCGTGATTGTTGGCGATTGTTTAAAGCATACTATTTCCGATGTATAATTGTTAGCTATTGCTTAAAACATACTATTTCCTATGTTTAATTGTTAGCTATTGCTTAAAACATAATATTTCCGATTTATAATTGTTAGCTATTGCTTAAAACATACTATTTCCGATGTATAATAGCTAACTATTGTTTAAAACATACTATTTCCGATGTATAATTGTTAGCTAATACTTAACGTTAACCTTGACAAATACAAACCGTTAGCTAATGCTTAAAGTTTGCCTTAATACATGTATATTATAGCTATTACTAAGCATATATTTTCATAATGCACAATTGTTCAGACGTTTGGAGTATGATTTCCAGATGTATAATTGTTTGGTTAATTCTTGAAGCATGCCTTAATACTTGCGACGGCCCACACTCTAAATCTAGACAAGCTACTCAACTGTAAAAAAGGAGAGGAATTCAAGTGGCTATTGTATTCAGCATTAGTGCCGACAGAGAGAAAGGTCAATAATACTCATAATCACAAAAGGAGCGATTGAATGCAAATTATAAAACGGAAGAATTACTGAGGTGACAGCATTATCAAAGTGTAAAAACGAATTGTAGTGTATTATGTATTCTGTTATGTGCTACATTTTGTAATTTATTGTCAATTGTTACCTGTAACGTAATGTAGTGTATTATTTCTATTCTTACCTGTAACGCAATATACTGTATTATTTCTATTGTTACCTGTAACGCAATGTACTGTATTATTTCTATTGTTACCTGTAACGTAATGTAGTGTATTATTTCTATTCTTACCTGTAACGCAATGTACTGTATTATTTCTATTGTTACCTGTAACGTAATGTAGTGTATTATTTCTATTCTTACCTGTAACGTAATGTACTGTATTATTTCTATTGTTACCTGTAAAGCAATGTAGTGTATTATTTCTATTGTTACCTGTAACGTAATGTAATGTATTATTTCTATTGCTAATCGTAGCTATTGTAGTGTATGTTGTTCCGTTAGAGTATTGTGGTGTGTTACGACTATTGTTACACGAAGCGTATTTAATATGTTATATCTTTTGTTACGTGAGAGTAATGCAGTGTATCATGCCTGTTGCTATGTGAGAGTAATGCAGTGTATTATGTCTGTTGTTACGTGAGAGTAATGCAGTGTATTATGTCTATTGTTGCGTGTAACTATTGTAGTGTATTATTTAATATAATTGTAACTGTAATAGACCTTGTATAACTTTTAATTATCTCGGTTTAAATATTGTATAGAGACGATAAGTCACGAGAAGTTAAGATTTCTTCAACTTAATTAATTCACCATAATCGATATATGCACCGACAATAGTAAGTAGGTTAAAGCGCACATCAGACAGAATAAGACTATCAAAATATCACGCAAATCAGACACAATAAGACTATCAAAATATCACACAAATCAGACACAATAAGACTATCAAAGTATCACACAAATCAGACACAATAAGACTATCAAAATATCACACAAATCAGACACAATAAGACTATCAAAGTATCACACAAATCAGACACAATAAGACTATCAAAATATTACGCAGCAACAGTCATACATGTATTTATTAGTTTACTCACTGCCAGTTTCAATGTAACTTTCTCAAACATATCAAAATATCATCCTAGCTCCAAAAAACACAACAGTACAATTATTTTTAATTTTCAAGTGTGATGACACTTGCGTTCGTAATTATATATTTGAAACACTGATTATTTGGCTGTTAAATATTATATTTGAAACACTTATTATTTGGCTGTTAGTATATTTGAAACACTGATTATTTAGCTAAATCACTGAATAATAATATAATTGAATAATAGTATAATTGAATAATACATTGCCTCATATTTAGAGTTGATAATTAGGAACATTAAACTGTATTGATATATAAACTTGTGTGATTGTTAAAAAAAATATTTTCAAAGAAGCATTATTTTACAAATCAAAATCAATATGTTTGCTCGAAAGTCACTAAGACTATCCTTGTAATATTGCGACTATCTATCGAAAGTCACTAAGACTATCCTTGTAAGTATTATTACGACTATCGAAAGTCACTAAGACTATCCTTGTAATATTGCGACTATCTATCGAAAGTCACTAAGACTATCCTTGTAAGTAATATTACGACTATCTATCGAAAGTCACTAAGACTATCCTTGTAATATTGCGACTATCTATCGAAAGTCACTAAGACTATCCTTGTAATATTGCGACTATCTATCGAAAGTCACTAAGACTATCCTTGTAAGTATTATTACGACTATCGAAAGTCACTAAGACTATCCTTGTAAGTAATATTACGACTATCTATCGAAAGTCACTAAGACTATCCTTGTAAGTATTATTACGACTATCGAAAGTCACTAAGACTATCCTTGTAATATTACGACTATCTATCGAAAGTCACTAAGACTATCCTTGTAAGTAATATTACGACTATCTTTCGATGTAGCATTTAATTGCACTTGTGGAGAAATTTGTTGTAATAAAGCAATGAAGCAACACCGAACACAACAACGCACGCATTTCAAAACTGCCCAGTAAAGCAACACCGAACACAACAACGCACGCATTTCAAAACTGCCCAGTAAAGCAACACCGAACAAAACAAAGCACCAATTTCATAAATGTCCAGTCAAGCAACACCTAAACCAATAAAGCAACTCTTTCTTATTTCACCACTGCTCAGTCAAGCAACACCGAACACTATGAACAAGTCTTTCCCCTGTCACCACTGCTCTTTTCACAACGAAACATTTCCCAAACTACTAATTTCGCCGTCACCAATGAATAATAAATATCGGTCAGTCTCCAAAGAGTTGGAAGTCACGTGCAGAAAGGGGGAGATATATATCCAGAGGATTTGAAAAATAAAGATACCTTTACATAATCCAGAGGGATTATGTATCCAATCGATTAGGGAAAAATAAAAGGCACAGATATGAGCTAACTATAAATCTGAAATTGTGATGAAAGGTTGCAACCAAAACTTTCAATACTCCTTTGATGTTCTTTCTAAAGCACCCAACCATACAAATATAACCAGTAAATCATCCAGCAAACCAATATACCAGCAAGTCAAGCAAAAGGGTCAAAAGCACACAACTGTAAAGAGTTAACAGAAATATATAATCTATTTTTTAATAGCTATAATATAATTGTCACTATGCCGTTTAGGGATCGACAACTTTATGGAGATGCTAAAGGATTAGGTATTGTAAACAGCACAAATCTATAACACTAAACATATTTGGGCTTCAAAAGATTATATTTGCATTTGAAGCCGAAGAGCTCTAGAGGGTTATATCTGTCATGTTGATGTTATTTATTCACTCACATGTCCCGCATTACGAGTGTGCCCGACCTCTGGGATCGTGAGACACTGACATTTCTCCCCAGGTAACCTTGGCTATGTCAGGTGGTAATGTCCGGTACAGATAACTAAACCAATTCACGTTTTGTTGTTCTGTCCTAGACAACAACATTTTATCACCCTGAAACAATTAAGAAATAACCTATGAGATTAGGTAATATAATAAAAAATAATAACTTGTATTTTGGGCCTGACTGACGCAGATATAGAAACAGTGACGCACTGGTCTAGAGATAAAAAATGCCGAAGAACTAGGAGATATATTTTTAAAGACACTACATTTGTACATTTTAAAATCGCCATAAAATGTGCTTGGCTAGCACTTGTCGCCCTCCCCTAGATTCACTTTGTTATCTCACTCTGACCACGTGTGTGTGATTTAGTTTATTTGTCTAGTGTTTATGTTTATTTAGTGTTGTCTTCCTGTCTTGCATTGAACTGGTCCTTGGTTCATTCACTTTACAATTCATCTATCCATATGTTTATAAAGTGATTGATTTCCCATTATCTCCCTTTGGTTTCTCTGCTTCCTCTTTCTATTTCTCCCACATTAGTCATTGTCTTCTGACTTTCATTCATCCATCTATCTTTTAGAATTTTGTACCTATATCCGTCTCTGCTTCAGAATTCATTATCTCTACCTATCTCTTTTGCACGTCCTTCTTTTAATTCTTACAAATTTTTCTCATCTATTACTGTTTAACTAGTATTTTCGTCTGTCCATCTGTCCATCTCTCTTTAACTAGCATTTTCGTCTGTCCATCTCTCTTTAACAAGCCCTTTCTTCTATCCATCTCGATTACTAGCTCTCCATTAGCATCTCCCATTTCTCACATTTTCCATTAATCTTTTCTTTCTCACTCCCTCCATCCATGTCTCCTTTCACCTCCCGTATCCTCTTGACCTTCTCATTTATCTTTTAAAATAAAAACAAAAATCCACTCAACACTTTTTTCTCCATCGGTCTCACTTCCGCTATTCTGTCTTCTGTGAAACACAGTCTCAAGTTTAATATTTTTCATCATGTTTTAACAGATCATAATTTAATATTTTTCATCATGCTTTTTAACACATCGTAATATCTTCTGTGAAATACAGTCTCAAGTTTAATATCTTTCATCATGCTTTTTAACAGATCGTAATATCTGAGTGAAACAAATGTTCTTAATGTAATCATATAAAAAATAACATAAGCGTTTTAAAGGCTTCGTTAGAGATTGTATTTTTGAAAAAGTGTAATGCATCCCATGCGAGTGAATAGATGCATTTTTAATTTAATTTTTAGTTAAAATATCTAATTTTTAAATTGAAGAAAAAGACATTTTTACAATGTCGAATACATTCATTCGTTGCCCTTGAAGACGTAAAAGAAACAGTGTCACTAACAGAAGAAGAAAAATATAAAAAGACACCTCATCCATCCTCAAACAAAGCTCTTTACAAAACGCTATCATGTTAAGAGGGGGGTAAAATGGAACACAAAATGAAAAATGTCCAATTTAATATTCCTATACTGTGCTGTTTACTCTTCCCAGCGACCGATGAAAGTATAATGGACACCGACTTGATATGGAAATCGGACACTGTAGGAGGTACCCGAGGGGTGACAAAATCAGTGCAACAAAGTACTCTCAACAGGTGGGGTACTCGTATGACAAGTGCCTGAGTTGGAAAATGGGGCGGGCGGTATTCTCGTGGACTGCATGTAGGATGGCGTGCGAAGAAAACCAGTCCCGGTTTATAAAAAATAAAATCCAAGAACATCCGAAGTCCGAAAGGATTATATCTGACAAATAATGTATGAACAGTTGTTTGCTGCGTTCTTAAATGGAAGTTAAAAGCATAAGTTGGAATCAGGAAATGAACTCTCACTGTTTCCAAATTTTTCAAGCAGTTTTGTGGAGTGTGTTCAGTAAAGTCAGGAGTGAGTAATGCTCAACCAACAAAAATTGTCTTGGCTCTTATGTTCCCATGTTTAAAAAGATCAATATA
The DNA here is from genome assembly GCA_028829895.1 of Sinotaia quadrata. Classification (NCBI taxonomy): domain Eukaryota; kingdom Metazoa; phylum Mollusca; class Gastropoda; order Architaenioglossa; family Viviparidae; genus Sinotaia; species Sinotaia quadrata. Next base: position 50,347,404 of record CM054177.1, on the reverse strand, counting down.
TCTGTATTAACATTGTTCACCATTTATTGATTTCCTTGTGCATGACAAGTGTCAAAATACAAAAGTTTCTGTTATGCATGAAGCGTAATAATGCTAAAGAATACAAAACGAGTTTGCATTCAAAATTAAAGTCATCTTCCAGGACATAATAGTTTATTACATTCCAGAAGTAAAATTACATGTTTGTATATTATATAACAGCTCTTTTAATCCTCTCTCTCTCTCTGCATCCATCCATCCATCCATCCATCCAGAAATCTATCTATCTGTGATGCTAACGCCACCTAGTTAATGGTTATGATCATTACTATTAATTAATCATACATAACTAATTACAAGTGATGAGAATCTTGATTTATGTTATTAATAATTCTCCAGAAGACACCACTCGTGTTTCTCACTTGGAGGATATGCGAGCGCTGTAAACGTTTAGAGCACTTCTTCAACAATTAATTAACTGGATGAAATGATAACTGAATCAAATCAGTTGATTGGCTGGATCAATGGATAATTTTGTCAATTCATGAAAGAAGAGTACCATGTTAGATCGACTGGAATAATTGTCCATAATTAATTATTATCAACCCACAAATTCGTACATTTCCACTAGATAGATACGCTGAAATAATATTTATCCTTGGAAGTGAGAATGCTTGGCATGCGAATGCATATCAGTGACGAAATACACGTCGTCGTTGTGGCGAGTATCACTACAGTCGGACTGTTCATTCGTCATCACTTATTCTTTGTCTCTGGATGAAATGTGCACTCACTCTCCTTTTCCTCTCACGCACTCATTCTTCATTCTGTATGACTGACGAGCACTGTCGTGTTTCCTCAATTATCACGTCTCTAACAAGTCCTGCTTCCCAACAGTTGGTCTATTGAAATGAATGTCATCAGTAGTTGTAGTTGACCTGAAAACTGTTGAAAGAAAAGGGAGTTCCCGGCGACACTAATGTCGGTAATGAAGTTACTTGTCTGGCACAAGCACGTTTGACATAATTATAAGATACCAAACATTACTTTCCCAAGTCGTCTCATATACTTGATGTTTACTTATTTTACCGACTATCTTCTTGTTTCCCCATTTGCTTTCGTTGTTTATTTATTAAAACAAATATTTATTGGATTAGAATACTCGTCAACTGCTTTGTAATTCCATTTACTTTTATTAGCCATGTAAACTCACACACACACACACACACACACACACACACACACACACACACACACACACACACACACACACACACACACACACACACGAACACACCCACGTATCTCAAACATACACACGAACACGCGCACACCAGCGTATCTCACACACACACTGGAAAACACGCACACCTGGGTATCACACATACATATATACATATTCAAGAGCACATAAAGGAAAGTTTACTAATTAACTGAAACACGTATGTTTTAAGTAAGGACGCAAACAACCACATGTCTATTTTCAAGTAAGGACGCAAACAACCACATGTCTATTTTCAAGTAAGGACGCAAACAATCACATGTCTATTTTCAAGTAAGGACGCAAACAATCACATGTCTATTTTCCAGTAAGGAAGCAAACAATCACATGCAGACAGTAACGTATACGCATACACAATGATTAATGCCTTTCGAGTTTGCATGCTGAACAACTGTGTGCTTGTTGTTAATGTTGTCGAGCTCTGGCTCTACAAGTCTGTCTGTTAATGTTGTCGAGCTCTGGCTCTACAAGTCTGTCTGTTAATGTTGTCGAGCTCTGGCTCTACAAGTCTGTCTGTTAATGTTGTCGAGCTCTGGCTCTACAAGTCTGTCTGTTAATGTTGTCGAGCTCTGGCTCTACAAGTCTGTCTGTTAATGTTGTCGAGCTCTGGCTCTACAAGTCTGTCTGTTAATGTTGTCGAGCTCTGGCTCTACAAGTCTGTCTGTTAATGTTGTCGAGCTCTGGCTCTACAAGTCTGTCTGTTAATGTTGTCGAGCTCTGGCTCTACAAGTCTGTCTGTTAATGTTGTCGAGCTCTGGCTCTACAAGTCTGTCTGTTAATGTTGTCGAGCTCTGGCTCTACAAGTCTGTCTGTTAATGTTGTCGAGCTCTGGCTCTACAAGTCTGTCTGTTAATGTTGTCGAGCTCTGGCTCTACAAGTCTGTCTGTTAATGTTGTCGAGCTCTGGCTCTACAAGTCTGTCTGTTAATGTTGTCGAGCTCTGGCTCTACAAGTCTGTCTGTTAATGTTGTCGAGCTCTGGCTCTACAACTCTGTCGTGCGCGGCATCCAGCCGAGACTTGTCCACAGTCGGCTGGTAGAAGTAATGGAAGCCACAACTCTCTGACGACTGAACATTACCAGGATACCAGTCAGTGCTTAGTGCGATGGCACAGGCTGCCTCTAAATTTTGTGTGACGAAAAGTTCAACGGCAAAGTAAGTGATAAGTGTTAAGTTTCATGTTGACAAAAGTACACGTTACACTGACAGTGACAGTGTGAGTGTGTGTGTGTGTGTGTGTGTGTGTGTGTGTGTGAGAGAGAGAGAGAGAGAGACAGAGAGAGAGAGAGAGAGAGAGAAAGAGAAAGAAATACCCAAAATTTGGAGGGGGGGGGAGTGGTTGAGAGATTCCAACAAAATATGCTGAGTCGGACAAAATCATCAAGAACATTACAGGTAACTATCGCATAGTGTACGTAAAATGCATTGAACAGTACGTAATGACAGACATATTTCTCGGACAGATCACATATCGAGTGAAGGTCTGTGCGACAAAAGTCAAACAAAACGAGGTTTGCTGACAGTATATATAAGATGAGGGTCTGTCTGTCACAGCACCTGCAAAATAAAGGTGTATTTGACAGTGCACAAACAATACGAGGATGTACGGATGTACTACATGCTAATCACAGCATGTGAGGATTTACCTGACCAGTTATGTGCAAGATGAGTGTCTCTCTAACAAATTATTACAAGATGAGGGCCTATCTGATCACCTATTTACAAGATGAGGGCCTATCTGATCACCTATTTACAAGATGAGGGCCTATCTGATCACCTATTTACAAGATGAGAGTCTGCCTATCAAAATAATTATATTTTGAGAGTCTCTCCGACCATTTATTTGCATGATGAGGGTCAATCTGAAAATCTATTTACAAGATGAGGGTCTGCCTGACAAACTATTTAGAAAATGAGAGAATATTTGTACAATTAATTACATGATGAGTCTATCGGATCAATTATTTACAAGATTGAGGTCTCTCTGACAAAGTAATTACATTTTGAGGGTCGATCTGACCAATTACTTACAAAATGAGGGTCTAAAGGACAGAGTACATTCAAGAAAAGGATCTCAGGCATCATACATACATATATAAAATCTATTCCTTACAGTCTGTATAAGCTGAAGGCTTGTCTAGTTCAGTACATATAAACTGAAGGATGATCTGACAACTCATATAAGATGAAAGTCACATTGCTTACTAGGTGAAGGTCTATCTGATACCATGAGGACCACATTCAATCAGATGAGGTCTTTGACAGTACATGCACGACCAGGATCTATCTAATAAATTAACACTTAGATATTGGTTTATCTGGCACAATACATGCAAAATAAGGATATATCTAATAAATTAACACAGAGATATTGGTTTATCTGGCACAATACATGCAAAATAAGGATATATCTAATAAATTAACACAGAGATATTGGTTTATCTGGCACAATACATGCAAAATAAGGATATATCTAATAAATTAACACAGAGATATTGGTTTATCTGGCACAATACATGCAAAATAAGGATATATCTAACAAATTAACACTTAGATATTGGTTTATATGGCACAATACATGCAAAATAAGGATATATCTAACAAATTAACACTTAGATATTGGTTTATATGGCACAATACATGCAAAATAAGGACATATCTAACAAATTAACACCTAGATATTGGTTTATCTGGCACAATACATGCAAAATAAGGATATAATCTAACAAATTAACACCTAGGTATTGGTTTATAAGGCACAATACATGCAAAATAAGGATCTATCTGATACAACAAATACAGGTTCAAGTGTTCGATGTTACTTAAGATTGAGCAGTAGGTACAAGATGAAGAGCTTTCTGACTTAACACAAACTAGATGAGTGCAGATAAGATTTTTGGTCTCTAGCAGAACACACAAAAGATGACTCAGCACTTAAGAGGTGACACATGCATGATGAGTGTCTACCTGACACAACAAGCTATTTGAGGGTATACAAAAGCATATTTTCAGGAAACGAACAACAGCAATAGTAGAAACAAAAACAAATATTTATTCAACAATCCTATTTTTGTCGTCCTCCCTACCCTTACCCACTATTGTATCTCCTTACTTGACACAGCACATACAAGATGGCAGTCTTTGGCAGTACGAACAAGATGAGGGCCTCTCTGAGCAGTACTTACAAGATGAGTGCCTCTCTGAGCAGTACTTACAAGATAAGAGCCTCTCTGAGCAGTACTTACAAGATAAGAGCCTCTCTGAGCAGTACTTACAAGATGAGGGCCTCTCTGAGCAGTATTTACAAGATAAGAGCCTCTCTGAGCAGTACGTACAAGATGAGGACCTCTCTGAGTAGTACGTACAAGATGAGGGCCTCTCTGAGCAGTACATACAAGATGAGGGCCTCTCTGAGTAGTACGTACAAGATGAGGGCCTCTCTGAGCAGTACATACAAGATGAGGACCTCTCTGAGTAGTACGTACAAGATGAGGGCCTCTCTGAGCAGTACATACAAGATGAGGACCTCTCTGAGTAGTACGTACAAGATGAGGACCTCTCTGAGCAGTACGTACAAGATGAAGACCTTTCTAACACCTCGCTGACAATCGTATTCCTTGTCATGCTTCCTAACCTTAAGTATTCTATCTCCTTCATTGATAAAGTGCAGATGGCTTCAAACAATTCACGAAACCCGAATATGACATCTACTAATCTGCTTTCTGTATGTATATAAGGTTTACTCACTCACTTCCCCCCCCCCATCTCTTTCTCTCTTTCCCCTTTCCCCGTCTCCTTATTTGGTCGTGCCTATGTTCCTTGCCCATCCGTCATCTGACACTTGTGAGTGGCTAGTCTCATATTAGGTTTAAACCGTTCTCAAGCCGACAGTTTAAATCACTCAGTGTTAGTTTTCAACTCCACCACTTGTAGGTTTCAATTTATTTTACCCCTCTTTCTTTCTTTCTTTCTTTCTTTCTTTCTTTCTTTCTTTCTTTCTTTCTTTCTTTCTTTCTTTCTTTCTTTCTTTCTTTCTTTCACTAAAAATGCTATTACTTTAAGAGCAAAAAGAGAAGGGTTCAGACTAGGGGAAGTAAACCTTTATCCAAAGTTTTTTAAATTAATTGAAAGACGTATGACAAACGTTTCAATGAACGTTAGTTAAATATAAATGACAATAATTTTATTTTATGTAATTGATCAGAAAATTACTGCTCTTTTCAACGTACACGTAGAAATGTGAGCGAGTGTGCTCTTGTGTATGAATGTTTTGATATGCATATTGTTGAATTGTGTGTACAATAGAAAACTTTCTTGACGATAAACGTTAAAAGTATATTATTATTAGAGTAAAGAAGATTTTTAAAAAAACAATAGTAACCGTGGTTGTTTGCTCCATTGTGTCCCATTCTCTCACAGTATTTCTAAATATCAGTGCATTTGTGAACATATTTCCTCGAAATTAACGATCCTATGACCGGTACACAACGAGTATATAATCTAACAATCATATCAATGAATATCCTATTACTGTGAAACAAGTACATCTTCTATCAATCCTGCAAGAATGACTATCCTACTACTGTGACACGGCAAAAGTATCTTTCATCACTGAAAATAATGCAAATGCTGGAAATATCTCAGAAATATAATTTAAGACAAGCAACAAATCCTAATATTGTTCGCTAAAAAGGCTGATGGCAGAACAGTTCATTGTTGAAAGTGCACATGACACATAATGCAATCCTTGTTAATAATCTCCCTTTTCACACAGCAAACAACAATCTTCTTTCTACAGTGCTTTCAAAGTGTAGATAGACTGCATTTGTAAGAAAAGGATTTTTAAAATGTTAAGATTCACAGCATAAAACGTGTTATGAAAGAACATTTTCAAACTTTATAATGAGCAAATGTCGAACAAGTGTATATATATATTATATATATATATTTATATTTAAAATCTATTTTAAAGATTAATATTTGTACTAGAATGAGCAACGCAAATCTCTACGTAGCAAAGGAAGAAGCATTTCTTTTTCTGCACACAATATTATAGTGAGCTATTTTCACTGTGCAAGACAATTCCGCGGAAAATAAAGTCCTTCAACAAATGTCTAATTGTCGTCTTTGATCCCGAACTAGAGCTGTCAGCATCGCAGCTATTATGGAAACACAAGAAAACAAAACAAAAGTAACTCCATTCTTACCGATTGGTTGCTTTGCATTAACACGCCTCAGCTCGACCGCTGGCTTAGTATCTAAGACTTCAAATCTTAACACTGCAGCGTAGGCATGAATGATCTTTGTCGCGACAGAATTTAAAACTAGCAAAGCAGGCGTCGATGATAGGCCTCCGTCCGTCCGCAGGTTTTTGTATCTAAGACAAAAATCTTAACATTGCAGCAGTATCTATGATTTTTCGCGACAGACTTAAAACTAACTATACAGGCGTCAAGGATCTTCATTGCAATAGAATTAAAACTAACTATACAGGCGTCAAGGATCTTCATTGCAATAGAATTTAAACTAGTTATGCAGGCGTCAAGGATCTTCACTGCAATAGAATTTAAACTAGCTATGCAGGCGTCAAGGATCTTCACTGCAATAGAATTTAAACTAGTTATGCAGGCGTCAATGATCTTCACTGCAATAGAATTTAAACTAGCTATGCAGGCGTCAATGATCTTCACTGCAATAGAATTTAAACTAGTTATGCAGGCGTCAATGATCTTCACTGCAATAGAATTTAAACTAGCTATGCAGGCGTCAAGGATCTTCACTGCAATAGAATTTAAACTAGCTATGCAGGCGTCAAGGATCTTCACTGCAATAGAATTTAAACTAGCTATGCAGGCGTCAAGGATCTTCGCCGCAAACAGAATTTAAACTAGCTATGCAGTCTAGAAAACTGAATATGTGACACCTCTCTGGGCACAACTTCTCTCGTTATGATAATTATTTTTAATTAACATCACATAACTAATTATAAGTGATCGATAATGTTAATTTATAATTATTAATAATTCTCCCACACGATCAACATGAGTATCACTTGGTGGATTAAAAGGGTGTCGTAAAACTCTACTCTTTACACAAATAATACGATAATGTTTTCTGTAGGATTAAAAGGGTGTCGTAAAGCTCTACTCTTTACACAAATAATACGATAATGTTTTCTGTAGGATTAAAAGGGTGTCGTAAAACTCTACTCTTTACACAAATAATACGATAATGTTTTCTGTAGGATTAAAAGGGTGTCGTAAAACTCTACTCTTTACACAAATAATACGATAATATTTTCTGTAGGATTAAAAGGGTGTCGTAAAACTCTACTCTTTACACAAATAATACTATAATGTTTTCTGTAGGTGGAAACTTCTTGCTTAAGAAGTAGTAAAAAGCCGTTTTTTATTTATATATATATACTGCATAACTTTTTGAATGATGATGGCTGTCACTAGTGCGTGTTCATAATCTTGTGGTTTGTTTCTGTTTTGTATTAGATGACAGTCCAATATGTCCTACTAACTAAGTGCAATGATGTTTTGTTAAATAATTAAACTGAAATTACTCACATATCCCTCTAAAATTAGGTTTTTTCAGGCTGACGAAAAAAAAGGATATTAGAAATGTTGTGCAGAAACAAGGGAGACAATTGAAGTGAAGTTGTAAACAAAACATAGACTAGGGGGTGCACACACAACTGGCACATCCTCGAAGCATTTACACTCTGCTGCTGAGCTTGATAATGGACACAGTCCAATAGAGCTGACCACCTGTGGATCTCGTAGTCAAAAATACCCAACGTAGAGTGGGGGGAGTTGCACACACACCAGAGATGCTCACTTGGTGCTGAACTTGATATTGGATGCAGTCCAATGCAGCTGACCACTTGGGTTTAGGTTGGGTCTCGTAGACAAAAACATAGACTGGGGGGGTGGGGTGGGAGGTTACACAACCTGGTCCTCTTTGAAGGATTCTCCAGTGCTGAACTTGATATTGGACCAGTCCAATACAGCTGACCACCTGTGTATGTGTAAAAATCCTCTAGACTTTATATTTATAAGTAGTACTGCATGTGCTGATAATGTAATACATAATATATCAGTTGAGAATATAATATTAGTATAGTTGCTGATAATGTAATGCATAATACAAATTTTGGTAACGTAAAATGCATAGTGCATATGTTAGTAACGTAAAATACATAGTACATATGCTAGGAACGTAAATGCATAGTACAGATGATAGTAACGTAAAATGCATAGTACATATGTTAGTAACGTAAAATGCATAGTACAGATGATAGTAACGTAAAATGCATAGTACGGATGTTGGTATCGTAAAATGCATAGTACATATATCCTATATTAACGCTTTTACACAGAATTTAAAAGTTGTGAATTTTCAGTCTTGGTTAATGCACATGCATGAGTTTTATTTTGGATTAGTTTAAGTTGTATGAGTTCAAAGAGCACTTTGGAGAGCATTATGTCATAATGTGTTAAGAGAAAACGGATTAGCCAGTAACGCTGATTGAGTAATTATTATGTCATAATGTGTTAAGGGAAAACGGATTAGCCAGTAACGCTGTGAGTAAGATTAGCAAATTTTTGTTGACCATAATGAGCGACCCTCAAATTAGATTTAAGTAGTGTTTGCTAGGGATGTTAGACTGGACATGGGTATGACTATAAGACAGCTCAATAGTCAAATGTTCATCACTCAAATTGGGTTTAAGTCCTGACCGACACGTGTGTTGGCACATACTGTGAGAAATATTTTCAAAGGCTTGAAAAGTAACAGACATGGTAGAACCTACAAGGTGACCAATAACCAAAGACCGAGTACTAACTCTAACCAATCAGATTGCAACATAGAATCCAGCATTAGGGACAGAGCTTTGCAAATGCATTATTCTCCGCCCAAACGTCACTAGAAGCAGAGGCTAGAATTTCATTTGGAACATGTGGAAGAGTTACAAGGGTATTCTGAGGGCAAAAAATGCTCAGAGTTGTTAGAACTTAGAAATATTGTGTTGTTAATTCCATGTAATTTATGGCTTATGTAGAAGGCAACTATTGGATAGTTATGCAAGTATATTTTCGTGAACCCATAACAGTAATGTTTAGAATTATTGGAAGGATATATGTATATGTAAATATATACTGCATCTTTATGAAAAAATAGTGTAAATATTTGAACTTTACACAATATATATTTTACCTGGTGTTATTTAATGATTCAGCTTCATGCCAGTTGTTCAGCTGACAGAGAAATGGACTTTTGTAACAAAACTTTAAGACTGATAAAGTAACTTTTAATCTGAGATAGAAAAACAGTCATCGAAATAGACCTTTATGAACGGTAGGCATTTAGGCATTAATCCTTTGCTGTATATTCTGGGATATAAAAGCAATGGTGTTCTCTTATACATCCTGTGTTCTTGTAGTAACTTTCCTCCACGCTTGGTTCATTCCTTCGCCCACTTTACTGCCTGCATTTGATGTCTTGCTCGATGACTGCTTTAAAGAAACTCAATGAATTGGAAACTGCCCAGAGCTACTGTACGCTATTGACGAATGGCAAGAATACAACTACCACTGTCAAATACTTTTTAATTGACTATCTTATCTTTTCCAATATATTTCATGTATTGTCAATGTCCGAAGCGATTGTGCAGTTTACTACACATCTCTGGTAACTGTAATAATATTTGATTTTTAGCTGAAACCATCTCTTTACTCTGGTAACTGTAATAATATTTGATTTTTAGCTGAAACCATCTCTTTACTCTGGTAACTGTAATAATATTTGATTTTTAGCTGAAATCATCTCTTTACTCTGGTAACTCTAATAATATTTTATTTTTAACTGACATCTTGTGAACGAAGATATTAATAGTATAAACTAAACTGATTACGATGAATATTGTCATTTATCACATTTGTACTGAGAGCAATAATGTGCTGGAATTTCTCATTTAAAGTGATGGACTCCATTCATGAACATTCTTACTTCAATACACAAGGACAATGAAGTTATGATCTTGAGACTCTGGTTAGTTTTAGAATATGCAATAATGTTTAGAATTTGTAATTTTTTCACTTTTTTTGTACATGATTAATTTGCTATTTTTCTACTAGATCTGTATGTATAATTGATTTAATTTCCTCCATTGCGTGAGCTGTTAAGAAGAATTTATTATACTCTTTTTACTATAAAATCTTTGTTAAATGTTCTTTGCATTTCACATTTCCTTGTGTATTGGAAGAAATCAAGGTCATGCAATTGGGGGCGACTGTGATGTAAAAACGTCACACATGCAAGAATGTCACACGTAAGAACGTCACACATGCAAGAAAGTCACACGTAAGAATGTCACACTATTAAGAACGTCACACATGCAAGAAAGTCGGACCAAATGAGAGTGAATGCAAAATGTCCTGCATTGTCAGGGCAGCATCTTGAGCATAAATATCTAGAGCTGAGTGGGGAAACTGATGATAGACCACAACTCTTTTGATTTGCATTTCCTTAACTATTTATGCCTCGATCCACAGGACGATGAAGTTATATTAAATGGAATTAATATAAATTACTCTCTTATCTAAATACTCATCTTCATACTAAAAATAAAACAAAATCTTGTCACATTTTCCTTTCTCTCTGAACTTGCAAACCTATTATAGCAAAAAATTAAAATAAAAACCAGTTCAATGATATCAAAGCAATAGTACAATCTAAGATTGCTAAACGTTAAAGCAAAGTGATATTCTTCAATTTTCAGGAATGTAGGATGATTTCAAGAACTGTTTGAAATGCTATAGAAACATTGCGAATTTTAGATATACTTAGCGAATGTTAGAGAGACTTAGTGAATGTTAGAGAGACTTAGTGAATGTTAGAGATACTTAGCGAATGTTAGAGAGACTTAGTGAATGTTAGAGAGACTTAGTGAATGTTAGAGAGACTTAGCGAATGTTGGAAAGACTTAGTGAATGTTAGAGAGACTTAGTGAATGTTAGAGAGACTTAGCGAATGTTATAAAGACTTAGCCAATGTTAGAGAGACTTAGAGAATGTTAGAGAGACTTAGCGAATGTTATAAAGACTTAGCCAATGTTAGAGAGACTTAGAGAATGTTATAAAGACTTAGCCAATGTTAGAGAGACTTAGAGAATGCTAGAGACCGCATGCACCGTTAAGTGTTCAGGAATCTTACACAAAGACATACCAAGTGGAGATATATTCGAAACAAAATGCGTTACAGTTACTTTTGCCGCACACTCTCGAGACCACCAATAAACATGTGCATATATTTTTACCCTTCAGTCTCGAAACCATTTCTATCAATGCATCCTTTTTACTATTGCAAAATCATCTATATTTTCTATCGCAGTATTTAACGACAAACTGCAATTGTAACTGTGGCCATATATTTATATTTTCTATCGCAGTATTTAACAAAATACTCCAATGCGTAATCATTGCAACTGTGACCGTACTGAGTCATCGGAGTCACATGCAATATTTGTATCCCCTAGCTTGCGTGCTGCTATAATTATCTGCCCACTTACGAGAAAATCTTTAATTATTATTTCCCCTTCTGTGTCTTCCTCAACACTGAACGTAATAACATACATCTCATGGGGTTCCCCCAGAAGTTTCTAAGCTCAAGACTGGGTGGAGTAATTTCGTGGGTAGGGTAATCTTTAAGGGCTTTATGCGAGCTTTCCTTTTCTCTTTCCTTTCTTCCGTGTGGCAATCAATATGTTGTAGAAACCGGGAAAGGCTGGAACAGTTCTTTTATCCTTCAAGAGAGGACGAGAGAGGAAGAGAGAAAGGGAGAAAACCACACGCAGAGAAAGGGAGAAAACCACATGCAGAGATGAGACGTACGTGTATATGTACGACTATGTTTTGTGTTGATAATATTCGTTTCAGGAAAAAAACAACATCCAACAAACGAACTACTTTCAAAGAAGTTGATAGTCGAGTTTGGAAAAAAAGTGCTTACTGAAAGGCATGCTAAATGAATGCTAAATTAGGTGTTGTCAGAAATAAATAGTGAAATAACATTCATTATTTTTAACTAAAACAAAATAAAATGTTCTTGCAAGTTTGTTTGAAATTTATATTACAAGAATAATTTTATTTTCAGATTTACATAGCGTGTTTATGAAGAATCATCAAAAGATAATAGCTGTTTTTTTTTAAAATTTAAGCTGGGTTGCAGTCTTTTAAATTTATTTTGCTTATACGTGTACTGATTTAAGCTAGAAGGTGTACAAGAACAATTCCTAAATTACACAAAATTATATTCACATACACATACACACACTTATACACACACTAACAATGTTATACACAAACAGACACATTCTAACTATGCTACACATGCAGAGATGCACAATCAAACAATGTTACATATATACAAACATATTGTGTTGCATATTCTAACAATGTTATACATGTACAGACACAATTTGACAATGGTATACATGCACATACACATTTTGACAATGGTATACATGTACAGACACAATTTGACAATGGTATACATGCACATACACATTTTGACAATGGTATACATGCACATACACATTTTGACAATGGTATACATGCAGTGATGCACATTCTAATAATGCTATACATGTACAGACACATCTTACGCATTTTCTGACTACCGTCTCCTTTATAAATAAATTTTTAAATAACAAATACTGCTTGCATTAAGATTCTATCAATACTCTTAGAGTAGCTGCCTAAACGCGCCCCAAAATATATCAGAAACCGAAATTGAACCTCACGTTTCAACCTCAGTGTAAGCCTAGATTACTTCTGATGTGGTGAGACGTTAACATGCTGCCTGCAATGCGGCGTGGACGGGTTTAATAACTAATTTGGTTAGAAAGGTTTCTAACTTTTTCTATTTCCACAAATTGCTAGTGAGTTTTCAACTATGATTCTTGGAGTAAATTCTTTTCAATTTTCTCAGAACCATGAGTGAATGATTTAAAAACAGTGCACACACCAAAAACTTGAAACTCTTTCATTATAGTAGATACATCAATGTTTACTACTTGTTTCTTTGTGTGATTAATGTATTCAACTAAATGTCTTATTGATAAGAGTAAACTGTATCACACACATTGACTATGTTATATACATGAATGTTCTTTTAACACTATTAATATAATTGTTGATTGTGTTAAATATTGTACATGCGATTAAATACTATACATTTAATTAATTTGTATAAGGACTCGGTGGAGTGTCGTGTCATGTCATGTCAACTAATGACTTATCACATCCTTTCATGTCGTCCTGCTGAATAACCTAGTGTTTTAACCAGTAGTTATGATGAATGTTTTGTTTTGTCTGTGGCTAGGGCGAACTCGTGGTAAAAGAGACCCCTTTTCTTCTTCACCCCTTTTCTTCTTCACCCCTTTTCTTCTTCACCCCTTTTCTTCAGGCAGCAGCACGCACCTAGGACATAATCCCCGGTACCAGTGTCAAAGAGCATCTGGTCCCATGTGTGCCCGTCAAACATGGTCTGAAGGAGGACTGACCTCTACTGAACAACAGAGATAAGTCAGCAACCTTTGCTGCTGTCATTGATATTCTGCCATTACTTTTTATTATTGGAATTATCCATGAGTTACATGCCAGAACTCCGCAATTCTGGTCATTTCAATGATTATTTGAAAATTGACATTATTGCATCATAATTATAGTTCCAATCGTAATCGCACTTATAACTAATGTTTATTTATTAACAAATAGTTTGCCACTAGAATCACACTGTAGTTTATTTTATATTTACATCTTCTGTCTTCTAAATAACCAGGATTGTTGGTTGGCTGGGGGCTAGAGCTGTTAGACTACTATCTCTCTTATATTTATTAACTCATCCATAGTTACTCTGTGGTCCAATCCTCGAATATGGATTCTGCCTATACTTTTAGTTAATACGGGGGAGGAGGGGTGCATTTACACTATCCATTATATATCATGATAATCCACTCCACCAGACTTCGTACTAACAATGCTACACAAGCATATACATATTCCGACACTGCTACAGAAACATAGGCTCTATAATACCAAAGCACAAACACACATTCTAACTATGGTACACATGCACAGAAATATTCGGACAATGTTACACACACATAGGAGCTATAAATATCAAAGTTGCACACACATATTGTGACATTGTTACACAGAGAGACCGATTCTAACAATGTTACACATACACACAGACACATTCTAACAATACTACACGCGCACATACATACTCAGACAATGTTACACACGGAGACATATTCTAACAATGTTACACATACACAGACAAGTTCTAATAATATTCCACATATACAGACACGTTCTAACAATGTTACACATTCACAGACACGTTCTAACAATGTTACACTTGCCTAGACATATCCTAACAATATTACACATGCACATACAAGTTCTAATAATGTTACACATACATATACACGTTCTAACAATGTTACACATACACAGACACGTTCTATAATGTTACACTTGCCTAAACACGTTCTAACAATATTACACAATCACAAACACGTTCTAACAATGTTACACACACAATAAACTTGTTCTAATAATGTTACTCATGCACAAACACATTCTAACAAAGTTACATACGCAATAAACACGTTGTAATAATATTATACACGCTATAAATACATTCTAACAGTGTGGGGTTGATTTCTTGTTTTAATGGACATAACAGGGGTGTAGGGTTGTTTTCTTTTTTAAATGGTATGGGGTTGATTTCTTCTTTTAATAGGTATAATATATGTGTGGGCTTGATTTCCTGTTTTAATCGACATACATTATTTGTGTGGTTGATTTCTTGTTTAATTCACATACCATGTGGTAGATGTGGAGTTGATTTCTTGTTTTAGTGGATATACCCAGGTATGTGGTAGATTTCTTGTTTTAATGGACATACCTTAGATGTGGAGTTGGTTTCGTGTTTTGATAGATATAATATAGGCGTTGGGTAAAGCTCCGGTTCTAAGGGACATACCGTTGGTGGGGAGTTAATTTCCTGTATTAAATGAATTGCCATAGGTGGAGAGGTAATTTCCTCTGTCTATGGTAGACGTACAAATTAAACCATGTATTACTGGTCATTGTATAGGCTCATATATAGACATACTTATTAGTCTACTGAAGTATATCCGGAGTCATTCTGAAGTATATCCGGAGTCATTCTGAAGTATATCCGGAGTCATGCTGAAGTATATCCGAGTCATGCTGCATTCAAATCTATTTGCAGTCCTTCGATCACAGTCGAGCTCAGGTGCTCTGCTTGGAACTGTAATATTTTAATGCACTGTTAAATTATGCTTTTAAAATAATTTCCAGTCCTAATAGATCTCATCAACGACAAACTAGGGCATTTGCTGTCAACAGAAAAGGCAGTGTCTCAGGACTAGCTCTGCCGTGTCCTATTAAGACAGTAAGAATCAGAGCCAAGTGAGAGAGTGTGTGTGAGTGTGGGTGAGAGTAGGTGAAAGTGTGTGTGATGGTGATAGTGAGAATGTGATTGTGAGTGATTGTGTGTGTGAGCGTGTGGGGGAATGAGAGTGAGTGTGTGAGAGTGTGACAGAGAGAGCTAGAGTGTTACTGTGAATGAGAGTGAGAGGGTGAGGGTGAGTGAGACTGTGAATGAGAGTGAGAGTGTGATTGTTAGTGAGAGTGTGAGTGACTGAGATTAGGAGTGGGAGTGGGAGTGAGAGAGAGAGAGAGAGAGAGAGAGTGTGTGTGTGTGACGGTGAGAGTGAGAGTGATTGTGAGTGACAGTGAGAGTGTGTGGGGGGATGTGAGTGAGAGGGTGACAGTGAGAGTGTGAGTGAGACATCAATATTTCCACAAATCCACAATTCTATATTTCACAATCTTATATTCAAGAAAATAAAATTCAATACAAATTACAGGGGAATTTTATTAGAGAATAGAAATGGAATTAGTAGAGATAAGTGATAATAGTTTCTACATAACCTGATTTAGATGACATATCAATTGTCCTTTTAGTGCACTTTACACAACAATGTCACAAATTCATTGTTCTATTAATTTCCACACATTTTTCTCCTCACACTGAAAACACAGATCTGCTGTTTTTCTCTCAGCCAACCTGGCGCTCACTCGCTGTATAGCCATTTCACAGAATAACAATTGTAGGAGTTCTGTAACCTTGTGTGCCAGAAATTGTTCATGTAGTCAGCAAATCATGCTTCTTTATATCAAGGGGTGTAGTGTATTCTCACACTTAGGCACCCCTCCCAACCTTTACCAAAGTAGGTCATAGTGGTTTACAAACAGTAACTAGGATTCTAATCATACAATGAAACAAGTAGAAAAAAAAACTGCTTGCCCTGAAAAATATGATCAAGGAGCAACAACACTAAGTTTCCAGTTTATCACTTTATATCTCCATTCTTTCTTTCACTCCAGCCTCAACTTAAAGTTTCTTGCAACGGTATTTGTTGATCAGATACACGCACACATCATAATAAATACAACATAACAAAACAGTGTCAAGTGTTAGCATGAGCATTTTACTTCAATATTTGTAGAAATAATAGTCTACTCACATAACACAACTTTACGTAAAGCCCATATCAATAGCAAAGATTTATGAAATATTTAAATCCATTCTCTCACAAACAGTCAGTTAACTCTCCAGAAAGTTAACGGCCGCCTTTCAAGACTATACTTCTTTACCACTTCAAATTCAAGTGATTAGACATTAGATTTCTCTATAGCAGGTATACTTTTTGATCTCATCTCATTGGCTGGTCTCTTCTCGTAAATCATAACCATTCGATAATAAAAAAATACTCACCCGGTAGGATGGTTTGCATTACATCAGCATTTCGGAGGGAAAAGAGATTAAATGAAAAGAGAACGTGTAAGAGAGAGGTGGAAAGAGTGAGATAAAGAAACAAGAAAAGTGAAAGGGAGATGAAATGAAAAGAGAACGTGTAAGAGAGAGGTGGAAAGAGTGAGATAAAGAAACAAGAAAAGTGAAAGGGAGAACATGCACAACAAGAGAATCGACGGACTGAGAAGAAGAAAGAGAGAAAGAAAGAAGAAGAAGATTAAGAATAAGAGGAGAGAAGAGAAGAGAAAAAGAGGCAGCACTCGCTCTCTCTCTCTCGCTCGCTCTCTCTCTCTCTCTCTCTCTCTCTCACAGACTCATACAAAATTAATGAACGAGAGACAGAATAAAGAGAGACCGAGAGAGACAATGAGAGAAAGAGTGTGAGAAAAGATGAGAGCGATATATTCTCTCTTACTCTTAGAGAATAAAAAATGTGTAACAGGCGTTATGAGTGAATAAATGTAAAGTGTATGTGTGTGTGTGTGTGTGTATGTGTGTGTGTATGTGTGTGTGTATGTGTGTGTGTATGTGTGTGTGTATGTGTGTGTGTGTGTGTGTGTGTGTGTGTGTGTATGTGTGTGTTCATATTTATGAGTGACCCCGAAAACGTGTTTACAAATGTACTGTTGAAGACATATTAATCAACGTTTCCATGTAATTATACGAGTCGCAAACACAAGGAGACAGCCACACATTAAATCACTGTCCACGTACGCTTAGCATATTACAAGTGTCCGTGTGTGTAACGGAGCCGTTGTATTTATCATCTTCAGGAAACAAGACTGTTGTTGGACGATGAATGATTGAAATAACGTGTCGTGTCATTTTCACCCTGTCGACATGTGAATGTTAAAGATTACGTTTTTACAAGCTGTACTTTATACACAAAACCGAATATATGTACATCACAATATACGAACGATACTGATCGTAATCACAAAGCACATAACTATATACATGACATACTATGACATTATCCATCACTACACATCACGTAACCATATACATCACATACCACGACATTGACTACCATCACAAAACCATATACATCACATACCACGACATTGACCACCATCACAAAACCATATACATCACATACCACGACATTGACCACCATCACAAAACCATATATATCACATACCACGACATTGACCACCACCACACAACACATAACCATATACATCACATACCACGACGCTGACGTCACTATTTAGCAAGTCAACAGTCAGCCATCGATTGATATGTGTAAAGAAATAGTTGGAATTGCTTTGCAGTTTGCATGTTACAATCATGCATACTCATAAAACATACTTAACAATATTAATATGTCCAAGATGTGTACAGTCATGATTATAATATTATTATGTCCAAGAAGAATTTGCTCTTTATACCCCCACCCCTCCAATCCTTCTTAAGCTATATTTGTTTTATGTTGTTTGGTTTGAGCCGAAATATTTTTTCTCTGTTTTTGAACGTTTTGAATGAGATCTAATTAAGATTGTAGGTGTTTGTGGGTATGTGTGTGAGTGCATTTGTTAATAAAATGCAATGATACTCCAGGCGAGGTGTATTTGTGGTTGTCTGTTTAATGTAGGCCTGCAGTTTGCTTGCCAGTCTTATCAGCTGGCCAGACTCGTCTTTACCGAAACTAAATATGTGTGCGCCTTGTACACATAAAGAACAAATAATTATGTTATGTGCGTGAGTGTTGTGAACATCTGGTGAGTAAATGAGCATCCAGGGGATTTGTACATTGCAAACTTGCTAATGCTAAATGACACTCACACATGAACATAATACCTGGACGCACATGTACCCTCAAACGTACCCACACACAGACATACCGCATGCTAATTTTCGAAGTGAAAAACTGGTCATTATAATGTATCAACGAAATTTACTAGTTTACTTTATTTTCTTGGGCACACTTGTAATTGGTACATTTATTTAATTTAATTGTTGTTTGTATGTTGTGAAATTGCGCATTTAAACAAGCACACACGCACACACACACACACACACACACACACACACACACATTTACCACCGAAACATTTCTCACACGCTCGCAGGTAGGTATGCCCTCTCTCTTCCAGATAGAATTACTCCACACAAACACACGCCTTCTCTTAAAATTACTCCACACTAACTCACGCCTTTTCTTTAAATTACTCAACACAAACACACACCTTCTAAAATACTCTACACGAACGCACGCCATCTTTTAATTTACTCCACACTAACACACGCCTTCTCTTTAAATTACACCCACGCACGCCTTCTCTTTCAACTACTCCACACAAATACAAGCCTACTCTTAAAATTACTCTAGTCTGCACCAACCTACGCCTTCTTTTTAAATTACACCCACACACGCATCCTCTTTAAACTACTCCATACAAACACCGCCTACTCATTAAATTACTATACACCAACACACGCCTTCTCTTTAAATTACGCTCACACATGTCTCCTCTTTAAACTACTCCACACAAACACACGCCTACTCTTTAAATTACTCTACACCAACACACGCCTTCTCTTTAAATTTACTCTACACCAACACACGCCTTCTCTTTAAATTAAGAACACACGCCTCCTCTTTAAACTACTTCACACAAACACACGCCTTCTCTTTAAATTACTCCACACAACCACACTCTTTCTCTTTAAATTACTCCTCACCAACACACGCCTTTTCTTTAAATTACTCTACACAACACACGCCTTCTCATTAAATTACTATACAGTATACAGGAACACAGTCCATTTATCTTTTATATTTCCACTTCTCCCCCACCCCCTTCCTTGTCTTTGTGCCTCTTTTCACCATTCTCTTTGTATGTATATCGTCCCTTTCTCTCTCTTTGTATGTATATCGTCTCACTCTCTTTGTATGTATATCGTCTCACTCTCTTTGTATGTATATCGTCTCACTCTCTTTGTTAGTATATCGTCTCACTCTCTTTGTATGTATATCGTCTCACTCTCTTTGTATGTATATCGTCTCGCTCTCTTTGTATGTATATCGTCTCACTCTCTTTGTTAGTATATCGTCTCACTCTCTTTGTATGTATATCGTCTCACTCTCTTTGTTAGTATATCGTCTCGCTCTCTTTGTATGTATATCGTCTCACTCTCTTTGTTAGTATATCGTCTCACTCTCTTTGTATGTATATCGTCTCACTCTTTGTATGTATATCGTCTCACTCTCTTTGTATGTATATAAATTATCGTCTCTCTCTTTGTATGTATATCGTCTCTTTTTCTCTCTTTGTATGCTGGTTGATTGGTTATGTAGGGGACGCTTCCGGCTTCCGCTGCTTTCGCGTTTGGAGAGGGGGAGAGGGAGGGGGAGGGGCCTTTCTGCTGCGTGCGCCCGTTGCGAAAACATGTCTGGCCGGCAAAGGCGGACTCCAAACTCGGTAATCCGTGGGTTGGAGTTACTGTTGCTGTTGTTGTTGTAGCCTTTTCTGATGTTATGGTGAGTGTGTGTGTGTGTGTGGTGTCTTACAGAGCCCAAGCTAGTAACTCACCAGATCTATACCCAGTGTGTACATGCGGCCGGGTTGTTCAACCTCCCGACCTCCTCACTGGTGGCGCTGTTGTTGTTGTTGTATGGCTGTCCCCGGTGTCCGTTGGGATGTCTGAAGGCGGGCGCTGGTGGCCAGTACAAATGGTCGAGCAACAGTTGAATTAAGTCGGCCATTGGATGGTTAAAATAACCATCTTTGTATGTATGTCATCTCACTGTATATATATATCGTCTCACTCTCTTTGTATATGCATATTGTCTCACTCTCTCTCTTTGTATGTATATCGTCTCTCTCGCTCTCTCTCTCTCCCCTAAATCGTAGTCTGCAAATGAAACTGACGTAAAATTCACTAACAGTTATTCTGCTTTGTCTCTACCCTCTTCTCCCCCGCACCCTCCCCCTCTCGTTGACGTATTATCTATCGTTTCTCTTTATCTAGTAGGCCTACATTGTTCTCTCGCTCTCTTTCAATGTCTCCCTCTTTGCTTTATCTTTCTTTATGTTTTCAGTCTTTCTTTCTGTGTCTTTCGTTTTACTTTTCTTTCTATCACTCTCTGTCTCTGTCTCTTTTTAGCTTCTCTCTCTCTCTCTCTCTCTCTCTCTCTCTCTCTCTCTCTTATTGCGTTGCTTCTCACTCGGAATGAGTGTCTGACTATATCTCTCTCAGTATATCTTTGTCTCTGTTTGTCTTTATGACTTTTATTCTCTTTCAGTACTCCCCTCCATTTTTCCTGCTTTCCTTCTGTACGTCTCTAACTTCTTTTGTCTAGAAATGTACTTCATTCTATTTTATTCCTTCGTTCTTTTTCTCTTTAATCTCTCTTTCTCTTGTATGCTATGTGACTCTCTATAGTCTATACCTTTGCTTTCTACATTTTCTTTCTCCGTCTCACTTTTAGGTACGCTTTACTCTCTCATTTCCTCTCTCTAACTGTTCTCACTTTTTTTCGTTCTGTTTCCGTCTGTCACTCTTCGGTTGGTCTGTATCTTTAACTTTTTGACTCTCTGTGTCTTTCTGTTATTCTCACGTTCTGTTTGTATATGCGTACGTGTGTGTGTGTGTGTGTGTGTGTGTGTGTGTGTGTGTGTGTGTGTGTGTTCGTGCGTGTATGTGTGTTTGAGCAAGGACTACGTCAGCTCGAATTAGGAGACGGGTAGAAGAAGTAGGTACCCGGTTTGAGTGCTATGTTTCCTTATTTACTTGACGGTCGATGCCCGTTTGTTGAATGTTTGCTTTACATGATATGCGTTTGCCTGAAACTGATCTCTTAATGTATCAGTCTCGACTGTCTTAAAAGACAGACTCGTATCACTGTTAGTTTATTTGCCTTCTGCTTTTCTCTCGTAATCTTTGATCTATAGTTCAGGACATAGTGATGTACTCGGCGAAATGACGTGCCTTTCTGCGCACGGGATGTATGGATGAACTAGATGAGATTTAACAACAAGCCTGATGCGCTAGAAATACCAAACATTTTCAGCTATGGTTAATTTGCATTTTATTGGCAGGTGTTCTTTCATGTATTGCGATTTACTGTGAATTGCGAGTATTTGATTTACCATTTGACGTATTCATTCTTTCAATGGAGTTATTATTTTACAGCAAGAATGAGACAGGTGATTACAGCGAACTTCATCACAAAGTATCTAAAAGATAGAAATATCAGAACGAGAGGATTTTTATTTATATTTCTTTCCTATCAATGCATAAGTGTGGTCATGCTTACGTGTGACCCTGACTGTCATTGACTGTATACGGTGCTTGTGAAACTTAAATCTAAGAACAAAAACAGTCCTCTCATTGTGTTGTTTGTTTCCTTACAAGCACAGAAGACTTGTAGAGAAAAGTGATTTCTATTCCCGGCAAATGAACGCGTTTCTGGACATGGAGATATGACGTCAGTTTCTGAGGGTGGCGGAACATATGTCACACTTTGAATGCAGTCTTGCCATAACAATTTAACACAGATAGGTTCAGTCAGTGCGTGCGAATAAATAAAGAGCCCACAAACTACCTATCAACCTCTCTTTTTCTCTCTCTCCCCCCCCCCTCTCTAACACAAATACGGAATAGTCAGTAGGTCTAAACAGACATTATGCACAAGCTTGAAGTCTACACGAACATTATTCAATAGTCACTATGTCAAAAATGTCATTGTACAGAAGCATATGGGTTTACGTGGACACTATTCAATAGTCATTAGGTCTAAATATCTACAGAGCATTAGCCACATGTTCACACTGACCACTAAAATAACATTTTGGAGGCAATACTCTCTGCAGTAACAACATGGACATTTTATATAATCTGCAATTGTTAATGTGTCATCCTACTCTCTGCAGTAACAATATGGACATTCTATTCAATATGCAACTGTTAATGTGTCATCCTGCTTCTGCAGACAAACATAATGTATGTTGTATAAGGAAACCTAATACTTGGTTAACAAAACTAGACAATATTTGCCATGTAAAAATGTCCTAAATTCTTTGTCAGCTTAGTCCCAAATACAGTGGTTATTGGTAAGTGGTCATGGTAACTGGTTTAGATTACATCAGCATGTTTCTTGCACATTTTTCACCTGAGTTGTTTACTCCAAAACTATCTTCATAGGCAGTAAAATTTAGCAATTTATACAACAATTAAGTTTAGAAATAGGGATATGCAAATTTACTCTGCCATATCTACAGAAACACATTGCAATGCTAAAGAAACAGCACTTATATTTCCATCCCAATGCAACAGCACTGCACTGTAGACTAAGTGATTATTTTGACAGGTCCATTAATTGAATTATCTGACTGAACTGCTTTGTCTGAGGTTACATTTGTGCCAGCGAGGAGAAAGTAAAATAAGGAAAGGAAAGTATAATATTTCCCTTGTGAAAGTACGACTGTGAACATAACAACTTTTTGAAAGTAGGACTGTGAACATAACAACCTTTTGAAAGTTGGACTGTGAACATAACAACCTTTTGAAAGTAGGACTGTGAACATAACCTTTTGAAAGTAGGACTGTGAACATAACAACCTTTTGAAAGTAGGACTGTGAACATAACAACCTTTTGAAAGAAGGACTGTGAACATAACCTTTTGAAAGTAGGACTGTGAACATAACCTTTTTGAAAGTAGGACTGTGAACATAACAACCTTTTGAAAGTAGGACGGTGAACATAAAAACCTTTTGAAAGTAGGACTGTGAACATAACAACCTTTTGAAAGTAGGACTGTGAACATAACAACCTTTTGAAAGTAGGACTGTGAACATAACAACCTTTTGAAAGTAGGACTGTGAACATAACAACCTTTTGAAAGTAGGTCTGTGAAAATAGCAATCTTTTGAAAGTAGGACTGTGAAATAGCAATCTTTTGAAAGTAGGACTGTGAAATAGCAAAATCTATTGTCTGGAAACACATATATAAGGAATAACTAAAGTAAATAGGTATTAAAATGCTTTCACTGAGATAGATTTCTTCTTAAAATAAAAGTAAATTCCTAATTATTGAAGGATTGCCCGTTGTTTGCGTCGCTAAGAATTAAAAAATATACTCAAGCTGACATTTTGCAGCATAAATGAAGCATTACCGCTAAGTCACCGCGATAACAGCAAACATATTCCATTTACCATTGTCAATGGTACGGCCTATTAATTAGGGGTCAGGAAAGGCATAACAGCATTATCTTGTACGTTTCTCAACTCCCTGAAAGTCGTGCAGGAAGAATTTGCATTAGGTACTGTCAAAATGCCAAGGTAGGTTTACTTTGGTTTCATTATCGATGTCATCAAAGCCACCACCATCCTCATCAGCATCAAAAGTGCATGTGTCAGATTCCCATGGAGAACGCCATTTGTAGTGAGAATAATGTTTAATATCGACAACAACAACAAACAAAAAAACTGTATACAAAATGACCTTGCTTACAGTTGATAGCTGTTCATGGAAACACCCAACAGAGCGCTTGTTTCATTAACCGTCGTATCAGTGGCATGTTTATAAATAAATCATGAAAAATATAATACAATACGATAGGACTTTTTGCGAATTATTCGGCCAAGCGCGAAGCAAACTACACTAATAGCAAACCGAACACGGAATGAGCCATGACGGCGCTGCAATTATTATTGCACAAGGCACTGGCAAACATCTGTGTTCACCTATCTTTAGCAAATCTGCACGGAAATACAACGGGTGGTGGAGTCAACGAGGGGTTACGGTTCAAATCTTTTGTGTGGAAAGAGCAGGGTGCGAGACGCTAACACGAAGACGTTTAGAAAGACGAGTCAGTAAGTCGATGACAACTCACGAAAAATCGTCACATGATACTCAATTCTTGACGACTGACATGGCCAAGAAGAGGAAACAGAACACTTATTTGTGGACGGAAAGAACAGAGAAACATTATAATTTGTAGAAGCTTTCTTTAGGTTTCTAAGAATTGCTTAAGATGACTTCTCTAACATGTTCTGGCCACTTATAAGATTAAATCGAATTATATGTCCATACTATAATCTGACCAGTTATGGGATTTAATAAAATTACAAGGTCTAGATTGTATTCTGATCAGTTGTAGATTTAATAGAATTACATTTCTAGATTGTATTCTGGTCAGTTATAGATTTAATAGAATTACATATCCAGATTGTATTCTGATCAGTTATAGATTTAATAGAATTACATGTCTAGATTGTATTCTGATCAGTTATATATTTAATAAAATTACATGTCTAGATTGTATTCTGATCAGTTATAGATTTAATAGAATGGCATGTCTTGACTATATTCTTACCAGTTATAGGATTTAATAGAATTAAATTATAACTATAAACTATATTCCGACCAATATACGATTTAATAGAATTACATGTCTAGACTATATTTTGACCAGTTATTTGTAGAATATATTTTGACCAGTTATAGGATTTAATAGAAATATATGTCTAAGCTATATTCTGACCAGTTATGGGATTTAGTCGAATTACCTGACCTGGGTCCAAGAATAAACTTTCTTCATGAGTGAAAATTGAAATGTATGTAAATATCTGTTGTATTTTTTATTTTTGTTAATTGTTTGAATTTTGCAGCAATACGTTTGCGAGTATGTATATGTCTGTGCATGTATGTGTGTGTGTGTGTGTGTATGTGTTTGTGTGTGTGTCTTTGTGCATGCATATGTGTGTGTGTGTGTGTCTTTGTGCATGCATGCATGTGTGTGTGTGTGTGTGTGTGTGTGTGTGTGTGTGTGTGTGTGTGTGTGAAATAAATGTCAGTTGTAAGGTCAAGTAATATGTAGACGGGTCTCCACTACTCTGTCGGTAACGGTCAATATCTGTCGTACTGAGGGAAATTGTGTACACGAAGTGCTCAAGGCAAATTAGAGACACCATTATCGCCGTCTGAGTGCGTTATGTTCAATTCTTACAACGCACTATCACCAGTCGTTTACAAGTCCGAACTGTAGTGGCTTCCCACTTCAGTGTGAAACTGTGACCAGTTCCCCCCCCCCCTCCCTGCATCTTACTTCCACATTTCTGTGATCCGTCTAAACTGAACACACATTTTTAGCACAGTCGATATATCTTGTCGTCCTCTCTGTGAACAACAGGTTCTGCAGGCGCATTTCATTTCTCTTATTATCTAATTCCTTTCTAGAATGAAGAAAACGTATGATCAGCACTTTCCAAGTATACTATCATCAATTTCTTTCGTTGAATAAATAGAAAATATTGCCAACACAATGATATGTCTTTACAACCGCTGTTTAGTAATTAAACTTTAGATAATATCAACACATTAGATAGATCTTAATCTTCACCGATAATAGGGCTACTGAAACACAATAGGGCTTACTACAACACCGATAATAGGGCTACTAAAACACAAATAGGGCTTACTACAACACCGATAATAGGGCTACTAAAACACAATAGGGCTTACTACAACACCGATAATAGGGCTAAATACAATACAAAAATTATGGATTACTATAACGTATACAATGGGGTTACTATAATAAATGCAATAGCACTTACACGTAATCAATAAGGGGCTTACTATAATTTTCACAATGGGGATTAATAGAAAAAGAAATTGCTACAACTTAGACAATAAGGATTTTTTAACAGATAGAATACGGTTTACACAATAGAACGCCAAAGATTGTCACAACAGCGAACAAGGATTACTACAACGATGGGAACAAGGATTACTACAACGATGGCAATACGGCTTACTAAAACAGAGAGAACAAGGTTTGTTACAACAATGACAATAGGGCTTAATACAACAGAGTTTACAGAGCTTAGTAGAACTAATCTCTCGAGGCTTACTAAAACAGAACATGCTACAATGGAGACAACAGGGCTTACAACACATACAACAGGGTTTACAAGAAAACCAACAGTGCCTACATGACTGAATTATCTATGACACTTGCCTTATCTACATTCCTATTGAAAACACTTTCTTTTCCAAACCAATACAAGCATCAGTGGCATATATGTGGGCTATGGAAGTCAAGGTGGATGGGTGTGCGAGAGATGAAAGATGAAGAGAAAAAAGAGCGGGAGAGGGTGAAAGAAGAAAAGGAGTGAGTGGCAGAAAGAGCGATACAAAGCAGACACGAAGGGCACGAGAAAGTGAGAGAGAAAGATGGTGAGGAAGAAAAAGACGTGAGAGAGCGAGTGAGAAGGCGAGACGTTTTCCAAACATAATTGCTTAGAGAAATCATCGACAGTACAATAAAATCTGACTTGTGGCGCGACTGGCTCTTCTATTTTATTTTATGTTTATTGGCCGGGTCGTATTATTACTTTTGACGGGAGTCTGATTTCCCCAAGACATGCTGCCTGCCCGGTCTGTTTTGGTTGGAAAACATGTTGATGTAGACTTGTAGTTGCTGCACGAAACAGACCTTGCGCCCGTAAATCAATCCAGAATACCACCGACACAGCCGTGTTGATGTCAATCCAGAATACCACCGACACAGTTGTGTCCAGAATACAATCGACACAGTTGTGTTGGCGTCAGTTCACATTACAACTGACACAGACATATTGATATCAGTCCACATTGCAACTGACAATGCCGTGTTGGTATGAGTCCAGATTATAACTGACAGACGTGCGTTAATTTCAATCATGATAATAAATGACAGAGCAGCGCTAATGTCATTCCATATTTTATAACTGACAGCTGCATTAATGCCAGTCCAGATTACAATTGACATAGTTGCGTCAATGTTAGTCTAGAATACATCTGTCAGATCCATGACGTTGTGAGTCCAGAAATCAAGAGTCGCACTGTTTAAATACCAGACACAGCCGTGTAGATGTCAATCCATATCACATTATATAACAATAATGATAATAATGAATAATTAATGCTTCATCGTATAAAAGCTGTAAATACATCACATTACTGCATTTGCAATATATATATAGTCTTTATACAATTTACTTACATAACAGTACTAGAGATAATATCAACAAGCAAATAACTCATATGCAAAATGACAATATACAAAATATAATTGCATTTAGTAAATGAGAAACATAAGGAAAATATATGACTTTACTAAAGTACACCAAGCAAAAACAATGACACAAACGACACAGCGATATTCTAGCTGATGAATCACGATATAAAGGTCAATATGTGTGTGTGTGTGTGTGTGTGTGTGTGTGTGTGTGTGTGTGTGTGTGTGTGTGTGTGTGTGTGTGTGTGTGACGCTTGCAGATCATAGCCCTTGGAACTGATTGCAAAATGTAAACAAAATCAAGAGAAATTATCTTTTGTACAAAGAACCACACGATTTCTGTTTCTGTACAATTCACTACAACACTGATAGAACAGAATATCTAGTTTTACAGGTGCATTCCAAATACAACAACTGATCATAGGAAAATACTTTGTTGCTCAACAAATTTGTAAAGTTGAAATTTAATTCACTTCAAAACGTCATTCAGTTTATCCTGTCATAGACATAAGAAGTCAATTAAAATAAATACTTAATCAAGTTCAAGGATATCATCACGGAAATAGATGAGAGTTCAGAGAAATAATTAAAATCACATTACATTATCTTTTCTAAGATGGCAGCTGTCACCGGGGCATGTTCACAATCACTCAGTTTGCAACCAGCCACTGTCTTTCTTATTCAGGCGAGGCCTACATGTCTCTTCTAGAGGCATGTTACACAGCTGTTCCAGAATTTTCTATGCACTTTCCAAGCAAATTGTAGAGAATCGTCCTGAATTTTGACGCGCTATCAAGCACATCAGGAGGAATGCTAGCTATCAAGCACATCAGGAGGAATGTTAGCTATCAAGCACATCAGGAGGAATGCTAGCTATCAAGCACATCAGGAGGAATGCTAGCTATCAAGCACATCAGGAGGAATGCTAGCTATCAAGCACATCAGGAGGAATGCTAGCTATCAAGCACATCAGGAGGAATGTTAGCTATCAAGCAATCAGGAGGAATGCTAGCTATCAAGCACATCAGGAGGAATGCTAGCTATCAAGCACATCAGGAGGAATGCTAGCTATCAAGCACATCAGGAGGAATGTTACTTAAATTTGCACGTGCGTTTACTCCACACACCATGAGGACATTCAAAATAACTTTCTTGAATTCTTTAGACCAAACTCAAGGTACCATTTCCGCCATAATTGCCCCTGAATGGAATTCACAGGATTAAATTACAGCATCACGATCTACTAATAAGGTGTCGACAATTCTGGATTCAAACCAACATTACCAAGCAGAGTACAGTAGCCATGTGGCAGGACGTGACAAAAGTAAAAGGCATGCTTTCTATGCAAAAGTCAAATCAAGGCAACACTAAATTTCAGGCATATTTCATATAATCTCCTTTCTCTCTTACAAATATTTTCAACTTAAAAATCCTGGAACAATTTTGTTAGCCCGATACAGACACTGCATATTAAGCAATAAGCAAGAAATTAAGCATTCAATCAAAATTCAAATATACATATAATGTACAACATAATCAAAATAATGAACACAGAAATAATGGTTCAATTACATAAGTATTCTCCATATCATACATCAAAAGCAAATTTGTACAAAATATTCTAAGTCCATTCTTTCTTTATTAGTCAGTTAACCATAAGGTAATGATCGCCCTTATGACTGAAATTAAGTTATGTTCAAATTCAAAGTGATAGAATAGAGTACTTCTTCAACAAAGAAATTTCTGGTCAATCACCACTGGATAAAATTGTTATGAACAAGTGTGACTTAGTCAGAAAGACTAATCATCCAGTTTGGATTGAATCAGCAATTTTCTAGCATTTTCTGAACTCGAGTTGTTTACTCCAACTCAAAAGTATAATCACAACGAGTGCTCAAGGTCGGGTCACTTTGAAAATTTAACAGTTTATATAATAGTTAAGTTTTAAAATAGGGATAGGCAAATTCCCTCCACCACCAAAGGAATTGGTAATGGAACATGAATGTGAGAGCTTGGAATAAATGCATTAAAATGAACTAGCAAAGTCTGTGCTCTTACGCCGACACTCAAAGTACTTTGAGCTTTAAGCAAAATAATGCTTTCAAATCCATAAGTAATTTTAAAAGTATGTTTGGAGCTTTGATATCGAATTAAAAGAGAATGGTTTCAATTAAAAAAAGTAGGTTGTCTTTATAAAAAAATGTGAAGCTTTATTTAAAACGTAATAATGTTCTGAAATATTTCCATACGTGTTTGTTCATCAAGATAATGCATTTCGAAAAGAGAGAGATTGCACTACTTTTATACAGACTTAAAAATTAATTTCGTTACGGTCAGCTGGTGTTACAGTTTTCAATATACAATTAAGGAACAAATATTTTAAATTTTTAGTTATTCACTACATACATTGCTTAAGGGCCAGTTAGTGTTTTATTTCCTTTTTGTACAGTTAATGCGTTGTTTTAATGGCCAGCTACTGTTTTATTTTTTGTACAATTAATGCATTTTTTAATGGCTAGCTACTGTATTATCTGTCTACAGTTAATGCATTGTTTTAATGGCCAGCTACTGTATTATCTGTCTACAGTTAATGCATTGTTTTAATGGCTAGCTACTGTATTATCTGTCTACAGTTAATGCATTGTTCTAAGTGTCAGCTAGTGTTTATTTTTTTTTTGCACAGTTAATGCATTCAATTAAGGGCTGATTAGTATTTATCTTTAAAATACACGTAATGCAAATCATAAACGAACAATAATCTTCGCAGAATGCTTGGCCTCGTACAAGTGGCAGTGAACAGTTCCAGACTGTTCCGAAAGAGCCGAAATTCTGATGCATTAAAACGTCTTTGTGCTCCACTGAATAGGAGTGGACGTCCCATGCGCCATCAAAGAAATGAGTGATAACTTCTATTCTAATAATGAGTGGTGCTAGTCGTAAGCTGAAGGACAAGAACATAGTATGCCAGTTCTTTAGTAAAAGAAGCAATTTAAAGAAAGATTACATGCCTGTTCTCTAGTAAAACAAGCAATTTAAAGAAAGATTACATGTCTGTTCTCTAGTAAAACAAGCAATTTAAAGAAAGATTACATGCCTGTTCTCTAGTAAAACAAGCAATTTAAAGAAAGATTACATGCCTGTTCTCTATTAGGAGAAGCAATACAAACAAAATGACATACCTATTCTCTAGAAAGAGGAGCAGTTGAAGGAAATGATCCCAAACGTGATTATAGCGATACATAACCTGATTACTTGTCTTCTAGTGAGCGCCATGGAATGGTTAAAGACCATGGCGTGATCAAACGATCACGGCATGATTAAAAGGATACGGTTAGGTTCAAAGATCCTGAATTGATTGAAAGGTTATGACAGGATTGAAACTTAAACGACATTAATACGAAGCCATGACATTATTCAAAAGTCATGTAAATTTATGAAATCACATCGTGAAGCCACATTATTTAAAGTCGTGACATCATTACGAAGTCAGGACGTGAGTCAAAGGTCACGGCTATATTATTTATGACATTTATGACGTAATCCATTGAGCTCACTATTACGTGCATAGTCATCTCTTATACCTTGCTAGGAAATACCCATGCGAAATCAGATGAGTTGAAATCTCGAACCCCCCAATATTTGAGTACAGCTCCACTTGTAGTGAGGTCATAATTCGAAAGAACACCCGCGAAATGCAAAACGAGACCTAAAAGTATGGGTTCATAAGCAATTATTGCATTAATATATTAATTAATTATTTATTGTATTAATAGAAACATTCTTGGCTTCAAGAACAACTTCGAGAAGTAACACACAGTAGTAGACAGGCACACCGTACCAAAGATGTAACAGCGTCTACATTTTCACGTTGTCGCCAATCTCCATCTATGGCGCTGCCCTCTCTCTAATCAACACCATCTGCAACCTGCCTCCGACAACCAGTCTCTGGTGGCTTCATCACTCATTCATCAAGTCTCCAAAGGGTCTACTATTTTACACTAGTGCTTGGTCCTTATCAATCTCCAGGGGAAGAGATACGGCAAAGACTTCATAGAAGAACGGGACAGCAACTGTGTTCTGCCAAAGGGCGAGAAATCAACATGAATTAGACCGCGTTTACATTAGGCCACAACAGGTCTTAGGTAGAGTTTACATTCAGCCACAACATGACTTAGGCTGTGTTTACATTCAATCACAACAGGGTTAAGTCGTGTTTACATTCAGCCACAACAGGATTTAGGTCATGTTTACATTCGGCTACTCATCTGTTGTATTAGATTTCTCTGCACTATCCATCAATGATTGCATGACACGTCGATTCTATTATTTTCATTTGAAATACTTTCTAAATATGAGACAGCCTTGCATAAGGTAATTTGAAAATCTGTTAATAGAGTATTCTACGTCAAATCCATCGACAGACGACCTTGAATGCATGCACCCTTTTCTACTCAATTAGCTGATTGATAGGTTAGGTCACCATCCATAAGCGAATCTAACTGCTATTACGTTCTTGATTTTTCATTCTGCTTTACTCTGTGTTGATTATTGGGCAAAGGCCAGAAATGTTTGATGTAATGTTTGAAGAATGTTACATGACTTGAGAATGTCCGTGTGCAGAACATTAAAGGAGAATCTGAAGTAGATGGTAGATATTAACACCTAATACCCCATACCACATAACTCAACTCGATATACAATAAACACGAACCAAGGGAAACTACTGTTGAGATTACATTAATAAATACTCAGCTCAATATTATTCCCCACTCAAGTCAATCATAAATATAACTGACATGTAGCTTAATGTTGTATTCAAGTTGGCGTTTGCAGCTGACAATGAAAGATGCACTGTCTCTGACATTAACGTGCAGTATATAAACGAATTGCAGGCCTGTGACATTAACGTATAGTAGCTCTAATAACAACAGACACACGGCATGATTGTGTTTTTCCTTAGGTTCTCAAGGAATGATTTGTTTTCAAGGACATTAACGTGTAGTAACTCTAAAACTGAAGGCATAAATATCATAATGCTTGTTACATGAAAATAATCAGCGTCTTTGCATTGCACAATCAGAAAGAAGAAAAAACTCTTTCTTAATTCAGAATACTAAAGATGAAATAGGAGTTTTGATTTATATAGAAAATAATAGGGCAAGTAAAAATTAATAGAAAGAAATTGCTTAAAAGGAGAGCGATAAATGAGAGGGATAAATAAACAATATACTCGAGGTCATTTAGTATTATCACTACTGTAGAAAATCATTATTACAGTACTCATGTTTTTAATGATCTCTTCTCGGTTCTTTCCCTGTCTTTAATTTTCTTATCATGCCTCTTTCCCTGTCCTTAATGAATTCTTATCAGTCCTCATTCCCTGTACTTAACACCCCGATGTCCTCTTTCCCTGTCCTTAACACTCTGATGCCCTCTTTCCCTGTCCTTACATGTATTGCTGTTGAAGTTGTTGTTGTGCAGATTGGATCTAAAAGTCAACATGACCACAAATTCTTTCTAACGCCTGTTGGAACACACTTTCAAGATAAATGTGTACAGGGGGGACATATATCACACAAGATCTGTCAAATAACTCGTTATGATAAATATGCGTGCCTAGTATGATAGCTGATCTTAAATGAATACGGAAATTGCATCTTTGCTAGCTCAGATAGAAAAGTAAGGGGAATCGCCTACGGTTCAACACAGGTAGTTAATCAGCGCCTCTATTAATATTAATCATTAATAAAAGTAAAATAAATGCGATAAGGAGCGACTAGATGTTAGCACTGATTTCTCTGCCTAGATATGATTTACAGTTCTGACAGAAACATCATTCGTTTGTTTTGAACATTTTAAAAACCTTAACTAATCTATATTTGAATCAAACCTCATTCAGTTGTTGTGGATTTTTTAACAACCATAAATAATTATAAAAATGTAAAAAGTCAAGCATTTTGACGGAAAGAAACCAACTATTTATTTCTTTTAATTTCGAATCGGGCGGATGGAGACTAATTTTAGTTTTGTGTGTGTCATCATGGGGATGTTTAAAACACGTCGAATTGTACATAATTATAATGCAATTCCTGAAACTATCAAAGACAACAGGTTTTAGAGAAACGTTTTCGCGTTTGAGAGATGTCCCATGGCAAAAAATGATCTCTTCCGTCACTGAGGGGGAAAAAATGGGCTCGGCTCGCTTGTTTCCGGCCTTTGTTGCCGGTGTAACAGAAGGGCTGCCAATTACGTCCGCTGAAGCCACATAGCTCCAAGTCTTGTTTTCCTTGGCGCGAGTTCTCGAGGGTGGGGCTTTCAGAAGTGGGCTTTCACTTCAGCTGCGACACATTAAAGTTTTCGCTATCCAATTCAGAGCATTAGTTGTTCTAGTTCCTAGTCAGCTACATGTTTTAGTTTAAATTGAAAAAAAAATTATATAAGGTTGAAAGAAGTTGGTGTTTATGATGTACTTGGTCTTATGTGCAAACAACTCGACTCTGCAGTTTACGTTTATCAGTGTACCAGTTATAACATTATATTATAAGTTTTTATAACACTGTGTCTGTTAACTTATCGTTATTATTATTTTCTTTCAGCCTTTTTACCATGACTTCTGTTTACTCTCGGTTGTGAACCAAAATCCTGATATTTTTCTAGTTTTTCCTCTTTTTTTAAATTTTCATGTTTCACTCACTTGGAATGGAGACATCGAGGACTGCAGACTTACTGAGAACTACAATGTCCGGTCTTCACGCATGAATCACTCGATCTGTTCTTAAAAGTCCCA
Source organism: Sinotaia quadrata (assembly GCA_028829895.1). Classification (NCBI taxonomy): domain Eukaryota; kingdom Metazoa; phylum Mollusca; class Gastropoda; order Architaenioglossa; family Viviparidae; genus Sinotaia; species Sinotaia quadrata. The sequence continues at coordinate 50,312,414 of CM054177.1, read as the reverse complement.
CAATACTTTGATGTCTGTTTCGGTGGTTGCTTCTGGTCAGTGCATCCATGTTCTTTCAAGGGTATTTACTCCATACTTTGCATATATGTTTCTATTAAGATTTTTGCCGCTTCGTTTTATCTTTTGGTGTATTTTTTTCAGTCAGAAACTGACATCCAGGGAGTATATGTTCTGCTTTTTCATTCATGTATTTGGAGTGTCCGCATTTTTAGTCATTTGAGATTTTCATGATTTTTGTTTTGTGTGATTTTGTGTTTAGTGCTTGATTTTGTGCAAGTGTTATTAGTGCTTGTATTATGAGGTATCATAGATTGGACAACAAATGAAATAAATGAACTGGACAGAAAAACAAGAAAACTACTCACAATACATAAAGCCTTACACCCCACAGCAGACATAGAGTATATGTATTTTGAACATTTTCACTGTTTTAAGTATCCATGACTGTGTGACTGAATCCTAGGCCTTTTGGTAGTCAATCAGGATGAATAGTTTTTTTTATTATCCATTGGTTAAGATGTACGAGAAAGAGAACAGCCAATGTGCTGAGATGAAAAGTTTACTTGCTGCAGAGAATTCTATTGTCTAATTATTTGAATTTGATGTGACAAGAAGTCCATCATGAAAGGCGACTATTAGCTTAATGTTGAGTTATCTGACTGATTGAGAGAGAATGGACTTAGAAATAGTTTGAGTGTTTTTTGCTATTGATATGTTATACTTGCATTTTGTATAGAGATGCATTATGTGAGTAGAAAAGTATTTCTACAAATTGTGAATATAATGCTTATGTTGGAGAAGAAAGTGGATGGATAGGGGCTGGCTAAATATAGATTAAGAACTGATTTGTCTTCTCCTTTAGTGAGAAGTTTCCACCCACGGAAAGATTGTGTGACAGTAAATGTTTGTCTTTAATGTTGTGGGTTAGAGAAAACGTTTACAGCGCCCGCATATCCACCAAGTGAGAGAGACGAGTGGCGTCTGACGGAGAATTATTAATAACATAAATTAAGATTCTCGTCACTTGTAATTAGTTATCTGTGCTGTAGTTAGTTACTGTCCCTTCGAAGTTACCAAATGAGTACTGCCCTTTAGACGTAACCAATGAGAACTGCCCTTTAGAAGTAACCAATGAGTACTGCCCTTTAGAAGTAACCAATGAGAACTGTCCTTTAGAATTAACCAATGAGAACAGTCCCAAAACCTGCATTCCCACCGTATAGGCAGAGGTAAATGCTGTTAAATTGTCGCAAGCTGTCTATTGTTTAATATCTATGATTGTTGTTGTAATGAAACAAAGTCGTAACTAAATGTTTTATAAAACTAACACCTAGCAACTATAATGTCAGAGTTTAATAAGCAAGAGTATTGTTTATTCCGTTTGTTAAAATAAAACTTAAATATTGACTAGTTCATTATTTGTTTTTCCTCTTTGTATTGTATTGACTTTAACTACACCTTCGTTTCATTAAAATGTGAACTCATGGAAATTTACAATGGTTACATCAATTATAAATTAGCAGGTTTATGAGTTACATTTAATTAATACTGAGATTAGTGATGTTGTCCTAGAGATAACATGTCAAAATGTCACGTCTCGCTATTAGTTATGTCTACACTTTCTGTCTCCATACTGTTGTCTGTACTATCTGTCTCCATAGTTCTGTCTACATTTTGTATTGATTCTCATTAGATGGACGTTAATCTTCCAGAGCTCTAATGAAATTGAAAAGTTAACTTACTCACTCGAACTACCATCTTCAATTTATTTCTTCTGGGGAGGAGAGTTAAAAAAATAGAAATCTTAATTTCTATTTTCTAATACATATGTAAAACGATCCTAACTTCACTTTGTTCCAGAATGTAATCTTGGAACTGGATACACAGACCTCGATGTTCGACAAACCCAGGTGTCGAGTCCTTGAAGCTTTTCACTCGACACTGCGTGATTCGTCAAAGACGATGTTTTCTGTTTGCGAAAGTTTGAATCTAATTGCATTGCGTTTACACACTGAAATTGATCGGCTTCCTCACAAAAATGTCTGAGTGCACTAATAGAAGTTTGTTTGAAGCAATAATGTCGCGCGAAAATGGTCCTCTTTCTAAAAGGCAAACATTTAAAGTTAAAAAGTAAATTTTCAAAACACGTGCAGTGCTATTTTCAATGATTTTCTTTATTCACATTTCTGTAAATATATGCTTAGAAGATATTTCGTGAGTGAGTCTTGTACGAGTATGTCTGACTTTGTAAATAAATATCAATTTATATGTTGTATTAGTCAGGCAATCAGACCAACATTGGATAGAAAGCAACTAAAATGTTTGACAGAGCAATCGTATAGCGTTAACTGTTTCTGTTGTATCCCTACTATCACAGATGTGACATTAATGTCAGGAAATAAATATTGTTATTTATGTTACTGTTAATGCTATCACAATCACTGATAACATTGCTATTACTTATAGTGCTACTACAATCACTGATAACGTTTATTTTTAGTGCTATCAACAATAATTCTAACATTAACTATTATTTTACTCCAAATCTTAGACAATCGTTAGTCTCACGTCAACATCAGTCTGAGCATTACTCCATATTTAGTTCAGTTTAGACATTCTTTAGCCCCAAGTATAGGTCAGTCCAGACATTATTTACCTCAGGTCTACGTAAGATATTTTTTCAGATCAGTTTAGACATTATTTACCTCAACTCTACGTCAAGTATTCTTTCGTTCCTTATCTAGATCAGTTTAGACATTATTTACCTCAACTCTACGTCAAGTATTCTTTCGTTCCTCATCTAGATCAGTTTAGGCTATTTAACCTCAAGTCTGGTTCAGTTTAGACATTCTTTAGTTTTACATATTTCAAACTGTTCTTTTTTTTCTGTTCCGATGGCCTTCAGAGTAGTATTTTAAGACTAGCTATTTTCGATCACTGCACGATATTGTCTGGGTAGAAAGTGGTATTTTATGACGAGTTATCAGTGATCAAAGCATAATACTCACTCTCTAAGGAATGGTATTTTCAGTGATCATAGCACGATTGTGAATGTCTAGAGTGTGAATTTTAAGACTAGCCATTAGTGATCTACAAATATCTTACAATAATATATATGTGTGGTGTTCCAACTTAGTTATTGATTAATGTATGCGCTCCAAGCAAGATATGGGCTACTCTCTTCTAGTAATTGATTAAAGTAGCATAAATGTGCGCTGTTCCACTCTAGTAATTGATTAAAGTAGCATAAATGTGCGCTGTTCCACTCTAGTAATTGATTAAAGTAGCATAAATGTGCGCTGTTCCACTCTAGTAATTGATTAAAGTAGCATAAATGTGCGCTGTTCCACTCTAGTAATTGATTAAAGTAGCATAAATGTGCGCTGTTCCACTCTAGTAATTGATTAAAGTAGCATAAATGTGCGCTGTTCCACTCTAGTAATTGATTAAAGTAGCATAAATGTGCGCTGTTCCACTCTAGTAATTGATTAAAGTAGCATAAATGTGCGCTGTTCCACTCTAGTAATTGATTAAAGTAGCATAAATGTGCGCTGTTCCACTCTAGTTATTGATTAAAGTAGCACAGATGTACGCTCAAACCTCTAAAATGTGTAAAATTTACAATTATAGCTGTGACATGTGTTGCTGAATAATTTACAATTCTAGCTGTGAAATGCGTTGCTGAATAATTTACAATTATAGCTGTGAAATGTGTTGCTGAATAATTTACAATTATAGCTGTGAAATGCGTTGCTGAATAATTTACAATTATAGCTGTGAAATGTGTTGCTGAATAATTTACAATGATTGCTCTGAAACGCAGTGCACTATATTTCGATGACAGCTCTGAAATGCGTTACGTACTAAAACAGATAAGACTGTTACGTACTAATACAGATAAGACTGTTACGTACTAAATACAGATAAGACTGATATGAAAAAGGTTGCTGCGTGAAATATATAGCTATACTTTTTAAATCAAGACAAACATGTTTGCGGTGAGCGGTCTATCGGCAAATCCTTGATTTCAAATTAAGGAAATATTTCATGGGTTCTGCGGACTATATCTTTAAGTCTTTTTATTCTTTTCTTGGATGTTATCTGTTTAGACTTGGTTTCTGTATAGGAAAGATGGAAAGAAACTAACACATATTTAGACACATCAAATGACAAGCTTTTGTATATTTATGTAGATTTGGCTCTGGGTAGGGATGATGGAAAGAAGCAATACATGTTTTGCAATAAAAAAATGTCTAGTATTTATAGACCTGAATCTTGTTTAGGAATGATGAAAAACAAATACTTACTTAGACACTTCAAATGGGGTACTACACAGATATTTAGGTAAGCTTTCCATAAATATGCGCTGGACGGAAAACGTACAAGATTTACAGTTATAATACGGACGTTAACGGTTAAATATTCATCCATGTCTGCCTCTGTCACCTCCTCCCCCATTACATTTCGTATCGTTCTTTTATTCATTTCTCCATCCAAATCATTGTTCATAAACTGACGAACCTTTAGTATGGAAAACATATTTACAACCAGAATATTGATCCATTTCGATGTCCTTGGTAAAGTATTTTCTGTCAATTCTTTAGAAACATTTTTTCCTTGAAGGACACAACCTTGGTCCAACGATAATGACACATGGCCGTTGGTTCAAGGTTGTCTGTCATTTCTATGCACAGGCTCTTTAGTGACCCTCGCTGACCGGCGGCGATGTGCACAAATGCAATTAGAGAACAGTCTAGCAAGCTGGCCGCCTGTAACATTTGCTGGGCAAAGGAGACATCAACGCCCACGTCCATGTTCTTTACTTATGTGTCTGATAGCCTGTGTGTATGCAGTTAAGGTCAACTCTTATTTCATGTCAGTCAGTCGGTCTGCCTGTCTCTGCACATTAATTGCTCATCTCCGACTCTCACATCATATAAGTCAATCTGCCTGCCCGATTGGACACAACGAAGCTCATCTCTCAATCTTACTTCATATGTGTGCACGACAGTCTGTCTGCGTGGCTATATGCATTAAGTTCAAATCACAAGTTTAATTTCACACGCAAAGATCGTCTGTCTGACTGTTATATTAAATCCAACTCTTACAAATCTCATTTCACACGCATGTACTGTCTGTCTGTCTGTCTGTCTGTCTGTCTGTCTGTCTGTCTGTCTGCCCGGTTATATACATTAAACCCAAATCTCACAAGTTTCATTTCACAACACAAGCACATCTGTCCGCCTTCTAAATGCATTCACGTTCAGCACTGAATCATGTTCCACGGAAGCAGTTTGTCTGTCTGTTTTTATGATCATAGCTTACATTGAACTTTCAATCCACAATGTGCATCAGCCTGTCTGCCTGTTTTTGTGATCTCAGTTTACATCGGATTTTCAAATCTACACTGTACATCCGCCGGATCGCCTCTGTGTGTGCGTGCGTGCGTGCGTGCGTGCGTGTGTGCCCCTAGCTCATATTTGACTTTCAACTCATACGTAGGTTAGTCTGCCTGTTTATATGCCAACCGGCTGATTGTCTGTTGACAACAATTAAGACACTGTGAAATGCTTTACGTACCTAGTTATTTCCCTTTTAAAAGTAAAATATAATTTAATGGATTTATACTTTTGGTTGTAACTCAATAATAATTGAGATTTATACTTAGAAATACTAACTCATTGCTTATATCTGTAATATAACTGTAATTTATATTTATAGAACATACTTGCAAATGCAACAGATATATATATATAACAGCGTGTAATTGTAATATGACTGGGATTGATACTTACAGGTTTTGTCTGTAATATAACTAAATTTTATATTTATATCTTGTAACTTATTTACGTTTTGGGTATTCATCCAAATCAAAAATGAAATATTTTTCATCATGCTATCAATTGAAATGAAATGCAATAAAATGAACTTTTTGGTAGTTAAACATACCATTTATGTAATAACACTTCTATCATCATCATCATCATCATCATCATCATCATCACCATCACCACTACCACCACCACCATCATCATCATTAATAATAATAATAATAGTAATAATAATCTGCGTAACACGTCGTAGACAGATTGTGTATTTCGGAAGTTGAGAGGTAGCAAACTTAATAAATTAAGGTCGTTATTGAAGGAAAGTCTTTGTCGAATGTTTGTCGTAACATGAAAGATAAGCCACTGATGACAGCATCAAACCTCAACGGGATGTTACAAGCTATTAAAACAAAGAAGAGGTGAATAAAACGCAATTGAAGTCAGTAACCCTCTAAATTTTAATACGCGCGATGAACCGGTCAAGCAAGAAAACCAACAGACTAAATGGCTGTTAGAGTAGACAAACAATATATCAATGACTGAGAGAGACAAGACACACAACTGATCAGTCACTGAGAGAATCAAACAACATATCAGTCGTTGAGAGAGAGAGATTTCAATAGCGAAACAGAAGCATACATCACTGGTATGCAAGATCAAGCACAAAATACGAAATATTCCAAAGCTAAATTCGTAAAGACCTCAAAGGATACAGGTGTTGACTTTGCAAGAACTTTGCATATAATTTTCACCTGAAGATCGGACTTTGCATTTTACAGCGAGTTCAACAGGATAGCAGCCCTTATGTTTCTCTACCAAACGACAGAACCATAAAACCCAATGAGAAAAGCAGGACCTCAGATCAGAACTCTACAGATTGTCGTGTAAGAGTGATACCATCACAAATTGCCACAATGCCACAAAGCTGTTCCTCTGCTAAGCGCAGCATTCCTCATGAATCCTCATGTCATCTTGAGAAACCCTGGATCTCACGGAATTATGGACTGAGTGCATGCTCATTTTGCACGCCAGAAAACAGAAGTCATGAGATGAGTCAATATTACTGCTCTTATAACAACAACCAGTACTTGTTCTTTTTTCTATTCCAGAAGGGCGTGGCATTTCACATCCTACGGGACACCTAAAACACACAATACAAGCAAGCTCTTGTTCTGTCATCGAAGAAACAGCACACGTGGTTTTGTTACAATAACTAATCTCAAAGAAGTCCCCTAGCTCGGGTATAACAATTGTCGTTGATTCCAGTGACCAGTGGCGATCAATATAAACACAATTAGAGTGCCTGGTATATTGGCCGCCCACACGTTTAGTCGAGACATCAATGGTTCCGAGCGCGGCACTCGGTAATGAAGACTAATACTGAGGCGCTCGGAACGGAATAACCTTGAGGGAATACTCCCACCTTTCCACCGAATAAAGTGTGCGAGATCCAGAGCGATTTTCATTTAAGGGGCCACGATCTGGTGAGAAAGAAATAAAATAAGTTATTACAGCTTAGTTCAGCTGGTAATAGGTTAATATAGCTAAGGTCGACCGACAATAGGCTAGTTAATACAGCTAAAGTCAATGGAAAATGTGACATTCTATCTTGCATGTATGAAATTCTGTGTAATGGCTGGTCATGTCTACTATCTATCTATCTATCTATCTATCTATCTATCTATCTATCTATCTATCTATCAATCACTATCTATCTATCTATCTATCACTATTTATCTATATATCTATCTATCTATCTATCTATCTATCTATGTCAATGGAGGCAGGCTGATTTATTTCTGTACCTCTATTTCTAACGCTGATACATTGAGCAGTCGGCGACAATTATGCATGATGTGAATTGTAATGTAGTATTATATATTAAAACAATTATTAATAATTATAACTCATCAAAAAGTTAAATTTTTATCAATAATATCTTTTCCTAATAAATTATCAAACAATGCATTTACGCCACGTTTCCGTGAATAGTACAGGAAATATGTAGAGTTACATATACCTAAGGACAGGAAATATGTAGAGTTACGAATACCTAAGGACAGGAAATATGTAGAGTTACATATACCTAAGGACAGCAAATAACTATGTAGAACTGTTGATTTGATACACTATTTAAATGGTTTAATTGTGGAGAACTGTTGAATTGATGCACTATTTAAATGGTTTAACTGTGGAGAACCGTGATTTGATGTACTATTTAAATGGTTTAACTGTGGAGAACCGTGATTTGATGTACTATTTAAATGGTTTAACTGTGGAGAACCGTTGATTTGATGCACTATTTAAATGGTTTAACTGTGGAGAAATGTTGATTTGATGCACTATTTAAATGGTTTAACTGTGGAGAAATGTTGATTTGATGCACTATTTAAATGGTTGGTCAATGATATGTATAAATGCATTTAGCATACACGCAACTCGAGTCTTGTCTTTGTACAGAACATCTATTATGCAACATATTTTCATTTATTTAACAACAGTATAATTTATCATTCCTCTCTATTGCTACGTGTGTGATTCAGCAAAAGTCCAACAAGCCAGGTATCAGAAACAGGGGGGTAAATAGCGTAATTATTGCTCGTGGAACGAATGTCATAGAAAGTTACAGATGACTGACTAAGATAGAAATAACCGCTTGCTACTTTGTGCCTAATGATATGCTCTAATACACAAGCGCAGCAATGGCAATACATTTGGGTCCACTACTTTGTAGGTGTTTGCAGACATTATGAAATCAGTATTTATAGACGTTATCACCTAAACATTAATAAATCATTAATCATTAATAAAACTGAAGTTTTTATATATACATTAATAGATAACTCCGCAACAACCATTAACAATCACTATTGCTCACGTGTTACAAATAATATAAAACATCTATTTATAGACATTATCATGTAACCACAAACAGAACCTATTACAACATACTATTATTCAGATGGTATAATATACTGTTACTTTGTAACTAGTAGTCGATAGCGTTAAACACACATACTCGTAGCTTTTAGTGCACATACACTAAGAGCCAGAATTACTTCGGCAGTCATGTGATCGAAAACATTGTATACATTGGGTGTTTGCCGACAGATACCATCAAGTTCAACAAGACACGTTTTAACCATGCTTGACCTTGTCTTCTGCAAGAGTCGCTATCTTCATGTTTGCCGAGAGAAATCAAAACACCCAACGGTAACACAAATACTGCCCTGTTCAGGTTTGCTCTCTGCCATTGAGGCAGTCTTCATTCCGTTTGCTAAGAGAAAGCAGAATGTATCACAAAGTAGTACAAATACTACCGGGTTCAAGTTACTTTCATCAGTAGTACAAATAATACGGGGTTCAAGTTTACTTTCATCAGTAGTACAAATAATAATACGGGGTTCAAGTTACTTTCATCAGTAGTACAAATACTACCGGGTTCAAGTTTACTTTCATCAGTAGTACAAATACTACCGGGTTCAAGTTTACTTTCATCAGTAGTACAAATACTACCGGGTTCAAGTTTACTTTCATCAGTAGTACAAATACTACCGGGTTCAAGTTTACTTTCATCAGTAGTACAAATACTACCGCGTTCAAGTTACTTTCATCAAGTGATGTTCTCTTCAAAGTGTTTCTTGAGAGAAAGCAGAATATATCACACGGTACCACAAATACAGCCGTGCTCAGCTCTGCTCTGAGCCAGAGAGGTTCTCGTTTGACCTGGGTCGATACTTGCTGTGTATCCGATCCACAAACTATTGTGTTTTCCTTGTCCCGTCTACACTGGAAACTGTGTGATCCAGTTCGTTTAAGGAAGCACGCTTTTCAAGATGATTTTAGAAAAGCAAAATATGTATAGATTTCATAGTCAACCTGCTACTAACTTATAGTAAATGTCTGATTAGGACAAAGCATATAAAGATTTCAGAGGAAATCTGCCACTAAAATATAGTAAATGTCTGATTAGGACAAAGCATGTAAAGATTTCAGAGGAAATCTGCCACTAAAATATAGTAAATGTCTGATTAGGACAAAGCATGTAAAGATTTCAGAGGAAATCTGCCACTAAAATATAGTAAATGTCTGATTAGGACAAAGCATGTAAAGATTTCAGAGGAAATCTGCCACTAAAATATAGTAAATGTCTGATTAGGACAAAGCATGTAAAGATTTCAGAGGAAATCTGCCACTAAAATATAGTAAATGTCTGATTAGGACAAAGCATGTAAAGATTTCAGGGGAAATAAAATATAGTAAACTCTGATCATGACGATGTTATGAAAGCAAAGTACATCTAGATTTCACAGGAAACTTGCTTCTAAATTCTAAAACTCTTATAACGAATAGTTAGGCAATTTTTTCTAACTGAAATTCACGAGACCTTGACTGTGGACCATTGTGTAGAAATCTGACTGCAATCCATTAATGGAATTCACGAGATCTTGAATGTGGACCATTGTCTAGAATCTAGATATATGTCTTCAAACCCATAATTAATTCAGGAGACCATGAGTGTGGACCATTTTCTAGAAATCTGATTTCAAGCCATTAATGGAACTCACGGACCTTGAATGTGGGTCATTTCCGAGAAACTTGAAGGCAAGCCCTTAATGGAACCTGCGTTCAATATTCACATAAAGCGATTAATTTTTCATTGAACATTAATATAAACTTATAGACAAATTCCAAACTTTGCAATGTACGCTCAGGAAGCGATTAATTTTTCATGGAACATTGAATATCAACTTATAGAAAAATTTCACGCTCAGGGAGCGATTAATTGTTAATAGTTCACTGAATATAAAACTTGCTGATGGCATTATAAATTTACAATATATCCGCATGGAGCGATTAACATTAGATCGAATATGGAATATTAAACTTGGGAAAAGAATAATGCAGGGAACAAGAGACCACATAAACAGAAAGTCTGTACAACAAGAGCTGATAGAAAAGGTGGGTATAGATGAGTAATAGATAAAGAAATGTCTAAACTTTCTGAAAATTGGAATTTGAAGACCTGATGAAAGGTCGTGACGTCACGAGTTCCAATAAAGCTTTTACGAAAATGTACGTAGAAAACATTCAGTTTAAAATTTGAAAAACAAACTTTCACAAATTTCCTTGAAAAAAGAATACTTTACGGGAAATTGAGGACAAGAATTTATATGTAAATAAAGAGAAAGTCTTCACAGGAGACTGATAATAATGTTTAAAGAAAATTAAGGGGAGAACCTGAGAGGTAATAAGGAACAAGACTTCAATGGAAAGTGAATAAGTTGACTTTTTAGGAAATGAGTCATTCTTCACTGTCATCTAATCACGAAGTCTATAAGCGGCACTTGTTAGAATGCTGTGCCATTGCTGTTCTGACACTGATAGCAAACTTGTGCGGAAAGCTATGCCAAACACTGATAGCAAACTTGTCAGAACGATGTGCCAAACACTGATAGCAAACTTGTGCAGAAAGCCATGCCAAACACTGATAGCAAACTTGTGCAGAAAGTTATGCCAAACACTGATAGCAAACTTGTGCAGAAAGCTATGCCAAACACTGATAGCAAACTTGTGCAGAAAGCTATGCCAAACACTGATAGCAAACCTGTGCAGAAAGCTATGCCTAACACTGATAGGAAACTTGTGCGAAAAGCTATGCCAAACACTGATAGCAAACTTGTGCGGAAAGCTATGCCAAACACTGATAGCAAACTTGTGCGAAAAGCTATGCCAAACACTGATAGCAAACTTGTGCGGAAAGCTATGCGTGACGAATGGTGTTTCGCACGAAATTCGCATTAGTCAAATCTAGTCTCGTGATCATTTATGGCTTTTAGTGTTGAAAATTAGTTTCAGAAGACGATGAGAGGGCTGATTCTCTTTCCGTTGTCGTTTGTCTAATGAGGTACTCCTAGCTGGACTCTTATGTTCGATCGCAATTTAAAGGGAGACAACTAAGTAATACTAGTACAGTGATGGAAAATCGTATGTAAATTTTCTGGTCGAAAAAGTACGCTACATTATTACGCTTGGGAAGGCGCCTGCTGCCGGGAATATTTTACTTTATTGTTGCAAAGTTTTCGCATCAAACAAAAAAAAAAATAGTTTTTTGTAATCGTTGTTGTAATCGTCGTCGACGATGTAAAGTCTTCGTCAAATTTCTGGACTTTGATAACATTTCAAGAATTCAGGCATAACTCAGAGAGAAACTAATGACAGTGACGAATGTTATTTAAGAAAACTAGAATTAATTCATAGATTTACAAAATGCATTGAAAGATTCACAAGATTATAAAGTATTTCTTGTGCATGTTGTTAACAATACTCCATTCAGACACGTACAGTACAACAACTATGATTGATGTGCATGTTGTTAACAATATTCCATTCAGACACGTACAGTACAACAACTATGATTGATGTGCAAAACATTACAAGAGTGAATACAGGTTTTATTTATGAATTCTTTCACTTTTGATCGTTAGGTTCGTTTACATGTTTTCATGGAGCAAGGGGTACTGGGACACCTGAGACTTGTGCTCCTTATCTCTTGGCTCTATGATTCCAACGGAAATGGTTCGATCACGTGACCCGATACAGTTCATGTTGGTTTGTTTTTCTCTTCATTCATTCACTCCACTGGTAATCCTAGCAATACTTTCACTTCACTGGTAATCCTAGCAATACTTTCACTTCACTGGTAATCCTAGCAATACTTCCACTCCACTGGTAATCCTAGCAATACTTTCACTTCACTGGTAATCCTAGCAATACTTCCACCCCACTGGTAATCCTAGCAATACTTTCACTCCACTGGTAATCCTAGCAATACTATCACTCCACTGGTAATCCTAGCAATACTTTCACTCCACTTAGTTCCGCGTTGTGGTGAAAATAAACCAAACCGCTAACTACACAAAGGACTCTATGTTTATGAAGGTGAAATAACCAGCAACAATAGCAAGTGTTTATAATACTCCCTCCTCCCCTCCTCTTGTTCGTCAGCTCTTTCTGTTGTTCTAGTAAGTCAGCAAATGTTATTAGTTCGCAATTCACTACCAGTCTGCTATTGCTGCTTGGTGGTCGTTACTGCAAGCACACATGCAAAAAAATGTGGACACTTCATTCATAAACCAACCCTGTCTGCCATCCTGCAACATCCGGGCGATGAAACTCAATCACAACAGTAATCTGCTCGAATCTGTGAAGCGGTGATCATTTGGCATTGACATGCAACCGTGATGACGCGAGGGTAGAAGAGCCATGATGCGAGTAAGGTCGCATGCAAGGAAAAGTACATAATTTATTAGGAGTGAGCGAACACATTTCGCTTTCATTTTTCCTCGAAAATGGAATTTTTACTGATAAATGATGCGATTTGCTTCTCAAGAAATGTCAGCAATAAAGTCTAGGAAATACGAGATGAATTTGCATGACTGTCACTACATTTTGTGTGCATGAATAACCAAGTATCGGCATGCATATGTATAAACACACAATGGGTGAGCGTGTGTGAGTGAGTGTGTTTTTATGTATACTAATATGTAGTTATATGTGCCTACGTATATACTTTTCATATTTATATGCAAATGTATATGTATGTGTAGGTTCTTTATAGCTTGACATACATTAGAAAGCTATACTAGTAAGGTATATTTTGTTTCATGAAGCTATTTAAGTATCATTTATTTATTATAAAATAAAATATTTATAGTTTATTATCTCTTTGTTCAGCAAGCAGTACAGTCACATCCACATCCTCGTGATATTATAAAATCAACAAAGCAAGTACATACAGTGATTGAATTTTGTCACCAACATAGTCGTTAACAACTTAGGGAAAACGTTTCTTGTGAACAACAACGTATAAACGTATTTTGTTAACAGCATATGTTTTGTCATCAACGATCAAGATCAGATCAGATTCGAATTTGCAGTTTGTCATGGAACAGATCTAAACTGTGTAGTGCTATTTAAAGTTACACCAGTCTGACAAACGTGAATATCTTGCAGGTGAATGCCTAACGTGCAAATGTAGAAATTTGGAAATATAATAGTGGGCACTCTTTATTTTCACATTAGTTATATACTTATTTTCTCACAAAAGGTATACAAAGGACATGAAAAAGAGTAAGGGGGGAGAGGGGAGGATTATACAAAATGGTGGAATGACTGAATTACCGCAAAAGAGAGATGGATGGATAGATAGGCAGGCAGGCAAATTGATTGGCAGAAAGATAAATAGAGACATACAGGCAGGCAAATAATTCGATAATAAAAAGATAGATGGACGGACAGTCAAATAGAGCGATAGTTAAGGACAGACAGAAAGCAAAAAAAAATGTTACTGAAATAATGCGAAACAAAGCAATAAAGACAGCAAGCGTGTATCGTGAGAGACAGCAACTAAGTGATAAAGACAGCAAGCGTGTATCGTGAGAGACAGCAACTAAGTGATAAAGACAGCAAGCGTGTATCGTGAGAGACAGCAACTAAGTGATAAAGACAGCAAGCGTGTATCGTGAGAGACAGCAACTAAGTGATAAAGACAGCAAGCGTGTATCGTGAGAGACAGCAACTAAGTGATAAAGACAGCAAGCGTGTATCGTGAGAGACAGCAACTAAGTGATAAAGACAGCAAGTGTGTATTGTGAGAGACAGCAACTAAGTGATAAAGACAGCAAGTGTGTATTGTGAGAGACAGCAACTAAGTGATAAAGACAGATATAACGTGGGTCTTGAAGGTGAGCAACTAAGTGATAAAGACAGATATAACGTGGTTTTTGAAGGTGAGCAACTAAGTGATAAAGACAGATATAACGTGGGTCTTGAAGGTGAGCAACTAAGTGATAAAGACAGATATAACGTGGATCTTGAAGGTGAGCAACTAAGTGATAAAGACAGATATAACGTGGTTCTTGAAGGTGAGCAACTAAGTGATAAAGACAGATATAACGTGGTTCTTGAAGGTGAGCAACTAAGTGATAAAGACAGATATAACGTGGGTCTTGAAGGTGAGCAACTAAACGATAAAGACAGAGATGTTTAAAGTGAAAGGGAGCAACTAAGCGATAAAGAGACAGAATGTGTGGCGTGAGAGACAGCAACTAAGCGATAAAGACAGAGAGAATGTGAGCGTGAGGGAGAGCAAAATAAAGCGATTAAGACAGAGAGAATGTGTGTTAAGACAGAGAGAGAGAGCAACTAAGTATTGGAGACGTGCGCGCGCGCGCGCGTGTGTGTGTGTGTATGTGTGTGTGTGTGTGTGTATGTGTGTGTGTGTGTGTGTGTGTGTGTGTGTGTGTGTGTGAAATCACGAAAAACACATACATACATATGTTCCTATCAAAGGTAACATAGATCTTTATATATTTACCTTTTAAACGACAGTAATTTGATTAACAGGACGTGATTTTAAACCCATTTTGTCGTAAATACATCACTGCAACGTGTTACTAGATTAATGGCTGAACCCATTTATATGCAGCCAAACAATGAATTAGAGACTCTAATAGTTTGTATACTGTATAATAGTTTGTATACCGTATAATATGTATATACTGTATAATATGTGTATGTTGTGTAATTGTTTGTATGTTATAAAATAGTTTGTCTGTACGCTGTGTAATAGTCTACAGACTGTATTTTATTCTATAATACTGTGTATATAAACTGTGTAATAGTTTCTCTGTATACTGTATAATAGTCTGTATGTGTACTTTACACCTGGCTATTTTACTTAAAGTCAAAGTTGGTTACGAACATCATACCCCTCCGAGAAAGTCTATGGTTTGAAGGTTAAAATAAGATCTATAACATTAAACAGCGTTCTTCGTTATCGAAAGTGTAACACACTGAAATAGAAAGGAGATTCCTAAACGGTGTTCTTTGTTCTCGAAAGTGTAACACACTGAAATAGAAAGGAGATTCCTAAACGGTGTTCTTTGTTCTCGAAAGTGTAAGGCAATAAAGTCAAATCTAAATTCCTAAACAGTTTTCTTTGTTCTCAAAAGTGTAAGGCAATGAAGTGGAATGGAAATTCCTAAATGAAAAGCGAAGCACAAAAGATGTGCACATAAATGTTAATTCGGATTCATTCTGATTTCTAAGGACTCGATGCAGAGTGTAAAACACGACTAATAGAGCAATTTACAGTGTAACACCCCGTCCTTCATTACATCAAATCCGCGCAAACAGGAAGAGGAGACATGTATACATTTTCAAAATAATAACTGTCAAGTGTTCTTTTTTTCTGATTTCATGACTAGGAAAGTTGGAAATGGTTGGTTGGTTTAAAATACCATATCTTCAAAAGGTGGATATAAAGAATAGAATCCCGATAGTCAGTTGGTGTAACGGAATTTACATGTGTAGAACTAGAAATAATTAGACAACAATAAAGGTGTATTAGTGGACAACTAGAAATAATTAGACAATAATAAATGTGTATTAGTGGACAACTAGAAATATTTAGACAATAATAAAGGTGTATTAGAAGAGAACAACTCACATAATTTCATTTCTTTTAAAACTTTCTGTAAATAAACCATAGTCCTGCCCAGTGACTTACTGAACGTAAAGCAAGCCAGAGCACTGCTCAGGGACATACTAATTGTGAAACAAGCCTTTCACTACCCATTGACTTACTAATTGTGAAACAAGCCTTTCACTACCCACTGACTTACTAATTGTGAAACAAGCCTTTCACTACCCATTGACTTACTAATTGTGAAACAAGCCTTTCACTACCCAGTGACTTACTAACTGAAATGCAAGCCTTTCACTACCCAGTGACTTACTAACTGAAATGCAAGCCTTTCACTACCCAGTGACTTACTAACTGAAATGCAAGCCTTTCACTACCCAGTGACTTACAAAATGAAATGCAAGCCTTTCACTACCCAGTGACTTACTAAATGAAATGCAGGCAATAGCACTGGCCAGTGATTTACTGATATAAAAAGCAAGCCACAGCCCTGCCCAGTGACTGACTGAAAGATAAGAGCAAGCCAAAGCACTTCCTGATATCTAACTGAATGTGAGCTAAAGACGACACCCACCTTTTGAATCATTGAATAAAAATGTGAAAATGACACCCCTCGAGAAGCACGGAATGAAAACCTGAAAACGGTTAGAATGGATGATTGGTTAGAATGGCATCGTCTGGCCACTTACTAAATGGAAAGATATATTGGGATGTGCTCTTCCATTAACGATCTCCTTTCAACATACAGTTGTATGATCACAAATCTTTCTTAATGGTCCTTTCAATCTCATGCCCGCCCATTTTCATTACATAATTACATAAATTACATAAGTATTAAATCCAGCTTTTATTTTAGTCAACTAATAATTAACTAGGAAACAAAACTGAATGTATTGTTGAAACTATCATCACGATAGCATTGCATACTATTTCATGAAACCCAAGGATGAATACACAAACATACCATTGCATGAAACCCAAAGATGAATACACAGACATACTATTTCATGAAACCCAAGGATAAATACACAGACATACTATTTCATGAAACCCAAGGATGAATACCACAGACATACCATTGCATGAAACCCAAGGATAAACACACAGACATACCATTGCATGAAACTCAAGGATGAACACACAGACATACCATTGCATGAAACCTAAAGATGAACACATGTGACACACCATTACATGAAACCTAAAGATCACCATTCGCAGCTATACTAATACATTGAATCCAAAGATAAACACGCGTAAAAATATAATTACATGGAACCCCAAAATAAGCACATGGAGACATACCATTACATGAAACCCAGCAATAACCACGTGTAGCATGACAACCCCAATAGGAATCTTGAGGATGCAATCTTCCTCTACCTCAAAACCAGCAAAATCCTAATTGAAAAGAATTGGCTGCACGCGCTAGCGCAATTAGCTCTTTAGACAGTAATTGATTGCTCAGATGCTCACAATAGAGCACGTGTTCTGCAGTGTGCTGGACAGATGATAAGGACGCCAGCTTGAAGCCATTTATTTATTTTAATTAGTGATCAAGTGAGATTTTCTCCAGCACGAGATATGCATCATTCTGAGAAACATTGCTCATTTTTCTGCCTGACTCCTAAAATTAATAGAAGTGTTTGGTGTGTGGTGCGGTGTGGTGTGATTGTGTGTGTGTGCGTGTGCGTGTGTGTTATGTTTGTGTGTGCGTGTGTGTGTGTGTATGCGTGCGTACGTGCGTGCGTGCGTTTATGTAATGGATTCGTTTGTTTTGGCTTGAATTATATATATTTTTGTAATGTATGAAATCGGTTCTGTTTGTACAAGGGTACTAGTATATCTTAGGTTAGAGAGTGACAATGATATGCCAGAGAAAGAAACTGTGTGCATAACCAAATTGTTCACAATTACAAAATCTCTATCTCTGTCTGTCTCTCTCCCCGCCCTCTCTCAGACACATACAACGAATGCAAATTAATTGAGTAGCTAAAGTACTGCTCCAGCGTATTTAAGACCTAAACTATAACGCTGTATTTAGTACCTAAACTGTAACGCCGTATTTAGTACCTAAACTGTAACGCCGTATTTAGTACCTAAACTGTAACTCTGTATTTAGTACCTAAACTGTAACGCCGTATTTAGTACCTAAACTGTAACGCCGTATTTAGTACCTAAACTATAACGCTGTATTTAGTACCTAAACTGTAACGCTGTATTTAGTACCTAAACTGTAACTCTGTATTTAGTACCTAAACTATAACGCTGTATTTAGTACCTAAACTGTAACGCCGTATTTAGTGCCTAAACTATAACGCTGTATTTAGTACCTAAACTGTAACTCTGTATTTAGTACCTAAACGGTAACTCTGTATTTAGTACCTAAACTGTAACGCTGTACTAAAGACATATAGACATTTATGTACATATATGATTCATACAGACCTAATTGGCCCATACACATATTTGACACAAACTTACACTATATCTCATACATACAAACTTATGTAACATATACACATATTTCTATATCATATACAGACGTAATGGAATATATAGAGAATATATGAAATATATTAATAAATATATTCTATGAATGTAACCTCGGAATTCATTCAACAAATATATACATTCCTTCATTTGGTACTTAAAAGAAGTCAGAATGAAACTGTTATCAGTACAAACGTAATTCCTCTGTCACAACGTCTCATAACAGGTTACAGTTTTCGGTCAAAATCCGTAGGTATGGGATCGGTCAAAACCTTAAGTATAGAACATCGATGAGCAACGTTTCCGACTGTTACCCTATTGTTCTATAAATTTGACAATAATTCTTAAATTCCTGTCCAATTTTTGCAAATCTTCGAAAATAATTCTTAACTTCCTAGTCCAATTGTTTCATACCTTTGAAAATAATTCTTACATCCCTTGTCTAATTGTTGCATACCTTTGAAAATAATTCTTACACTCCTAGTCCAATTGTTGCATACCTTTGAAAATAATTCTTACATTCCTAGTCCAATTGTTGCATACCTTTGAAAATAATTCTTAAATTACTAATTCCAGTTTTGTAAACTTTAGAGGAAGTCTTCAAACTATTAGTCCCATTATTCTAAACATTTGTGCATAATTCACAAACTCTGAGTTCGATTACTTTCAATTTGTTGAGTATATTCTCTCTCTTTAATTTGTGGACAAAATCTTGAATAAAGACACTTACAAGCAGAAGTAAATACTAAGAAGTATCAAATAGTTTTAAAGAACGCAATTAGTAAACACGATAAGTCTTCTATAATAAGAAGTATCAAATAGTTTTAAAGAACGCAATTAGTAAACACGATAAGTCTTCTATAATAAGAAGTATCAAATAGTTTTAAAGAACGCAATTAGTAAACACGATAAGTCTTCTATAATAAGAAGTATCAAATAGTTTTAAAGAACGCAATTAGTAAACACGATAAGTCTTCTATAATAAGAAGTATCAAATAGTTTTAAAGAACGCAATTAGTAAACACGATAAGTCTTCTATAATAAGAAGTATCAAATAGTTTTAAAGAACGCAATTAGTAAACACGATAAGTCTTCTATAATAAGAAGTATCAAATAGTTTTAAAGAACGCAATTAGTAAACACGATAAGTCTTCAATAATAGGAGCTGATCTTCCCTACTTTCTTTATGTTCCAGAATTCTTTCGGTAAATTCCTCAGTGATAAAAGGTGGATGGGTGGGTGGGAATGGACCCATTCTGAGAGAAGTAAGCAGTGGTCAACCACCTTTTCCTACTGGAAAAGAAAACCTTCACGACGTCAGGACTGCCCGAAATGGCTCAAACCAAAATGGTATAGGAAAGATGCCCTCATGATTTCTGGACTTCTAGAAATGGTCGATAGTCTAGAAAAAAAAACTGTCTTCAGGACGTCGGTAGTCCTAGAAATGGTATAAAGTCTAGAGAAACTGTCTTCAGTAAATTGGGACTCCTACAAATAGTACAAAGTCTAGAAAAACTGTCCTCTGGACGTCAGACTTCTTGAAATGGTCCATAGTCTAGAGAAACTGTCCTCATTAAATCGGGACTCCTAGAAATGGTCCAAACCCTAGAAAAACTGTCCTCAGGACGTCGGAACTCCTAGAAATGATCCAAACTCTAGAGAAACTGTCCTCAGGACGTCGAGACTCCTAGAAATAATCCAAACTCTAGAGAAACTGTCCTCAGGACGTCGAGACTCCTAGAAATGGTCTATAGTCTAGAGAAACTGTCTTCAGGACGTCTGACCTTCTAAAAATGGTCCAAAATTCTACAAAAGTTGTCCTCTGGGCACAGAACAGATGTAAAGTTTCTAAGACGTCAATATCAAGAAAAGCTTCCATCATAAGGTCAGAACTGATAGATAGAACTGTAGTTCAAGATCTGGGTAAGATTTCTTCGTCATGTCATGACTGCTAGAAATGTTCCAAGGTCAGTCCTCATGAGGTCATGTCTGCTAGAAATGTTCCAAGGTCTGTCCTCATGACGTCATGACTGCTAGAAATGTTCCAAGGACTGTCCTCATGAGGTCATGCCTGCTAGAAATGTTCCGGGGTCTGTCCTCACGACGTCATGACTGCTAGAAATATCCAATACTTCATGGTCTAGAAAATCTGGTCTTATGACATTATGATGATAAGAAATGGTCCAGGACTGCAAGTTTTGAAGATGTCCCATTGAGATTAGAACTGCTAGAAATGGTCCAAAATCTATGGAAAATGCCCTCAGGACTTGAGGCTGCTAGAAATGGTTCGCGGCTTCAGAGTTCATAAACGATGTCATAATTAGGTTAACATTGGCGGAAATTCTTCAAGTTTTCAAGATCTATCAATCATAATTTGACAACTGTGCATTCGAAATCAGGCACAAACAGTGCAAGAAATGAATTGGAGCAAATGCGAAATGTCGGAGATAACTTCTGCTACACTATCCGAACACAATCATTGACAATTTATATTTCACTATCCTTTCTGTCTTATTAAACAGTTGAAACTGTCGAACACTTTTGCATTCTATTTGAAATATCGAGAAAAGAAAAGACAACTGAAGGTAAAGGTACGTAGTGATTTCTTTGTGATGTACGGTTTTATATTAAATAATTATATAGATGACTAAACGTGCGTGCGTGCGTGCGTGCGTGCGTGTGTGTGTGTGTGTGTGTGTGTTTGTGTGTGTGTGTGTGTGTGTGTGTGTGTGTGTGTGTGTGTGTGTGTGTGCTATCTTTAATGTTTAATTTTACTTGTAAATTTTTAGATAGTAGTAATGGACTTAATAGCTATTGCCATGAGGGATGTATTGAGTCGGGAAAGTACCGCTGTACTGCTTTATTTTCACTTGAGTCGAAGAATTAAATATCAGAAAACTCGAATTAATAAATGTTCTCTTAGCCCCGCCCTCGTTCGCACCATACTATGGCTCACTCCTGGGAGTTATCCACTTTCTCACTTGATTTAAGAGACAGAAGCAAAATACCACTTACATTCCTGCTGCGGCTTTCACATACTCCTGCAAATCTTTGTAGATAAAGAAATCACATTGATCACATCAAAACAATTATCTGTGCTACAGTTGATGATGACGTCAGAAGAGCATGGACCCATGAACATCGTAAAAAGCAATTATAGTTAGCCGATACTATCGGCATGCCGAAGTCCCGACAGACCCACACCTTGCCGTGAAATAGAGCAAGGAAATTAAGTCGACAATGACAGGATTAACTTCCGTAATCAGGCGCAGCGATGCACAGTTTAGAACGCGTAATTGCTGACTCCGCTCCAAGACGGGTTGCTTTAATGAACATGCCGGTCTTGTGGGCATGTTTCCTGTTTAACGTTTGGGCGGAATTTCATTACTCGTAAGGTGTATCGGGTTTCCTTGCTAAATCCTAACTGTCATTTACAATGTGCGCCAAAGTTATTTACTGCCATTTATCAGAAGTCAAATAATTTTCCCCGCGCAACAAAAGATTGACAATTGATAAGCAAATTATATATTTATATTTTTCGTGTGGATTGAACATCACCACTTATATAGGTTAAGCAAGTACTTTTTTTTTAACGATCCCTGCAAACAACCTTAAGGTGCTGAAATCAGTAGCTGGAAATGCATACAACCATCCCGTCCCTTGACTCTGACCGATAGTACTCATATAGTTTTCTTAGAAGCCCTCATATTGTCAATTATTTTCATCATTTAAACTATAAGTTGACGAAGCCTGCTCTCAAGAAATAAACAATGTCTAACAAACTCGATAAACAAAAGAAAGTAACAAAATGACTACCGTTTGATAACGTATTGAGGTACTAGACAAACACGTACGGCCCATGACAAAACTGTTCTCTTTGAAATGATTTGATCTCTTTTCATTCGGGCACATATTCATGTCTCCCTCAGACAATAATTTCCTGGGGCGTAAATAACACGTTGGAGCATTTAACAATTTTTCTAATTTCACTACCGGTTTAATTTTCAACTGGTAAGAAAACATCCTTAAAATTCTTAACAGAATTATTGTATCTGAGTTAAAGAGGCGAATGAAAAACAATATCTTTGGCAGGATTGTGTACAAAACGTGACAGACATTCGCGTCAGGCATACAACTGGCAGTCACGTTGCAGCAACCGGGCTGCAAATTCGAAGTGCACTTAAACCTTAAGTCCATGTGTTTTGTCCTTAGCATAAGTGCACGTGCCCTTTTCCCAAACGCTGGAGATTATATCAAAGGTTTCCCCCAGTTGTGTCTTGTGTCACCTTTCTCAGACAGTTTGACAGTGTGGTGGTAACGCGCTAGAAGTAGGCCGATCTCGCTGAGCGTCTGTCACAACACGAAAACATGTTTACAGATAACTGTTTAGCAGCATCGCTAGGCGGCTTTGATTTGTACGTTCCTGTACACGTCACTCAGTCACGCGGATAATTTCTTGCGAAAGTGGTGAGAGCAGTACCATAGAGCTCCGGACTAAGCCGTTTTCCGTTATAGACTGCAAATACCTTCACTCGGACTACATTCAAGTCCAAGGAACAAGGATCTGCATAAATGTGTTACAGCTTAAGAATATTGTGTACAAACAGTGTAGCACACTGTCTATCTACTGTCCAAAGAGTGTAGTATGGCTTAATCTAGTGTGTCCAGTGTAGTACAGCTTAATCTACTTCAATCAGCTTAATCATGTCCAAAGAGTATTTAATCTTGGAGGAGGTCATGAACAGTTATATTATTTCATTTTTGTGGATGTTATCAATAGTTATTTCATCTTTGTGAAAGTCACTTGTTGTTAAATTATCTCATCTTTGTAGATGACATTGGTAGTTATTTTACCTTGGTGGGTGTCATTTGGAGTTAGCTTTTTGGATGTCACCTGTATTTATATTATTTCATCTTTGTGGGTAACAACAGAGTTAGGTTATTTCATCTTGTAGGTAACAGCATAGGTTATTTCATCTTGTGGGTAACAACATAGGTTATTTCTTCTTGTGAGTAACAACATAGTTAGGTTATTTCATCTTGTGGGTAACATCATAGTTAGGTTATTTCATCTTGTGGATAATATTAGTAACAATAATCTTTAGTAAGTTGAGTTTTTACATCCTTGTACACAAGCCATAATTAATTAACTGCCATTAATAAAAGATTTGCCAGACTTAACGTCAATGAATCATACATCAAGAACAAAGTAACTCTGTCCAGTAAACGAGGTTCTATACATCAGGGGCAAATTAACTATGTCAAGAAAACGAGGTTCTATACATCAAGACAAAGCAACAATGTCCAGAAAACAAGGTACTATACATTAAGAACAAAGAAACAATGTCCAGAAAACAAGGTACTATACATCAAGAGCAAAGTAACAATGTCCAGAAAACAAGGTACTATACATCAAGAGCAAAGTAACAATGTCCAGAAAAAAAAACGGTTTGACGCGGTAAAAACGAAAGCGTCGCTCATCACCATCGATTTGTCAGTTATGAAATGCTTTAAAATTGGTCACGTGAACAATTTTGTATTGAGATACATGTTTACGTTTAAATTGTAAAACACTAATAGTGTCCTTTTGACGGAGAGTGGCCAGGGACATGTGCCAACCATCAAGTTAAAAAAACAACTGCGTTTCACACAAATTCAAATAAACAGTGAATTACTGCGTTCAGGCAGATGACCTTCATGCGCTCAAGCACAAGTCTAATTAAATAATAAACCATATAAATGATGGATTGCCTGATGAAAATGTTAAGTGGATAAATGTTTGCCACATTTGACGATTTTCTCACACAAGTGATTACGAAAATAGAAATAGAAAACCTTGTTGCCGAGAATTGACACGTTAAATACGAATTTCATGCAAGTTAGCGTCAGCACTAAATGACAAAGCGAAATGAAGTTATAATGCATGCGCAGAAATTACCCCTGTGTGCAATAACTATGTTAGCTCATAGAGATAGATGCACAGCAATCTCTGCTATAAAAGTGCTGGATTATAGACATTTCTCATCTAATGTTGATAGACGTACACAGAACTCATTCAAAAACAACCTTATATCAGAGATACCTATATATTTCTTTAAATGTTCAGGTACCTTTACAAAACGTTTTTAGGTGTATATATAAAACTATGCTATGAAGATCCTATATATTTCTTTAAATGTTCAGGTACCTTTACAATAATGTGTTTAGGTGTATATATAAAATTATGCTATGAAGATACCTATATATTTCTTTAAATATTCAGGTACCTTTACAATAATGTGTTTAGGTGTATATATAAAATTATGCTATGAAGATACCTATATATTTCTTTAAATGTTCATGTACCTTTACAATAATGTGTTTAGGTGTATATATAAAATTATGCTATGAAGATACCTATATATTTCTTTAAATGTTCAGGTACCTTTACAATAATGTGTTTAGGTGTATATATATAAATCTATGCTATGAAGTTATTCAGTGCACAGACAACTCTGATGAACTTTATTAGTATGCCTTACAGATCCGATTGAATGCAGTTAGATTCATGAGCAGTTCTACTATCATGATGTTGATAAAATAGACACTCTTGTATATCATTGATATGAAGAAAAACTTTCTGATATAAACTATATAAATAAGTTTGATATACTTTTGTTAGATATAATCAATTCTAACTCAATGTGGATAGATATTGTGACAAATAGTTTCACCCCTTCCTCTTATTTGCCACTTATTTTTCAGTTTATGAAATGTTTATTATAAAATTGTAGTGCACTTTATTTATGTTGCTAATATTTATGTAATGAAAGTTTTAAAGTAGACATTGTACACTGCACGTTAAGAGTGACATGTAGTGAAAATTGTATATATCATACTAAAAGATACCTAGACGATACTCTGAGGCAACATCATTTTAAATTCAACAGTCAATTTTTCACTCAAATAGCCGAGCCAGACCACTAGACATTGTTACTGATAAATGCATTACCTATGAGACTAAAAACAGTTGCAGTCAACAGGTAAATTGCATGATGCATCATGACTGACCAATGGCCACAGACTGGTCGACTGTAACTGACCAATGGGGATTAGAGAAATATTGGGACGGCTAGTCCACATTGCAAGAAAATTAACCCTTGCCACCATTGTGCAAGAAAACCATACGCACAGGTAGATGCATTTTCTTCTCTGGTGTCCAGATGGAAATCACGTGATTAATGCTGGTATCACGAGTAGAACACAAGACTTGTCAATTTTAACTTGGAATGTTCCTGCTTTTCTTTCAGCTATGTAGAAATGTATTTTATTCATGTGTAACTTTGTGTGATGTTTTATACTTTTTATACTTCTAATTCAGTATGTAGTTCAATGTATTTGCACATAGTCACTATTTTGTTACATTGTAGCAAGCCTGACTCAACAGACTTGGAACACTGTAAAATATTGTCTTATGATATAGAGAATTATTTATATTATAATTTTGAACCGCAAAATATTACTTTGTTTAATCCTAGGTGACTGCATTTGAAAGAGTGCATAATTTGTAACAAAGCCATTGAAAGTAATTTTTCACTTGTAGTGGACTATATAATTTAATTAATTAATCATTGAAATAAAATCTGATTAGATGTTAAAGAGAGAGAGATAGTTAATATCAGCCAAGCCAGGATCCCTGCACAAAGAAACACTGTTGTTTTTCAGATTTCATTGGCAGTGCTCCCATATATTCCTCGTGTTCCATTTGACTTTGTCTTTGACTTGGGGTTTTTTGCCTTGTTCTGTGTTGTAGTTGCCAGACTTGAGCAAGCAAGTGGGAGAAGTGTTCTTCATCTCTAACATCACTAAACAAGTGGGGCTAGGAGAGAAGGAACCCTTATTCAAGATCATCTGTGTGAGGAAAAACTGTCTAATCTTTCTCTATCCTCTTTGATGTTACATTGCTGTAGAATTTATTTATGTCGAGTGATATAGAACATAACATGAGTGTTCTATGTGATGACTCAATGTACTATATTGAAACCTATTGTTAGTTCTAAGCTGTTAAAAAAGCATTCAGCTATAGATAATTGTTAAATGAACCATTGGACTTGGAACTACACACACACACACACACACACACACACACACACACACACACACACACACACACACACGCGCGCGCGCGCACACACACACACACACACACACACACACACACACACACACACACACACATGTTCCTGTGTGTATGACATATATGTCCCTACTTGTATTTGATTCAATGCTAAGTTATATTATGTAGGGTGTAGATAAATTTTATTGTTAATAAATTATGTCTTATTTATCAACACCCTTGACCTTGTGTAATTAATTGGGGTAAAAGACTAATTAGTATTTGGGTCTTAGCATAAATAATTAACAAGATGGACTTGATGCCTTTGATCAGGGGTGTTCAGTGGATATTGGATAAATGCCAGGTCAGTGTTAATCTGTGGTGTTTATCTACAACATGAAGGATAACGAGGTACAGGGAGAGTAATCCTGTGATCCAATGTCCATGATTGAGAGGGAAATTGTATCATAGGTGGAAATATGATATCTCATAATTTAAGTAAACATACCTGACACAAATAAATATATAGACAACTCATCAATTTCAGTGTGTTTAGATACATAGGCAGGTCCATGCTATAATATTGGGTGTAAAGCAGCTTCGAAATAATGGTGTTTTTGTATAATGGCAGTTCACATATATAATGTTGCTATATACAAATGCAACTTTGAAATTAGATATATATGAGGTTCTGATACAATATTGTTAGGTATAAAGACAACTATGTTTAACGTTGTATACTTATAGGCATTCAACTCTGATGTGATGTTGATGGATTGTTAAGGAACTGTGATATAATGCTATTTGTTTTACATATAACTTTAATATAAACGACTTAGATTGATAAGCAATGTTTCTATAATGAGACTAGATTTAGAGACAATTATGATATAACTATTTTTTTAGTTTTGAGATTGAGATGGAATACATCGTTAGAAAGCAAATTATGCCCCTTGATTTTAAATTTTATTTTACCTAATAGCTCTTTCCATTTTTCCATAACTGATATTGATATTGTGTAAAATGTAATTTGTTCTTGAACATCAGAGTAAACTATTGCATGGTCCGCTGTGCAGTCAACCATAGTGACTGCTTCACACATAATGTAGGTTAATTAGGGACCGTTAGTTGACACATGGAGTGTAGAGGATGGGGCGATTGATATATGGAGGTGGATGAAGTTAACCAGATGCACAATAACCATAAAGGGGCATGTAAGTTCCTCTCATGATGTAAGCAGAAATGTTGTCAAAACCCAGATAAGTACTTAACATCTAAAACCTACCATTCGTGCTGTACCATCTGGGAAAGGTCAAGCAGTGAATGCAAGAATAAGGGTATGTAAGATATGAGGATTGGTCAGTATATTTATGTTGACTTCACTTAACTGAATGTTTTATTAGTTAGAATGTTGGGGTTTTCGTATAACTAATAAAACATTCAGTTAAGTGAATATACTGACCAATCCTCATATCTTACATACCCTTATTCTTGCATTCACTGCTTGACCTTTCCCGGATGGTACAGCACGAATGGTAGGTTTTAGATGTTAAGTACTTATCTGGGTTTCTTTGGGTGATTATTTGTGTGCATAAACCTAATGTGTATTTCGCTTTAGAGAGGTATTGCTTGCAATTAATGGCAAGGTAATTGTAAACATAGGATGATAAAATTGTAGTGCACAAATGTTGTGAGGCAGCATGTTCCTTATTCATTGTGAATGTATTTGCATTGAATTGAACTAAATTATGAAGTTCTGTATTTGTTAAAAGTAATTGATTGGTTATAGGATTAATTACTGAAGTCTATGACAAAATCTTGGAATGATTCTTGTCATGTTTCATAAATAATTTATAATGATAGAAATTCTTTGAATTGTAAGTTTGCATGCACGCTAACGTTTTGGGGGGTGAAACAGCCTATTGTAAAAGATGTTGTCACATTGCCTAACATTTAACACAATAATTAGCCAGCTACAAAGGAGAATATTATCTTTTCAGCTGGGCCCCTTTTTGTTCATCTGTCTTTCTATTGCAGATTGATCCAGAACTCAACTTGATCCCATTTGTGATGGCAGTCTGATCTGAAGGAAAGAGCTACATCAACAAATGGAGACGATGTGAACACAAATCCACAGAGCTAAGTTGGACTGTTCACCATCGTCATGGAATGAATTATATACTTGACCTCAAGATCACTCGCTATTGATAATCTGTTGCCTATAAACGCTTTGACTAATGACCTCAAGATCACTCGCTATTGATAATCTGTTGCCTATAAACGCTTTGACTAATGACCTCAAGATCACTCGCTATTGATAATCTGAGGCCTATAAACGCTTTGACTAATGATCTCAAGATCACTCGCTATTGATAATCTGTTGCCTATAAACGCTTTGACTAATGACCTCAAGATCACTCGCTATTGATAATCTGTTGCCTATAAACGCTTTGACTAATGACCTCAAGATCACTCGCTATTGATAATCTGTTGCCTATAAACGCTTTGACTAATGACCTCAAGATCACTCGCTATTGATAATCTGTTGCCTATAAACACTTTGACTAATGACCTCAAGATCACTCGCTATTGATAATCTGTTGCCTATAAACACTTTGACTAATGACCTCAAGATCACTCGCTATTGATAATCTGTTGCCTATAAACATTTTGACTAATGACCTCAAGATCATTCGCTATTGATAATCTGTTGCCTATAAACATTTTGACTAATGACCTCAAGATCACTCGCTATTGATAATCTGTTGCCTATAAACACTTTGACTAATGACACAGTGCGTAATCGTGAACATGCTCATTGGCATTTATTTTAACTCTAAATAATTTTTCTGCTTTTATCGTTTTCATTATTAAACTTTATTATCATAACTCCCATTATCTTAATTAATTTTTTGGAATGAATATTAATGAGGACTGGCGGGGGGGGGGGGGGATGAGCCGGATCTGAATGAAAGTCTGATAATTAGTTAAAAGGGAGTGAAAACCCCGCCGATCACTCTATATCACTATATTGAATGATTAACATCCTATAAGTGGTAGGATTTAATATAGGAAACGTTAAAGTAAATTAGGCCACGATACTGTTGTCAGCATCAACATCAAAATTATAAATAGTAATTCAGATAAGTTAGCCTTGACAGGGTCGTTAAAACAACCCCACAATTTGACAGAGATAATAATATGTGATACAATTATGATATAACTAGTGCTTAATATAGAGATATATGTGGTAGAATCATATATCATATAATTATTGTTTAATTTAGAGATATATGGGTACAATCTTATAACAATTACTTAATTTAGAGATATATGTGGTATAATTATGATATAACTATTGTTTAATTTAGAGATATATGGGGTACAATCATATAACTATTGTTTAATTTAGAGATGTATGTGGTACAATTATGATATAACTATTGTTTAATTTAGAGATATATGTGGTACAATAATGATAAAACTATTGCTTAAATTAAAGACATATGTGGTAGAACTTTCTCAGATTTACAAACAACTTTGATATAAGGCTGTTAAATTTAGGGACAAGTGTTATATGACTGTTAGATTTAGAGAAAACTATTATAACGCTTTTAGATACAGAAACAATTGTTATTTAAACGCTGTTAGATCGATAGTCAACTGTAAAATAACGTTGTTAGATTTTTATAGACTTTGTGATATAATGAGTTTATATTTGTTCAAATATGTGATTGATTTAACACTGTTAAACTGAGAGAAAATTGTGGTATAATCTTATTAGATGTCTTGACAACTGAGGTATAACTTGATTAGCTTTATTGACAACTGGAATGTACCTTTCATTAGATATATTAACCAGCTGGGATATACCGATGTTACATTTCTTTAAACAACTGCGATAGATGTCATAGACTTCTAGACAGGTGTGCCTAGATCCATTAAATGACTTGTAACTGCTAGATATCCAGCAATCAGTCATATATTATACAACACTGTTAGACATCCGGACACCAGTCATATAATACAGTTTGACATCCGGACACCAGTCATATAATATTGTTAGACATCCGGACACCAGTCTTGTAACAATATAAGTTTCTATATACAGGTTATATAACATTATCAACTTTCTAGACAGCTGTCATATAATACTGTTAACTTTATAAATAGCTGTGATATAGCAATGTTAACTTTGTACTAAGTGTGATATAACACTTAATAATTTCTAGACAGCTGTGATATAACACTATTAACTTTATTGACAGCTGTGATATAACACTATTAACTTTATTGACAGCTGTGATATAACACTATTAACTTTATTGACAGCTGTGATATAACACTATTAACTTTATTGACAGCTGTGATATAACACTATTAACTTTATTGACAGCTGTGATATAACACTATTAACGGTCTAAATAACTGTGATATAAAACTGTAAGCTTTCTAGATAGATATAATACTATTAACTTTATGGACAGTTGTGATATAGCACTATTAACTTTCTAAATATAGCTTTGGTATAACACTGTTAACATTATAGACACCTATCATATAACTGTTGATTTTCTAGACAGCTGCTATATAGCACTGTTAAGTTTTAGACACCTGTTATATAACTGGTAAGTTTTAGACACCTGTTATATAATTGTTAAGTTTTAGATACCTGTTATATAACTGTTAAGTTTTAGACACCTGTTATATAACTGTTGTTTTAGACACCTGTTATATAACTGTTAAGTTTTAGACACCTGTTATATAACTGTTAAGTTTTAGACACCTGTTATATAACTGTTAAGATAGTCCTGTAATACTACTATATATATATATATATATATATATAATGTCGAATAACACAGCCCGGCAATACTACTAAATTTGCCAAATATATCAACAGTAACGTTCATGAGGATGTTATCATCACATTATCAAGAAAAATAACAGTAAATAAAGCATGACATTATCAAGAAAAATAACAGTAAGTATAACACCAAATTAACAAGAAAAATAACAGTAAATAAAGCATCACATTAACAAGAAAAATAACAGTAAATAAAGTATTACATTAACAAGAAAAATAACAGTAAATAAAACATTCAAAAATCTGATCGCAAAAAGAAGTAGCAACTACTCTTCTTGACAAAAATACACCAGACATTGAAGAATATGGTTCCTGGATTAAATACAAAAACTTCAAAGAATATTAAATATTTGATATATGTTGCTGCAGTAATATATTTGAATGAGAGTAGTGCCTTTTAGTTAATACAAAATAAATCATATTTCGCAAGCAAACAATATTTGAAGGAGAAGAACCCCCTCCTTTCAACATGGTCACCAAAATTCTTTGATTTAAAATCAGTTTCGTTATCGTCTAAAGTCTAAACCGATTACACATCTGTCTCGACAGTGGGGTATCTTACAAATCGACCTGCGAAACAAGTTGAATTATTAATAAACTTTAGTTTCAGAAATCATATTTCATAATATTACAGTATTTTATTCAGCAGAAATATTAATTGATTTATTATGCTGACTGAATATGCGCGAGTGTTTGTGTGTTCGAGTGTGCTTATAAATGTACTAGCATATTTATTTTTCATTTGTTTTTAGTGTCGTTAATTTATTCGTTTTCGCGTTTTTGTTCGGAGGGTGCATTTTATTTATTCCAACCTGACGCATTTCTTTATTGTCCATTTACTTATTTTATTTATTTTTTTAAAGGACATTGTTTTATTTTATACATGTCATTAAACTCAGAACAAAAGAAATGTTGGAATTGGCACATCTGGTTATCTCAATTTTCCAGACGAACTGTGCATACGAACAAAACGGGCAAGCGATGACTTAATGACGTTCACTTCTGATCTCGACACGACAAGTACTGAACTCCGGCTGCTAATGCTTTCTCTTATTCAGCCATCAATGCAGGAGACTCGTAAATTTGGGGAAAGCGTCATTTTCGTGCATTAGGGCGAGTTGTCAGGAGGTGGGGGGTTAATTTTTCTACTTTCGACAGATATTCACGGTCTATGATCTCTACAGGCTAGAAGCTGAAAGCAAAAAATAGTATTAAAAAAGGACAGTCATAAACATTGAAGCAAACGAAGGGCTTTTTACGAAAATGTCTGGAACTAATAGAAGATTTATTCTCATTTCGGCACTGGCGAAAGGCACATTGTTAAAAGCAAGTGCCAGCATTTATTAGTCGCTGATATCAATCACTAATCGTGCAGGGTTACGGCTGACTAAAACGCTCAAATACTTTTGGATCATGAGTAGTGGAAATTATTTATAGAACTGATTTTCAATATTGCGCAATTTCCTATATATATACTCGATTTCTATCAAATGTGTTTTGCTTCAGTTATTTAATTTCTGTACGCTAACTTTTATAACGAAAAAATACACATTTCTAGACAACACATTAATGTTTATTTATTTGGTTAGTTAATATTTAATGGGGAATGTTACCACCTCATGTGATATAACATCATATGTGGTATCTACAGCAAACTTCATCCCCGACTCACTTCAGAAATACGCCTAAAGTTTAGCAACTTTATGTAAGTGTGTGTGCCTCTGTGTATGTGTCTTGCCTCGAGAATATACCATAACGGAATTCATAGGTACATTTAAGGGAAGAATGTAAACTAACATAGAATATGATTATATTTGCCAAGAAATAAATAAGTTACTTGAAAAATAAAATAAAATTAACTGGAAATTCTTGTTAGCATAATTAACATATTAATACGAATATTAAATTTTCTGATAAAATTCTCAGATGTCTACTTTCCAAGTTTTCCAGTGGTAATGGTGATCGAGAACTACGTTTATTACATTATCTTGGATTTTTTTAACTTCTCAGCACGAGAACTAAAATTTTGAATAAATATATTTCCCTAAAAAGAAAGAATGACAACAGTTTCAATAAATAAATACATCGGTAAATTATTTCAATTTTGTATCGTGGGATGACATGTTAACCATAGAGACTTTCAGTGCTTTAGCATGACATTCAGTGGGGCGTCGTTATTTACAGTATGATATAGAGTGTGATGTCTTTATCTTTAGTATGAAGTAGAGTGATGTCTTTATCTTTAGTATGAAGCAGAGTGATGTCTTTATCTTCAGTATGAAGTAGAGTGATGTCTTTATCTTTAGTATGAAGTAGAGTGATGTCTTTATCTTTAGTATGAAGTAGAGTGATGTCTTTATCTTTAGTATGAAGTAGAGTGATGTCTTTATCTTTAGTATGAAGTAGAGTGTGATGTCTTTATCTTTAGTATGAAGTAGAGTGATGTCTTTATCTTTAGTATGAAGTAGAGTGTGATGTCTTTATCTTTAGTATGAAGTAGAGTGATGTCTTTATCTTTAGTATGAAGTAGAGTGTGATGTCTTTATCTTTAGTATGGAGTAGAGTGTGATGTCTTTATCTTTAGTATGAAGTAGAGTGATGTCTTTATCTTTAGTATGAAGTAGAGTGTGATGTCTTTATCTTTAGTATGAAGTAGAGTGTGCTGTCTTTATCTTTAGTATGAAATAGAGTGTGCTCTCTTTTTCTTTAGTATGAAGTAGAGTGTGATGTCTTTATCTTTAGTATGAAGTAGAGTATGATGTCTTTATTTTTAGTATGGCATACAGTAGGGTGTCTTTATTTTTAGTAAGACATACATTATTATGTTTTTATCCTTAGTATGACATGCATTCTGGTGTGATGTATTTATCTTCAGTATTCCATGCAGTCTGGTTTCTTTATCTTTAGTATGACATACAATGTCAGGTCTTTATCTTTAGAATGACATACAGTGCGATGTCTTTATCTTTAGTATGAAGTAGAGTGTGGTGTATTTATCTTTGGTATGATAAACAGATTGATGAGTTAGTATGAAGTAGAGTGTGGTGTATTTATCTTTGGTATGATAAACAGATTGATGAGTTAGTATGAAGTAGAGTGAGGTTTATTTATTTTTAGTATAACATACGGAGTGTTGTCCTATCTTTAGTACCACATACTGTGTGATGTCCTAATCTTATGTTCAACATACAGTATACGAAATGAAATGTGAATTGTGGAAAACTAGGTCCAGTAATAGACAGCCTTAAAGATGAGACTCACGTATGCATGTATCTGATGTAAACTTATTTATTTTGATTAGTAACTGTTAACGATGATTTGAGAAGGCAAAATGTGTAACAATCATACTCCTGTTAATTGTTATATCTGCATGGAGTGAAAATAAATTTAAAACTTTGAATAGCCACAGTTTGCAGTAAGGTTAATAACAATGAAATAATTACCAAAATAATTATAATCGGTTCTTTTCAAAACATGTGTCGCTTGTCTCCTAGAAATTCGATATAATCCATACGAATAACAATTCCACAACAATAGCCTTTATTTTCTTTTGCTGTTTTATTAGTTTTTGTTTTGGTACGGAAAAGAAATACTTTAAAATACCTGTATTAATTTCTACATAAATAAGTTATTAAATTCAATGGGTCGAAATGATACTGGTATGAACTTCGCATGCACACCCAACAATGTAAATGTGTATGTGTATATGTATGTGTGTGTGTGTGTGTGTGTGTGTGTGTGTGTGTGTGTGTGTGTGTGTGTGTGTATAATAAAAGTGTGCATTTATCACAATGTCTTTATAAAATAGTCATCAAATCGCAATGTGAAATATAAATATATCCTGGGTATTATAATTGTGCATTAACGTCAAGGTGACGATGACATCGCTCGCGGTCTACAAAATTCACCCAGAGCCATTTTAGTTACGTCGTTTGATACTACTTTAAAACATTTCTCCCATGCGTGCTCCAGCGCATTCCAACGGCACCCACACTCTTGTTGTTAATTTTCCAATCAAAGATTGATGCTTTGCAACAATTCGGAATGGACAAATCCGATTGTGGATTCGAATCCCGTGAAGGGAAAATGTCTCCTTGGGGGAAAAAAATCACATTCAAGTTGAACGAACGCGGGGATGAAAAAAAAAGACACATTGATAGAAAGTTTTAGAAATGGCCTTGACACTTGTATGAGTATTTCGCCAGCATTCTGATCACATCGTGGAGACGCCTGGACCTACGATAAACTACTGGTCTAATTGGTTGTGTGCGTGTGCAGAGGTCATGTTAGGATCTCGCTCAAGCCGCAAGTTCTGAGAGTGTCGGTTGGTTCTGGAAGGCAGCAGTCTTGTCTATGCATCTGTCTCTAGGTAATACAATTATTCAGAAAGGGTTCACCGGAAATATGATGAGGTATCAGTGAAAACTATCCATAAATGCGTTTAAATAATTCCTGAGCGCCATTTAAAAGGTGACATGTCTGAATACTGACCATGAGCGATCAAGTCAATTTGGTAACAGTTACATTGAAAGTGGTAATGACAACCGCTGCTCATGTTGAGTTATAACTCCAGGATTTGATATCAATACGTTTGAACATTTACCCTCACCCTCCCCCAAAACAAAGGAAATTGCATTTACTAATAGTGTTTTGGGTTTGATTTTGCTGCGAATATATCTACTCCATCGTAGAATTATGTCTAAGCTAGCTGTGGTGGAGTAAATTTGCCAATCTCTATTTTAAACTTAACTGCTACACAAATTGTTAAATTGTCGAAATGACCCGACCTTGGGCACTCCTTACGATGGTAATTTTGAATGTTTCTGAGTTGGAGTAAACACTCGAGTTGAGAATAAGCTAGAAATTGCTGATGCAATGCAAATTAGTTCAACTGGGAAAGTAGTTGCTGTGATGCTGATATTCGTTATAATAAAAGTAGTTGTCGAAATATATTGTGATGTCGTAGGGATTGTGGTAGTGGTGGTGTGACTGTAGTGTTATATCGATAGTGATGGTGCTGTTAGTAGTTGTAATAATTGGATGGATGATGTGGTAGCAATGCAATTATAGTAGTTAGAGAGGAATGTA
This sequence comes from Sinotaia quadrata, assembly GCA_028829895.1. Taxonomy (NCBI): domain Eukaryota; kingdom Metazoa; phylum Mollusca; class Gastropoda; order Architaenioglossa; family Viviparidae; genus Sinotaia; species Sinotaia quadrata. The sequence continues at coordinate 50,275,554 of CM054177.1, read as the reverse complement.
GCAATGGTACTTGCGGTAGTAATGGTACTTGCGGTAGAAATGGTAATTGTTGTAATGATTATGTCAGTGGTGGTGATATTAGCAGTAGTTGGATAGGTAGCGCAGGGGTGGTGGTAGAGGTAATGATGGTGTTGGGAGCGTGATATGTAGTGTCGATGATAACGTTGTGGTGATAGTCGTGGCGTATAGTGTTGCGCTCGGATGACAATAATCAAAAGTATAACAACGTACGAAAAGCGAAACAAAGACCTGATGAAAACAAGCAGGTGGAGAACGCTCAAGGAGAAATGGCCTATGCTTGCTAAGCAGTAATTATGGAAGTGCCGTAAGAATATCAGGAAACAACATTCTTCCTTGTGCATATCTCTGGAATACGAATTTCTGGTCATTTCGCCTGCATCGATGACTTTGGGCCAGCCAGCCAGACGACGATTATCACTTTTGCACATTTATCTTTTCTACCCAGCTAATCAAAATCGCATTTATTTAAGATCGAACACGGACCCTCAGTTATACTTCAGGCATGTAGCAGACTAGAATAGCGTTATTTGACCTCCACACTTCATTAATTTGTATCTGTCTGCAAGCTTTCCGGCGTGTCGAATGTCTGCAAGTTTGTATTTTTTTCTTTTTTCCCCGGAGTGTGGAAAACAAATGAAAAAAAACAGGCTGCAACGCTCGCGCGAGACCGCCAACTGTCAAGCAAATGACGCAAAACTAAATCAAAGTTCCGATAAACCAGGATTTGCTGAATTGTCTGGGGACAGGTAAAAAGCAGGTTATAAACATCTGCAAACATTATTTTTCGCTTGGAAACCTATTGGAGAATAAACATAAAATGCGAATGTACGCCGATATGCTCCAAAACTGTCAACAATAACGTGAAACAGCAATCAAAAGACAAGTGTAACTCAAAAACTGTCAACAATAAAGTGAAACAGCAATCAAAAGACAAGTGTAACTCAAAAACTGTCAACAATAAAGTGAAACAGCAATCAAAAGACAAGTGTAGCTCAAAAACTGTCAACAATAAAGTGAAACAGCAATCAAAAGACAAGTGTAACTCAAAAACTGTCAACAATAAAGTGAAACAGCAATCAAAAGACAAGTGTAGCTCAAAAACTGTCAACAATAAAGTGAAACAGCAATCAAAAGGCAAGTGTAGCAAATATGATCAATGTCTATGAAGTCAACCTTCAATATTTATTTTTAACAAATATGATCAATGTCTATGACCGCACCCATAATATATTATTAACAAATGATACAAGTGTCTAAACCAACGGCATGAAGTCTAAACTACTCCCAGTAAGTACATGCTGCATAAGAAATGAAGTCTAAACCAGTCTCAGTAGGTAGATACTGAATAATGAATGAAGTCTAAACTAGTCCACAGTACGCACATACTTCACAATGAATGAAGTTTAAATAGGCGTCAATATTTACATACTGAATAATGAATGAAGTTTAAACTACGCTCAGTAGGTACCTACTGCATAAAGAAGTCTAAACTAGTCTCAGCAGGTACATACAGCATAATGGAGAAAAAAACTTATGAAACAAACACAGCTCACATGAGATCAAACGCATCGCAAGAACGAGTTACGTACACACATTATGAGATCTGAACTTACAGTATATATATTTAGTGTGCGGCATACCCGTGAACACATTCAGCATGAAAACTCCACGCATAGCAAATAAGACTGTAACATACAAAGAAGATTGCTACACACAAAGAAGATTACTACACACAAAGAAGACTGCTAAAGAAGATTGCTATACACAAAGAAGACTGCTACACACAAAGAAGATTGCTACGCACAAAGAAGATTGCTACGCAGAAAGAAGATTGCTACGCACAAAGAAGATTGCTACGCACAAAGAAGACTGCTAAAGAAGATTGCTACACACAAAGAAGACTGCTATACACAAAGAAGATTGCTACACACAAAGAAGATTGCTATACACAAAGAAGATTGCTACACACAAAGAAGACTGCTACACACAAAGAAGACTGCTAAAGAAGATTGCTACACACAAAGAAGACTGCTAAAGAAGATTGCTATACACAAAGAAGATTGCTACGCACAAAGAAGACTGCTACACACAAAGAAGACTGCTAAAGAAGATTGCTACACACAAAGAAGACTGCTATACACAAAGAAGACTGCTAAAGAAGATTGCTACACACAAAGAAGACTGCTAAAGAAGATTGCTATACACAAAGAAGATTGCTACGCACAAAGAAGACTGCTACACACAAAGAAGACTGCTAAAGAAGATTGCTACACACAAAGAAGATTGCTATACACAAAGAAGACTGTTACACACAAAGAAGATTGCTACGCACAAAGAAGACTGCTACACACAAAGAAGATTGCTATTCTAAAAGAAAACTGACACACAAAGAAGACTGCTTCATATAAGGAAGTCTGATACATACAATATGCAAACAGAACACAATATACTAGAGTATATATTTGACACATTTTTCTCATAGATTTAATGTTTATTTTTGAACATTATAAACACAATTTATAGAAAATTATTATCAATTGAAGGGTCACATTACAATTTTATATAAAAGAAATGACGACTGAACATCAAGTTATAAAAATTCACATTGAATGAACATATTCGGAGAAGTGATAACATCCAAAACTAATATGTTGGTGTACACAGTGGTAACTGAATGTAAATATGCAAAGTACAATTTGAAATTTTGGTTTACTGAGTTATGTTTACTGTAGTGATATCATGTGGATATAAATGGACAATATCGTGTACTCAAGACCCATCGTTTTCATTTTCAATAATTAAAAGAATTTAACAAGTTTTTCCTTTGCATTTCTTTATACATTGGTTTAAAAATTAAAGAAGTAGTGGACATAGCTGGGTAAACGTCTTCTGTCAGGCTACTAGCATCCTTCTCAACAGACATTTCCAATTATATCTGGAGGGTACAGCCCTTACTAGACTGACTCTCATTTACATGTTCTCACTGAATAGAGTGAACTTTCATAACTCTGCATCATTTCTTATAGTATTGTAAACATTGCTTTGCTATTTTAAGTTAACAGGTTTCAGTAGTCAGTGGTTTCAAACGACAATTTCGTTACATAATAAGTGTTCTCGGCTCACTCATTAAACTATTCTTATTCCGACCATTTTCTCCTTCCTGTCTAGTCGTGACCGAGTGTGACTGGGGTAAGCATGTGTTCTCGGCTCACTCAGCAAACTATTCTTATTCCGACCATTCTCTCCTTCCTGTCTAGTCGTGACCGAGTGTGACTAGGGTAAGCATGTGTTCTCGGCTCACTCATTAAACTATTCTCTTCATTCCGACCACTCTCTACTTCCTCTCTAGTCGTGGTCGAGTGTGACTGGGGTAAGCCTGTGTCTGTCTCTTTGTCTGGTTCGTGACCAATCACGTCGATTTGTGACTATTCGTGCATGAGTTGAGACTGGAAGTGGAGTGAGTGTGACTCATGAAATCAACATTTATATTCGCATTCACCTAAAGCTACATCATATATATGAAATATGTGTTTTTTCAAGCAATTGTCATCTTCACATAATTATACTGAATTATAATGCTATTTGTTCATCCAACTTTGAATTAAAGAATGTTTCGTAAATCTACACTAGTAGATCAGATGCAGGTGAGTTACAAAAGCTAATCTCGAGAGTACATGTGAGCACAAAGGAGTTTTATAGCATCAACATTGAGAAAACGCTTGCCAATACTGCTGACTAATTCGCCTTCAGATATGCGTTTGTAGGAAGAGAGAACTGTCAACATTTACAACAGGATTCTTACATAACTCATTATTTTATAATGAAAGGAAAAAATATATTAATGAATTCTGGATGAGACAATGATTTTGAATCTCCTTTAGAGTATCCGGCTCTAGAATAGAACCCTTGGGATACGAGGAAAAGAGTATCTAATATTATAATGTTTGAAACTTACTGACACATTTTCTTTTCAGACAGAGCTGATCTGACCCAAGAAGTTTTAACGTTCAATGTATTTTATGTGAAAACAAACGTTATTAACAGGAATGGAAACATTTCTTAAACATCCCAAGAACGTAATGAAAAAATCATTGAAATTCATTGTCTGCGTTGTAAACTGAACTTGCTCACAATAATATTTTATCGGCTTTCGTTTAGTATTTGCCTGCGTTGTAAACTGAACATGTTCATAATAATAAATTTTTATCGGCTTTCGTTTAGTATTTGACTGCGTTGTGAACTGAACATGCTGATAATAATAAAATTTTATCGGCTTTCGTTTTGCATTTGTCTGAATAAATATGCTCATAATAATATTTTATCGGCTTATTTGTGTTTGTCTGCATTTTTCATTAATAACATTTATCTTCTTTTGTTATGTAGTCTGCAATTCCACTGAACCTGCTAACAACAGTAATAATTAACGGCTTAGGTTTTGTCTTTGTCTGCTATTCCACTGAACATGATAACAACATTAATAGTTAACGGCTTAGGTTTTGTCTTTGTCTGCTATTCCACTGAACATGCTAACAGCATTAATAGTTAACGGCTTAGGTTTTGTCTCTCTTAGAAATCTCTCAGTCAATCACACCCCCACTCCCAAACACATTCACTGCTATTCACACATAAATATACACTCATTCACAATTGCATAGATACACACATGCACACACACACATGCACACACACATTGACATTTACTCAGGTAGATATACATACCCCTCATGCGCAATCAAACATAACAAATTCACGCACAAATACACACTAGAAAACAATCGCCATTATTCATATGCAAATTCATACACGCACCCAAGCACACACTCACATTTACTTAAACAAATAAACACACACATACAAGTATACATTCACATGTACTTAAACAAATATACACATACAATCATACATTCACATTTACTTAAACAAATATACACATACAATCATACATTCACATTAACTTAAACAAATAAACACACACACACATACAATCATACATTCACATTTACTTAAACAAATAAACACACACACACACACACACACACACACACACACACACACATACAAGCATACATTCACATGTACTTTAAACAAATCTACACATACAATCATAAATTCACATTTACTTAAACAAATAAACACACACACACACACGCACATATATATATATATATAAGTATACATTCACATTTACATAAACAAATAAACACATACAGATACCCGCACATATGCCAATACTCATAAATACACACACACTCACATGCTCCCAGTAAATGACTGACACTGATTCAATACATAAATACATACACTGAAACAATGCACCACAACACATTCACAATTACACAGATCTATATACATAAATGCATACACTGAAACAATGCACCACAACACATTCACAATTAAACAGATCTATATGCATATACATACACGGAAAACGCATTCCCAGTTACAAAATACACTCACGCAAACAAACACACGCCACATATATATGAATATGCATTAATATTAATAGGTGCTTCCACATTTTTGTCATGCAAATTTACCAACATTCTCGTTAGGAATCTTCTTTTTTTTTAATGATGAATAAGATTTACTTAAACATGCTCGTTAGGAATCTTCTTATTTTTTTATGACCGAAAAGATTTACCTATATATTCCCTAGAAATCTCCTGACGTTTTATTACGAAAGATTTGCCTACATATTCGTTAAGAATCTTCTCCTTCTTTTATGACGGATAAAGTAAGCACGATACCGGAAAGTCATTAGATGTCCTGTCGTCATGACTGTACAAGACCACAATTCTCCCTTCCGGCGTAGTTAGTGACGAGTAAAAAAAAGTCACCATAGAATCTTTCTAGGGCACCAAAAGACCATGTCAAATGATTTTTGTTTCTTGTAGTGATCTTTCTCAAGTTCCTTTTGTTCTTGTGAATTTAAAGTTTTTATTTTTGCTGCTTGTTTTCCTTTTACTCTCTGTAATGAATAAATTTGTTTGTACTACCTGTGATAAGCAAAATTCTTCTCTTTCTTGTTTCTATTCCAAGTGTGCAAACTTCTTCTCTTTCTTTTGGCCGAGGTTATTTCTGTTTCTGCCAGGAATATTTTACCTTATCAAAATTACCATTGGGCTTCGTGCGAAGGAAATTGGCATCAGTATAACGAAGGCAGAAAGCGCGTGGAAAGACCGGAAGAATGCACCAAGAACACCGCCTGGAACAGAAATTGGCATCCGATGAAGGAATTAAAGCCAACAGACCGCAATAGACCACGTCATCAGGCGGCCAATAACAAGACAAAGAGCGCGGTTGGTTATTCTAGCAGGCAACGTTCCTCGCCACATCGTCCTGGTGCACTTCAGTCTTAGATCTACACCTTTGTCTTCACTGGAAGTACCAACTACAAGAAGCGGCTAATGTGCCAAGCCTTTGTTTAATGTGGCAAAACAAAAGGAGATATACAGCATGAGAGATAGTTTGAATCGTAAATGCTTATCTTGTGGTAAAAGACACTTATTTACACTTGTTCGTAAAATACACTTATTTACAATTACTCGGTTATTCCCTCTATCGCACATTACTTACACAAATCAAACGAAAATATTTCAAGCAAGCAGTCTCGTACATAAACTAGTCTGCATTTCTCTGTTGAGCCTGCCATAACCAGTCAGTCAGTCACTCGTTTTACGAGCAAACTATTAGCCGTAGAACCATTACTCTTGTGTTCAGGAAACTAGTCATCAATCAGCCACACTGCCACCCCAAACAACAATCGATTCAACAGTCAGAGGTTAACGTCCCATCCAACAATCCATTCAACAATCATTTATTTATACAGTTATACTTCCATTAAACAGAGAATCTGTCAACTTCACATTCAGTAATCCATTCAACACTGATACACACCGTCAAACTCACATTCAACAACATCCAGACCAGATTCAACATTCTATTAAGACACAATTTATAATTTTGTATATTTTCAATTAATAATCTTAAATTAAGACAGCTATATTATTAAAGAAAAAAGAGCAATACTAGTTTATAATACTGTATATTTTCACAACAATACTAGTTTATAATGTGGTTTATTTTCAATTAATTAGTCTAAATAGTGACAGCATCATTTTAAGGAGAAAAAAGCAACATTAGTTTCTGTGGCAAAGTAAATTTGCCCATTTATTGTTATATAAATTATTAAATGTCAAAACTGACCCGACCTTCGGCACTGCTTATGATTATATTTTTGTAACTGCCAAGAGTTGAAATAACCAATTCGGGTGGAGAATGTGCTAGACTTGCTTATGTAATCTAAACTGGTTTTAGGAGGATGAGTAAGTTTTATTATCCAATAGTTAAAATTTACAAGAACAAGGTCAGCTAATGGGCTGAGATCAAGTCTACCTATTGAAAGGGATTATATTTTCTAATCACTTTGAATTTGAAGTGGCAGAGTCCGGTCATGAAAGGTGGATGATAGCTTAATGGTGAGTTAACTGACTAAATGAGAGAGAATGGACTTTTGTGCATTTTGTTATTTATATGCTATACTGTTACTTCTACAAATTGTGAACTATGATGCTTATTGCTTGACATTTGTAAACGGAAAAATGCTAATTATTACACTTACGTAATTAATTTAATTAATCTTTAATTAATTTCGTTATTTCTCCAAATTTTAATTATAAATTTGATTTGAAGTTCACAATTCAAGGTTGAGTAGAATTGTTTGGCATAAACAACGCTGACCCACAACCGTAGTTGAAAGGAGTTAGAGTCAGGGGCCATTAATTCTTACATAACATGGAACTATTTTGGGCATCCATCTCACTTAGTCTATTATGTGCGTGCGCTCAGCCATGACTATTTTTGAAAGGAGTTAGGGAGCAAAACAAGTAGTAGCCAGAGGCTAAGAAATTCTAGAAGCTTCCATGACCTCTGAAAATACATAAAAGAGCAGACCCAAATTTCTCTACACTCTTTTACACATCTTTGGAGTCCCATGCACGGCTCATTGGTTAGAACTGAGAGAAAGGTATGTCCGATATAGAAATTGCATTGTAACTGATTTTTAACATTTACTTTTGAATATGTTGAATCATGTTTCTTGTAAATATTTATAACGAATTTAATCTATGATGCTTTATTTTCGTTTAAGGAAAGAATCAGATAAATTAATTGTTAAAGGGAATTGTAATGAGAAATTGAGATGTAAGTACAGATTGCAGAATTTTAAAGCATGATCCTGATATGCGCCATTACATTATCTATTGCAGTTCCAAGCCGTTGTTGTTCTTTTACGTTTTCGTCGTTCTCCTGGTTCCTGGGTTTGTTTTCCATTGCGTCTCATTGTCTGGTTGTCTTGGATGACAACAGTACTGCCACTCAGCCTGCTGAACGTGTGAGGGCCAGTGTGGAGTGACTTGTTTGGACTCGTATGTACCGGGACCAACAAGGGAGACAGTATTACGAAGTGAGCTGCAGCAGGTGCGTGCGTGAGTCTGACTCACTTGTAATAAATAAGGAACTTTCCAAACCAGTGTGGACTCGGACTGTGTTATTCAGTGCCAGTGAAAGGAGTATACTATACTGTGGATAATTCTGACTGTGTGGTATTCAGTGCCAGTGAAAGGATTTTTCCATGTACTGAAATAACTGTTCTTGGACAAAGTGTTATATGTACAGAACATTCATTTAACGTCACCAGGCGGGCTAAACCACGAGACATTTAATTGTCAAACCAACCCTGCCGAAAACGAGGCTACTGCTGAACAAGGCCGTAATCAGGTGATTCAATTACATGAATTTCTGTGTAATCTGTACATGTTTCTATGATTTTTCATTCCTTGTTTCATGTCTGATTCTTCTATGTAATTTCTTCTTATTTTTCCTAAAGTGTTGACTAGGTAGTTGGCTTATTTATGAGAAGTGTTTATATAAGCTTAACTAAATTGGATCATAGTGTCACATGAAATTTTTCTAATAATTATTCGCTAAAACTGCATTGATATATCTTTTTTATTAATTGTAATTCTAGAAGTCTTACGAGATTTGTGATTTCGGAATCGCCTAGTGTGTGATTTGAAGTCAATGTAAATTTATTGAAATTGTTATCTTTATTTCTTTTAATAAAATTGTTTTCTTTAAAACTATTTACTCCTTCATTCTCGGAGGTACATGTGTAAATGATGGGTGGGGGCAGACAATGACGTAAGACAATTGAGAAGACGGTCTAGACACATGTTTTAAAATAGTTCCCATCATTGACAGCGATGAGAGATTTGTGGTAAGGCCGGAATAGTGATAGAACGACTGATAAGATAATCGCAGTGTAGTCACTATTCTGAGACAGGTAACACTTGGGAGATGGTCACTGACTGACGGACTGCTCAAGGCTTGACCTAGTCACTCTCAGACCGCACAAGACCCTTAAGGAGGTTGTGAGCGATTGGTATGAAAGATATTAATATAAATTATTTATTAATTACCAAGACGCACAAGGAGGAAACCCCCTTTCCGCCACAACATTGTTTCATGTGGTTCATAAAACTAATATGCTGTATTTATTATGATGTATGCATGTATTGGGCTAAAAAATAATGTTGCAGGAAACTGTAAGTTGAGACTCGAATGTAAGAAAAAATGGAGTTAAGGATGAATAAACTGGAAACTTTAGCATTTGTTCCCTGATTATATTTTACAGAGAAGAAGCAACCATTTTTTTTACCAGAATGTCCTGGTTTACTGATTTATAAACTGCATAACTGTGGCAGGTTCAAGAAGTTTCTTCCACAGTGTGAAAATGTATGGATAAACTGCACTCTGTTGAAGTATGGTGGCAAAGTAAGCTCGACTACATCGTAATATTTCTGGTACAAGGGAGTTACTGGAAATTGCTACATTATTGTTCTGCTTGAAGAAACTAAAAGGGCAAAGGAGTGCCCAATTAGTCTTGAAAGAACAGCACTGACAGAAAATTCTACAGCATTCTAGAGGACGTGAAACCGACAATTCTATTGTGAACAAGATTGTGACTTTGTTATGAAAAGCACACAAAGACTATTGCAGCAATAGTCTAGCCGATGTTTTGTACAAACTATTATCACTTATCTCTGTTCTCTGATAAGAACTATCCTGTGATTTATATTAACACTTATCTATTGAATTATGTGTTCGGATATAAGACTGATTAGACGTTGAAGCTATTTGAAGGTGGTTCATGTAATATTGATATCAAGTAATTGTTTCTGTGTATTTCTTATAAGTGTATTTGATTGTTGATTTAATAAATTTATTGACCTTCTTACACATATTGCTAACCATATGTTGGAGGGATAGTTGGTGGATGGGGGCTCACTATACATAGATTAAAGACGGATTTATCTTCTGCTTTAGTAAGAGGTTTTCCACCTACGGAAATATTGTGACAGTGAATGTTTGTCTTTAATGTTGTGGAAGAGAGAAAACGTTTACAGTACCCACATATCCGCCAGTTGTATAGAGTGGTGTCTTCTGGAGAATTATTAGTATCATATATTAAGATTTTCATCACTTGTAATTAGTTATGAATGATTATTAATACTAATCACATAACCATTAACTAATATGGCATTGTGTAATAGTTTCAATTAAAATCAGATAACTTCTACCTAAGCAGGATTAATTAGGCAATGTGTTGGTCACCTGCACCACCTTAATCAATTTCTAGCATTTTAAACAGAGCACGTCTGACACACTCCTATCACACGTGTTCAGTAGTGGAGACTGTAGGACGAAGTACTCGTGTACTCCTATGCGTGACGTATGAAAATGCTTGTCAGTGGATGTGGTATTAGGAAATAACCACAAGTGCCTCTAAAATACACGTGAAACCCTCAAAAGAAATCATACAACTTATCGAAATATCAAATTGTTTCCTTCTCACAGAGAGCTGATTATTTTAGTAGAAAGCACAAGCGAGCCTGACTTGAAAAGCAGACATGAAGTGGCTACTTCGAGTACGTACAGACATGTTTGGCCTTGGCCTAGATTTAAATAAACGACAGAAATCATTTTGTCGAGTACGCTACAGACATGGAAGGTTGCAAAATCTGCAAGGTGTTTCTCTAAAAAAATCATAATAACAGTCTCACCTTGCTGCTCCACTATTTCAATTTACATCTAGAAATTCGGACACAAATCACGACTACCAAGACAATGGACGCCATTCACGAGAAATTAGTGTTGACGATCTACTTATGAAGGCGCTAGTGCCACAGACCTAGTCATGAAAACATTAATTTCAATGACAATGGTGACGAAGATGTAGTCTTCAAGACACTAGAAACAAAGCCTAGTCATGGAAACACTATTCATAACATTCTAGTCATGGAAACACTATTCATAACATTCTAGTCACGAGAACATTAGTTAGAAAATAGGGACGAAGACCTGGTGACTAGTACGCCAGTCACTGGGAAAATTTACTAATCAAGTTCATCGACTTTAAGTAACTTCTAAATTGCACACACACGCACGCACGCACGCACATATATATATGCTCACACAAATACACTCACTCTCATACAGACACCTACGCGGAGGCACGTGCAAGTATAAATACGTGCATCCTAACTAAACAAATGCATCCTAAATATTATCATTTTGGCAAAATAGTTTGAGGAACACCTGCACCCTAATTAGACAAATTATTTCACATAGAAATAAAAAGAAATGAAAAGTTTGGTAAAATAAATTAAGAAACACTTGCATCCAAATTAAACAAATTATTTCACATAAAAATAATAAGAAATGAATATTATGGTAAAACAAATTTAGAAACGGTTGCACTCGTTTTTCTTTTAAAAAAAAATCATTTCACTTAAAAACCATTGGAAATAATAATTGTAACTACAGTCGCGTAGTTAAGCGTGTATGCATGTACATTGTATGTGTGTGCGTGTGGATGTGTGTATCCTTAAGTGTATTTGTGTGGCAGTGATTATGTATGTGCCTGTGCATGTGTATATGCCCATAATTGTATGTGAGTGTGTGCATATGTATTTTATGAGAAAAGCTACCAATGCGTATCTCATAAAATATTATGTAATATTAAATCTGATGCATAACATATCGAGACTGTTACAATGAAATTAAAAAAATCATTTCGGAAAAAATAAAATAAATCAACTGAGGTTACAAGCCAATATTAAGCATCATCATTGAATGAATGTATCAGTTATGATCAAAACTTCATGAAGAAACCACCTAATCAAGTATGCATACTGATTGTCTTTCCCACTCCCTCCCTCTCTCTTGCTCTTTCTATCTTTTATTCTTCTCCTCCTAATTCTTCTCTCTCTCCCTTTCCATTTTTTCCTCTTGAATCCTCTCTGGCTCGCTCTCTTCAATCTTTCTTCATCTCTTCCACTCTCTTCTTTCGCTCTGTCTCTCCACGTGAATTTTGAAAAATGTCATTCTATGAAATTTAAAAACGTTTTCTACAAAACCACAAACACGACGCAGATGCAGACCCTCTCCAAGCTTTCTCTCCCTAAGAAAAAGAAAACAGTTTTGAAGGAGCGAAGATAAATGGTTAGAGACGCGTAGCCACTGCAATTTGTGACGGTGACTGGCGACATTCTGATGCCCCCAGTGATTGGTTACACCCAGAGGAGTCATCTTCCACAGGCAGTAGAAAATGATAGCAGTGTTATCTTTTGCAGTTTAAGACATGCTAGTATGCACATCTTGCTAAGTAATGCTGCTAGGAACATGATATAAATTATGTGCTTGGAGCTTTTATATATGTGTGTGTTTGTGAGTGTGAGTGTGAGCGTGTATGTGTGCCTATTTTATTTACTTTTTCAGTAATGCTCTTGTGCGACCCCCCCCAAAAAAATAAATAAATAAATTAATTAATTAATTAATAAAAGTTCGTATATTACAGTGGAGAAAAGGTGTACGTGTATTTACATGTCAAACACAGGCGAGTGGCTGAACTTGACTCGCCAGCATAAAATGCATTCGCGACAAACGGAATTCAGTTAGAAAGAAGGGTGATCTATAGAAAGTGAATATTTCTTGAATATTATTGGATCTTATTCGTGATTTGAATAGCCGAAGCAGACACGGTCCGGTTTTAAACTACCGTCTGAGCTGTACGCTTTTTGTCGCTGATATATATTATCTTAGTTCTACATTTTATTGGTCACTGTTCATCGAGATTCATAATGTAGTTTTAGACTACAATCTGCAAGAGTGGTGCAGTGTGTTAATCTCTAGTCAACTGAAGTGCACATTGAATTAATCTCGAGTGTTCTAAGTTACACAGTTCGAAATCTCTGGTCTTCTAAGCTGTACACTGAGTTAATGTCTCTGGTCTTCTAAGCTGTACAATGAGTTAGTGTCTCTGGTTTTGTAAGCTGTACACTGAGTTAATGTCTCTGGTCTTGTAAGCTGTACACTGAGTTAATGTCTCTGGTCTTCTAAGCTGTACAATGAGTTAGTGTCTAATCATCTCAGCGGTATAGTTTATGTCTAGTCTTCTGCGTTGTACAATCATTTCTACTCCATACTTCTGTGATACGTTTAACTGGTGTAGAGCAAAATTACATAATAGTCACTAATCATTGGCCATTTCATTTCTTAGTCTTCATATGATATAGTACTTATTAGTCACCATTTACTTCAATTACGTCATTTCGTTGTTTCTGTGAGTTGTCGTGTGTATTAGTGACTAATCATTTTAGTTATGTAACTTTTAGTCCCCATCAACGGCATTATCTCTTTGTCAACAATCTTCTGAGCTATGTCACTTCTTACTCTCCATTTATTATTGACCAATCATTTGACTAGTATTTATTTGTGACTTATCATTTCACTAATATTTATTAGTGACTTATCATTTCACTAGTATTTATTATTGACCATTCATTTGTCTATTATTTATTTGTGACTTATTATTTCACTAGTATTTATTATTATTGACCAATATTTAACAGAAATTTATTAGTGACAATCATTTGACCCTTTATTTTTCACTGACCAATCATTTGACAAGTGTTTATTGCTAGTCAATCACTTGACTCATATTCATTAATGACCTATCATTTGACTAATTAAAATAATCGATAGCAATTGAAGGAAAACTTAAGGTCGGCATTAAAATTTAAAATGATGAAGCGAAACATATTGCGCTACAGAAATGAATCGAATTAAATGAAAAAGACAATCATTCCAAAAACAAATATATTGCCTAAAGTTTATAAATTTTCCTACAAAAGGAATAAATTAGAAATCGGTTTTATAATGAGATTTCAAGTGAGAGCTATCGTTGTCCTTATATTTGCAGGGAGGAATACTCATACAATATATTCATATAGAGACATGCAGGGAAATATTCGCGGAGATATACAGGGAGACATACAGGGAAATATTCAGGGTGATATACAAGAAGACACAATGGACTATTTAGGGAGTTATACAGTGGGGATATACAGGGAGACATAAATGGAGATATACAGGGAGACGTAGTAGGGGATATACAGGGAGACGTAGTAGGGGATATACAGGGAGACATAAAGGGAGATATACATGGAGACATAAATAGAGATATACAGGGAGACATACTTGGAGACATAAAGGGAGATATATAGAGAGACATAAAGGGATATATATATATATACAGGGAGACTTACAGGGAGATATAAATAGAGACGCACAGGGAGACATAAAGGGAGATATACAGGGAGATATACAAGGAGATATACATGGCAATTTTGGTTGTGCGAAAACGAGGCATTAACTTTGCAAGTTCATGCGAAAGCTTTCGGCAGTAGTCAAACGGATTTGGCTGATGTATCCTGAACTAGGAGTTGAGCTAACTTTAGAGTTCGCAATTTCACGAAATCACAAATAGAATCAGTACAGAGCATCGATTGGAAGGGAAGAATTTTAAAGTGCGATGTCTCGTAGCACGTCCAACTCGATTTTTTAAATTCTCCTTTGCCTGAGAGACCTTGACGAAACAGTGATATATATAGTAGACTGTTTCACTTTGCCTGAGAGACCTTGACGAAACAGTGATATATAGTAGACTGTTTCGCTTTGCCTGAGAGACCTTGACGAAACAGTGATATATAGTAGACTGTTTCACTTTGCCTGAGAGACCTTGACGAAAGCAGTAATAAACAATAGATAGTTTTACTTTGCCTGACTTTGCTTGAGAGGCCTTGACGAAGCAGTGATAAACAGTAGATAGTTTTACTTTACCTGATTTTGCTTGAGAGGCCTTGACGAAGCAGTGATAAACAGTAGATAGTTTTACTTTGCCTGAGAGACCTTGACGAAAGCAGTGATAAAAGAGATTAGAGAAACAGTAGACAGTCTCACATTGTCTATGAAATACCATTATGAAAGCAATATAGAAAAACAGTGCACGCCCTCAACCAGCATATGAGTCTGTTATGAAAGCAGTATAGAGAAACAGTAGACAGCTTCAAACTGCTTATGAAATTAGTATAAAGAAACAGTAGACAATTACACTGCCTATAAGAGACCATTATGAAAACAGTATAGAGAACTGTAGACTATCTCTGTTTGTTACTCTTTTACGAACGAAGTCAATCCTTGGAATGTCAAATAGTGTAAAAAGACTACAACGCAATTTAAGATGCTTCATGGCTATGCTCAATAACTCATTTTCAAATAGTGCGAACTATATTTTAATATAGCCATAGTATTTAATAACCTGGGTTGTGAACACTCACTAATGTTTGCGTTGTGAAGATATTATTTTAATAACCTGGGTTGTGAATTCACTAGTGTTTGCGTTATGCACTCACACTCTCACTCACCCTCACCCTCTCACTCTCATTCACAGTAACACTACCTGTGAAGATAGACGGAAGGAGTGACTATATATTTTAAGATTGACAGGAAAGAGTGAAATGTACATGATAAGATAGACAGAGAAATATAATTTTGATAGACACGAAAAAGTGGGATGTAAATGTTGTTATGATAGGAAGTAGTGACTTGTAACTGTTAAGATAGACAGAAAGGCGTGGCGTATACATGATAAGAGAGACAGGAAGGAGTGATGTGTTCATGTTAAGATAGACCGGAAAGAATAACGTGTATGTTTTACGATATACAAGGAGTGATGTGTACATGTTAAGATAGACCGGAAAGAATGACGTATATATATTAAGATAGACCGGAAGGAGTGATGTGTTGAAATAGAGAGGAATGAGTGACGTGTTAAAATAGAGAGGAATGACTGGCGTTAGAGAGGAAAGTTGTGTAATATTAAGACAGGCAGGACGGGTTGAGGAGATTGACGTGAAGGTTGACAGCGTCACGGTGAAGGTTTATTGTAATTTATGCAAATGTAAGCACAAACAATTGATTCTACTAAATCTCTTGGTTGAAAAGGTTGAATGCCCAAGGTCACGTAGGCCTAAATGTACTGTGTGCACTGGAACGTGTTAGATCAGTTCGTAACTTAGTGATAGAATAAAAATAAAAACGTAACAATTACCTATATATTAATTGATGGGAATACATGGTTGAATAATTACCTATATATTAATTGATGGGAATACATGGTTGAATAATTACCTATATATTAATTGATGGGAATACATGGTTGAATAATTACCTATATATTAATTGATGGGAATACATGGTTGAATAATTACCTATATATTAATTGATGGGAATACATGGTTGAATAATTACCTATATATTTATTGATGGGAATACATGGTTGAATAATTACCTATATATTTATTGATGGGAATACACGCATTGCAAGGTAATGCAGATGCACCTTCTCGTGGCTAATGGAAACACTTGTATTGTAAAATAACTAACTAAAACAACTTTGTATAACGGTAAGCAATAGAATTACTTATTTAAGTAAATATGAACTTGGTTCTTTTCACTAATGGGAATGCATATTTTGTACGTTAGTATATAAATATGTTTCTTGCTAAACTGAAAGAACATATGGCAAGATATTAAAATATGTTCACTTTTAACTAATGGGAACACTCCAGTTGTAACATAATGTAGAAATATATTCACAATATAAGAGGATGCTTTATTATAAGATAATGTACAAATATAGAAAAAATATTTTCCAGTGAAAATAATGTAGAGATACATACACCAGTGACAGATATGTAGAAATACACACCACTAATAGAATATAATTCTGCACGAAGAACGAACGTGTTCAGTTTGAGGACGGCCGGAAACAGATCAATTTAAAGTTTTAAAAAATATCATTTTGACTGCTTCCAGACATGGTGCTTCCAGTGACCTTCAGTGAGAGAGGGATTATAAAGAAATTGGTTATCCTGATTGCTTCCAGACACGGATCTTCCAGTGACTTCCAGTGAGAAATGGATAACAAAGCAAACAGGAAAAACTAGCACCATGGGACAAATGTTGTACGGCGTGAATTCCCTTTTGGGCTATTTATAGCACTATATATATATATATATCCAATATATATCCAAACAACAGTTAATGAGTGTTGACTTGGGCTATTTATATATATATCCAATGTATATCCAAGAAGACAGTTAATTAGAGTTGACTTGGGCTATCTATATCACAATATATATAAAAATATCCGAGCAGACAGTTACTTCGTGTTGATTTGGGCTATCTATAGTACTATATATATATATATATATATAATACACATATTATCGAGGATTTTTTTTCATACGACTAATTAATGGTAAACTAACTCGTTATGTTTGGAGACAACACACACTCACACACACACACACACATACACACACACACACACACACACACACACACACACACAGACAAACACACACCCACACTCACACACACACACACACACACACACACAAACACACACACATATATATAATCAAATTATTTAGATTTCAATCGCAACAGTACTAAAAAAAACTAAACTATGTCTAGCGTTAATTTATCTTTCTCAATTCGCAAAGGTGTCCTGGCCTAATGTGACAAATATTTTGCAAATGTAAGTAGATCTATTGAATTGGTTTTTTTTCCACATGTCAAAGCCAAAAACAATGTTTATTTAAAATTCCACGCGAATGTAATTATAGGAAATTCGATTCTTCAACCAAATTATTATTTGATTTCTTGGCCAAGAGTCTTATAGCCATTTTGCAAAAGTCAATAGTTTCCCGCCAGTTATAAACATATTTCAGCGTCTTCTTTTAACGTCACAGAAAAGTCGCCAGGCGAGACAACTCTAGTTCCGAATCGGCGCATAGGACAATGACCTCGACTTCGCATAAAACCAAGAGAAATAACTCATGCTGCTTACCGGGGCGTATTAAATGAAATGACAGCTAGCACTGGCCGGAAAACAAAACCATGCCTGTGTCCTTCATCTGCATGCAGGATACGGAAACAACAATGCGAGGAACCCTAGTCACCCTACCTTCCCGAGACAAATAATGCGAAATGTAAAAGTGGCGCCAAAAATACAAGAATATACAAATATACAAAAACAGTTCAAATGAAATGTGGACTAAACAACGTTATTGTTGATAACGAGAACTTGAGTAAATTTCAGGAGGAGAGTATCTAAATGTGGAGCCCTGTTTTCGAAAGAATGCATGTCATAAACACATGATAAAGTAATAAACAAAAACAAGCAGCAAAACAGTGGCGAAGTAACCATGAAAAAGTAACAAACAAAAACAAGCAACAAACAGTGGCGAAGTAACCATGATAAAGTAACAAACAAAAGCAAGCAGAAAAACAGTGGCGAAGTAACCATGATAAAGTAACAAAACAGTGGCAAATAACTATGGTAAAGTAACAAACAAAAGCAAGCAGAAAAACAGTGGCGAAGTAACCTGTTACACATGATAAAGTAACAAACAAAAACAAGCAGCAAAACAGTGGCGAAGCAACCTGTTACACATGGTAAAGTAACAAACAAAAACAAGCAGAAAAACAGTGGCAAAACAATCTACTGGCAATAACGTTGTGGAGTACAACGCAAAACATGCAAAGCATCTAATGCTAACTGGTTTGTACCGGTGGATCGATCGATCTATCTATCTACACATATGTCTATCTATCTATCTATCTACACATCTATTTATCTCTCTATCTATCTACACATCTATCTCTCTATCTCTCTATCTATTTATCTATCTATCTATCTGTCTGTCTATCTATCTATCTATCTATCTATCTATCTATCTACACATCTATCTACATCATAAGTGTCTCTAAACGTCAATGGACTAGCCAACGTGCATTGATAATTAATTGTAGAGAGAAATGTGCTTTTACTGCTGTCTGACGTCATGCATATGAGTGTACTGATTGCATAGAGATGTTATAATACAGCAAGAAAATAAAAGAGAGGTTTTGAGAACGATACATCAAAAATTGTTGGCAGTTGAGAAAATATCTATTTACTGAAAGATTTAAGAAGAAATGAGTTATACATACCTTTTCAAACACCTAAACACACAAACAAACACTTCCGATAGATAGATAGATAGATAGATAGATAGATAGATAGATAGATAGATAGATAGATAGATAGAAAGATAGATAGATAGATAGATAGATAGGTAGGTAGGTAGGTAGGTGGATGGATGGATGGATGGATAGATAGATAGATAGATTAGAAAGATAGATCTTATTCTTTCTACACAGGCGCGCGTGCTCATTTTCATACACAAGCAATGTCACAAACACGCGACCCACGACCAACCGAGAGACTGTAAAAGGGATTCTACTTTTCGAAAAAAAATAACTGTAACAAAATAGGAATAAAGATATATAGAACGAGAGGCGTTTATCTGACAAACGAACTATTTAGATCAATAGTGTGCGAGATATCGTTCAGAATAGTGGTGCCGTCGAAAATGACAATTATCGAGGTATGGATTGAGGAGACCAGGAAAAGCTCACGACAGACTTTGCCCAAGTGGAGACGGACAGAGTGAGAATACCCCCAATTAAAGATCGATGGATGAAGAAAGGCTGCTGGAACATCTGCCCCTCAGTGTTCAATATAAATGTGAATATTTTGAGATGCAAGCAGGGAAAAACCAAACCGACATAAAGAGATTGAGCGTACTATTAAATATAGAAATAAAAAACAGTGGAAGGAGTCTTGTTTACAACACACACACACACACACACACACACACACACACACACACACACACACACACACACACACACACACAGACTTAAAAACCATGAGAAAAGCACTCGTTACAGATGTGCAAGTTGTAAGATAAAATCCCAAGAGCCAAAATTCATGAAAAGCTCAAGGAACCCCAGCTGCTGACTCTGCAAAAGCATGAATGAAGTCAAAATACGGTGGGACCTGAAGAGATAAGAATAGATCGAGTGATTCCTGCAAAACGACCAGACACTTTAGTTCTCTATAAGTCCAATTAGAATAGCAAAAATCATTGATGTTGCTGTTCCAAGTGATAGAAACATACAATCAAAAGAAAGAGAAAAACATAGAAAATACCAAGACCTCAGATTGCACACAGAGACTGTGGAATGTAAAAGCAGAAGTGGTACCTATAGTGATAGGAGCTTTGGGGAACATAACGTGACATCTGCGCTGGAAGATTATCTGAATAAACTCCCTGGAAACCACAGACTCGCTCCACTACTAAAAAGCAGCGGAAATATCCACTTCCGTAAAACTTTGAATCTCCCAGAATCTTGGTAAGATTCTGAAATCTTGGTTCACAACTGACAGTCAAACTGAAGTCGTGGAAAGATCATAATAACAATAAGTCAATACAAATCGCAGGTTAGTCCTATCAGAGAATAGAAATGGAGTTATTAGAGGTCAGTTATTTTTTTTTTTTTTTACATGACATAGATTAAGCACTGTTTCGACAGTTTTTCAGTGGCCTTTGCAACATTGCCACAATGTCCGTTAACACGTGTCTCCCGCCATATGCATTGAAACCACTGACTCGCTGTTCTATTCTCAATGAACATGAGCACTTTCCTCACCGTGTCCATCCCTTCAAGCAGAACACAATGATTTCAGTAATTCTAGTAACTTCAATATACTAGAATGCTCCTAATGTGTCCAGCACAAATATTAAGGGTGTGTAGCATCTCACGCTTACACACATCACAACAGATGTTCCAGTGCCTTCCCAGTCGTACAGATTTATGACCAGTGAACACGTGGAGGGTGTCTGGGAACTCGAAATTTGGAATTCAAAGCTTGAAAAACAAAGTTAAAAGGCCACCTATTCACATCAAGCTAACGACTGCCTTTCAAAGCTTGACTTTCTTCTTCCACACCAAATTCAAAAGTGATTAGAGAGCAGAATTTACTACGGTAAGAGAACTCCGTAAACTCAGCCCATTGGCTAGTCTTGTTCTCGGAAATCATGATCATTCGATAATAGAAAACTACTCACTCAGTTTGCATTACTTCAGCAACCTAGAATTTTCTTGCCTGTACCTGTTTACTTCAACTCAGACACTTTCAAAATAACAATCTAAGGAGTGCCCAAGGTCGGGTTACTCTGATAATTTAGCATTTTAACAATTTAAATTTAAAATAGGGAGGGGCAAATTTACTCTGTCACATACAAATAAGTACTTTATACATAGCAACCAAGACAGCAAGAGACAGCCATATTTAACAGAAAGACAAACGGTATATATATATATATAGAGAGAGAGAGAGAGAGAGAGAGAGAGAGAGAGAGAGAGAGAGAGAGAGAGAGAGAGAAACAGTTTATACATATAACAGAGAAACAAACCACTTTAAACAAATAACAGACAGGAACAGAAAACCGATAATAATAGAGACAAGCACATTCTTTATAATCGAGACAGAAACGGCCACAAATAACATAGACATACACTTTAAGAATGACAGAGAACCGCAGGTAACACGCTGACAAGCACTCTATACATTTCAGAACGATAGAATCAAATAAATATGTATAAGATGTAGATAACTAAGCAAATAAGCACTCTCTATATATTCAATGTTATAGAGACATATAATCATATACAACTCATAAACAAGCGCTCTATATATTTCAGTTCAATTGAAACCGATAATGAAATATAATATGTAGTCAAGCACCCGATATATTTCAGTACGTACGATAAAAACAGATAAAGAAATATAGCATATTGACAAGCAGTCAATATATTTCAGTACGATAGAAACAGATAATGATATTTAATATGTAGGTAAGCACTTGTATATTTCAGTACGATGAAAACAGATAATGACATTTCACCTGTAGACAAGCACTTTCAGTCAAAGATGCATGCTAACTCAGAATCAAACCACCGACTGCATGGTAAGACCACAATGCATGCGTACTGGCCATAAACATATACTTAACGCAACATCCGAATATAAAACTCGAAACTGGTAACAAATTCAACTTTATAAATTCGACATATCAATCTCTCTTAAAAATATATATAAAATATATAAAAAAAATAAAAGATTTGACCATGTAACAGGGTTAACGGTGAGAATCTCATTTTCCAAAGGCATGAACTGGGCTCTAATAACTTTTGCTTCCCGAGGCTAACGCCTACAAGGGAGCTAATCTGACGTTTTTGATTAACATGCATCAGACTGATCTCCCATGGGATTGCCCCTTCTTTCTTGTTTGGCGTCGTGCAGTTACCGCTCATTTTGTATCAGTGTTTCCGTTGTGTATATTTGTCATGAAGTTTGATTCTACAAAATGTCATCCTCAGCCAATCATCGTCTGCTCGGTTTGGACAGTCTGCACTACTCTCAGACAGTCCAGTTTAGTCATGGCCGCAGAGTTAAATCAGCCATAGCTAACATTATTTGTTATGAGGACAGTACAAGTTTTTTAGGGAAAAAAAAAGATACTTTGCATCTTTGTTAATTTTCTGATATGATTAAACTGATAGAAAGCTTTGGCGATTAAACTAGCAGACAATTTCTTAATTAAGTCCCAGAAGTGAATTAGTTATTGAAATCTAATATTCTTTCGAAGGTATCCTTGTCAAGCTCCATTAAAGACCTAAAGCTTAATTAATGATTTAGAGCTCATTAATAACCTTTAAAATACATAACTCTTATTCAGTGACATTTAATCGTTTAAACGTGTTCCTGAAACTAAAACGTTTATTTCAGTCGAATTCGGACTGTAGCCATTGAAATTTTAATGCAGAACAATCCATTAATGAGTTTTGAAGAAATAAAAGTACCTCACTTGAAATTATGTGTACTGCGATTTCAGTGATAGTTGGACTCTTTATGTACATTTCCATAAGTTCAGTTTAATTAAGCAAATTAAGTTAAATTGACTGAGTCACGTGTTCTTGATCTTTGAGGAAAAGAGAGGTCAGTATACAAGGGAAGTAATCGAGTGGCCCTCGAATGACTGTGAAGACCAAATACAGGCATCTGCATATACTTCATTGACTGTCTGTTTCTCTTTTTAAATTTCAAATAAAACTTTCATCACTCTCCTTCTCTCTTACCGCTTTTCAAGCTCGTCCGCAAAATCGATTAAGTTCAGGAAGTGGACATTAAAAAGAGTTATTAAATCACCTAAAGCACATACCTTGAAAAAAAACATAAATACGCACGCACACTGATGTACACACAGACACGGTTAATTGGTTGACAGAATTGAATGTACTTTAGAATACATTTCTTCCAGCAGATAAATGTTGGCTTGAGTTTGATCGAGTCTTACTAGAAGTAAAAACGGTCAAGGAATATTAATTTAATTCAAACTAACTTCATGACAGGAGAGCCAAGCAAAAGTAAATCTTATTTCTTCGAAAACCCAGCAAAAGAATTGTAATTCAATTCTAAATAATCTTATTACAAGAGATTCAAATAAACAGTATTGACTTCACTTCGAAGAAATCTTATTTCAGGATGACCAAGCTCAAAATATTGACTTTCCCATCGATCTGATTGCAGGAGAGCTAAACATTACGTGTTATCTGTATTGACTTCAGTTTGAAAGAAACTCATTATTCTGCATATCATAACTACCTCAGAAGTATGTCTTACATACGTTACAGGAAATGTCAATATTCCACATAACTACTTGAGCAGTATGTCTTACATAAGTTACTGGAAATGTCAATATTCCTAAAAAAAAATACCAGTAATGACGGCATGAGAGTGACTTAAATATGTTCTCAGCTTGACTTTTATTTTTTCTGAAATGTTTTGTTGAAATCTACTGTAACTGCCAGTCTTGTTAATTCAAAAACTAGAAACTACGCTAACAGGCTGACGTGCGGCCTTTGTGACCCTGCTTATCTCTGTCCCATGCTGAGTCGTTCGTCAGCGAGGCAGCTACTTAACAGACATCCCATCATTATCTCTCTCTTAGGGCCTGAGAGACATGCAATCCAATTTTATGTTACCTCGTCGAGGTCCGGACCGTGTTTGAGCAAAGGAGGCATAAGAATGTTTGCCGTCACTCACATTACGCAAAGAAGTAAATAAATAAAACCCCAAACAAATAAATCACGGTAGTCAATCTCTGAAACCGTCATGGACCAGAATCCAAAACCAATAACAAAACGAGAAATGAATTTGCTGTTTCTGTTCGCACGCAGACTTCTGAGTGCCATTTTATCTTCATGCTGTGGATGATTTGTTTAGTTTGCTCGCTGAACTAATTGGTGCCTGCTATCCGGATAGCTGGATTTCAATTCATCATTCTTGCATAGCCCTATAGTGAGTGAGGTAGAAAAGTCAGCGGAAACGGGAATATTTGAAGAAACAATGCGTGCAATCACAAGTCGCTGGGTATGTGGCACATATGTTTCTTGTTGGATTCTCCATCTTTAGTCAAAGTTTAGAAATTATATACCCTGCCATGAAACCTTGAGCATACTAAGACAACCAAGTACAAATATGACGTATGCTGGTTGGAATATTTATGCGACATACACAAATGTATAATTATGCAGTTTGTAAGTACAAATCCAATATATCATGCTGGGAATATTTATACGCCATACATACATATATAATTATACAGCTTTTTTAGTACAAATCTTTCAGGCTGGGACTATCTATGCACCATACATACATGACTAATTATGCGGATTATAGGTACATGTCAAACTTAAGGTGCTGGGAAGTGTCATACATACTTGCATAACAATGTGTTTCAATATTACAAATCCAATGATGCTCGCAAACAGTCTTAAATAAATACATCAGTAAGCAGTGTGTGATGAATGTGTTTGTACAAATGACTCAGAGAATCATGTTCACATTCATATAATAAAGATATTGTTTTAATTCTATTTAAGCTTGCAGTTCTCAGAATAATTTATTCACACATACATGTAGCTGAATGCTTAATGGCTGTCTTTAGTTATAACAAGCAAATATATTTGAGCTATTTTCTATACACTCCATATGTAATGTCTATTATGTATAGAGTGTACATGTAACGACCATCATGTATACAGTGTACATATAGTATTTATTATGTCTATAGTGTACATAAATATATATTATATAGATAGTGTATTGAAGTGTCTATTATGTATACAATGTACACGCAGTGCCTATATATATATATAATGTACATGCATTGTCTTTTATATTATACATCATACATGAAGTGTCTATTATGCATACACTTCATATGTGTCTGTTAGGTATAAACTGAACATGCAGTGTTTAGTAGATATACAACATACATGTAGTGTCTATTAGGTATAAAGTGTACATGTAGTGTCTAGCATGTATATACTGTAGTATGGTGTCTATTATATAATTCGAATTATATATGCACTGAGTATAGTATCTACTATATTAATATTGTACCTATTGTGTCTATTATTATGCACTGCACACATTGTGTATATTTATGATTACACAGAACATTTATTGTCTGTTATGTTTATACGGTACACGCAGTGTCTATTATGTTTACACGGTACATTTAGTGTCTGTTATGTTTATACGGTACATTTATTGTCTGTTGTGTTTACACAGAATATTTATTGTCTGTTATGTTTACACGGTACACGCAGTGTCTATTATGCATACAATGTACATATAGTATATGCTATCTATACGCTGTACATATAATTACTATATTCAAATTGAGGTCCACAAAATCATATGCCCACCGAACCATGTTATTACAATAGCTATAACTTACTAGTAATTTGCCCAGACATGCCGCATATTGTTATACTGGCTATAATTAACTCGTATTGTGCTCACATAAAACCGCACGATTTTTTAATACTGGCTATATTAAATTCGTAACTATCACAACAGCGTACCATATTAATATGCTTACCTAACTGGTAATGTGCTAACATATAACATCATATTGCAATACTGGCTATACTAAACTTGTAATGCACCCTTATAATTGCACCACAATGTTTTACTGGCAATAGATAACTGGCAACGTACCCCAAAATCAGCGGGTAGATATAATGACTACCTTTGAATCGTAATGTGCCCAAACAGCACGTCATATTATTATACTGGCAACAGTTGACTTGTGCCCACAGAGCACACCATAATGTTATAATATGTATCATTAACACGTAATGTGCCCACACATCACACCATAATGTTATAATAGGTATCATTAACACGTAATGTGCCCACACATCACACCATAATGTTATAATAGGTATCATTAACACGTAATGTGCCCACACATCACACCATAATGTTATAATAGGTATCATTAACACGTAATGTGCCCACACATCACACCATAATGTTATAATAGGTATCATTAACACGTAATGTGCTCCAGAATAATCTAGCTGTTGGATAATTCGTGATGTGCCCGCACTGAACGCAGCCTATTGTTATGCTGGTTATATTTAGCATGCAAATTGCCGAACAGTTAATTGCGTCTCCAAGGTTTTCTCCTTCCCTATAAGATCAATATCGTCTCTACCCACAGCAAAGTGCAGACACTCCCGGACACTGCTATCCTGCTCCGTTATTGTGTTCAATATAGGCCAACATAAATTATAGCACTTTACATCCTGCAAGATGGCGCGATCGAAACGCATAAAAACTCGGAGCACTAAAAAGTTCAACGAGGCGACGTTGCTTCCATGTCATTAAATCACGTCCCTTTGAAAGGAATGCTCAAAATAATTTACCGTTCTGACCACTGATATACAACAGTGCCAGGTTAGCAGCAAAATGTGTTTGAGAGATCCCTTTGTTTCAAAGAAAGAATAGATTTATTTTTTAATACGTACATGTATTTATTTTCACTTTCGGTTTATAAACAAAAATACTGCTTATCAGTAATTAAACTGGACATAATGACAACGCACCGTACTGGACATTCACAACAATGTTCTGTTCAAAGTTTGTCAGTAATTGCGAAATCAATGTAAACTGTTGTTTAATAATAATGATTATCATTTCGAGTCACCAACAAGATTTCTTCATTTTTCATCAGAAAAAAATCGTTGTCTCATTTAAGAGCAGAGAGGTGATATATATATATATTTTTTTTCTGTTTCATGTACTATTTTTACTAGTAATGTTAGCAGTAGTAGAAATCGTAGTATATTTATTCTAATTAAAAGGAAATCAGATTTTTAAAAAATATTTTTCATTTAATACTTGTTCCATTTTTTGTTCTTTTATTAATATTGCTTTGCACAAGTTAGCAATATTGTTGCCTCTTGACATCTGAGTGACGTTGTACAGGTTAACGATATGTTTTATCTTGTAACTTGACTGATGTTGTACACATGAAAGATAAGTTGTCTCCCCTCAACTGATTGACGTTATACAAGGTAACAATATGTTTATTTTGTAACTGGAGTCGCCTTGTTTTTTGTACATGCTAATAAAATATTGTTGTGTGACTTGATTAATAACCTACCACTTGACTAACATTGCTTGTTGTACATGATAATAAAATATTGTTGTGTGTGACTTGATTAATAACCTACCACTTGATTAGCATTGCTTGTTGTACATGATAATCGCATGTTTTCGGTTGTAAATGGACTGACACAATACACACTATTGACAAGAGAGGGCAGCCATATTTAAGAATTACTTGAATTCGCACTTAAATATTTAAAGTTTTTAGAATATCACTAGAGTTTATTAGTTTGTTACGCGTATGTTGCTATAATCCCTATGCTCGAAAACTTTGACACCTCTATTCTGCCGTTCTTCTATCGAGAATGAGGAATCTCGTAAAGTTGCTTTCACTGCAATCGTAAAATCTCGTAAAGTTGTTTTCACTGCAATCGTAAAATCTTGAAACGGTTTTCATTGCAATCGTAAAATTGTATCTATTGCGATCAGTGCCTTCCAGAATTGTATTTTTGAAAAAGAATTATTACATTCTTTCAGTATTGAATTTATCGCAACCTTGTAGCATATTATCTTATGTAATTCGTCGGTTGTTACAATGACAATTCTAACCACTGATAAACAGAATGATTGCTTGGGTAAGTACTGCGATGTCACTGAAATAATAAGGAAAAAGGGGCAGTCAAATTTGGACTTCTAAATGTTTCTGGTCACTGATACTTAAATTGTCTGGACCACCAGACAACAAACGGGATAGTAAAATTGTCTCGACCACCAGATCACAAACGGGATAGTAAAATTGTCTCGACCACCAGATCACAAACGGGATAGTAAAATTGTCTCGACCACCAGACAACAAACGGGATAGTAAAATTGTCTCGACCACCAGATCACAAACGGGATAGTAAAATTGTCTCGACCACCAGATCACAAACGGGATAGTAAAATTGTCTCGACCACCAGATCACAAACGGGATAGTAAAATTGTCTCGACCACCAGATCACAAACGGGATAGTAAAATTGTCTGGACTACCTGACGGCAAGCGATATAGTAAAATTGTCTGGACCACACAATAAGGAAGACTGTTTAGCATAGTCCATGAAAGAGAATATTATTGACATGCTCACTTGGAAACGCGAGATCGAAGACGTGTGGGTAGTAGAGCCAGAACAACATTTGCTCTATTATTTGATCAGCTTATTAGAACATTTGCTCTATTATTTGATCAGCTTTCTTAGTGCTTATTACAACATTTGCTCTATTATTTGATCAGCTTTCTTAGTGCTTATTAGAACGTATGCTCAGTCAGAAAGAAATCCAATGAAAGATTATTGAATAGATTGTTACAGAAGATTACTGGGCGTATTACATTGCTGTGTTGATTGAGAGCTGATAAATGAAAATTATATTAAACATATTTGTGATATTGCACACAAAACATAAAATGCAATAGAGGCATAGGTGAAATTTTGGAACATTTAATTCTAAACTGGGGAATGAACCAGTTTAATTCTGAGCAAGACATGATTCAGAACGAAATTTTACCTCTCTACCCTTCCTTTCCTGGCACAGAAAAGTATGTTCCTTTAACGGCACTGACTGATTTTCCTTGAGCTGAAACACGCTGGAATTTCTGCACCATTTATGGGATTTTGCGTGAGTTCACACACGTTGGGATTTCTGGTTCACCGACAAATGTGCACCGACAAAAACGCGACGACGCGTTCTGACCCTAACTCTAACCCTAACCCCTAACCCCTAATCCTAACCCTAACTCTAACCCTATCCCTAACCCTAACCCTAACTCTAACTCTAACTCTAACTCTAACCCTAACCCTAACCCTAACCCTAACCCTAACCCTTTCGCGCATTTGTCGGGTCACGGAGATTTCTGCACCACTCTGTGGGCATTTGCGTGGGTTCACACAAGCTGGAATTTTTGCACCACATTATGGGCTTTTTTTTTTAGTACACACACACACACACACACGAATATGCACACCAATCTATCAGCTTTCGCTTAAGTCAACACACAATATAATTTTTGCAACACTCTATGAGCTTTTACTTTAATCAACACACAATAGTATTTCTGTACCACTTTATGGGCTTTTGCTTTAGTCCTCACAAACACTCTACTTCTTCAACATTTAATGAATTTCTGCTTTAACACACAGGCCCACTGAAACTGCGTACTACTGGGTTTTATGTTCTAGCCAACATGCACACAAGAAGTCTGCAGCATTTAAAGCACGTGTGTTGCAGTCCACAGGCACATTAGACTTCTGCATCACTGTATTTGTTGCAGTCTTCTAGGCTATGAAATCTTGCAATGCTGCTTAATTGAGTGTTTTGTTTGACAGTATATAATAATATATGATAAGTCAGCTATTCTTACTGTATTAGAGAAAATATGTTCAGATCAGCAAAAAATTTCTATTGTGTTTGTGAAGGCAACAGCCATTTTCAGTGCACTAGAATAGAATATGAGATA
Organism: Sinotaia quadrata; assembly: GCA_028829895.1. Taxonomy (NCBI): domain Eukaryota; kingdom Metazoa; phylum Mollusca; class Gastropoda; order Architaenioglossa; family Viviparidae; genus Sinotaia; species Sinotaia quadrata. Next base: position 50,245,208 of record CM054177.1, on the reverse strand, counting down.
GAGAGAAGCTGATCAGGCGAGAGAGAGAGAGAGAGAGAGAGAGAGAGAGAGTATGAGATAGTTAGCAGTAACTTAGGAACTTCTTTCTTGGATAATATAACCATCTAAGCAATTTATAGTACTAGAGAAAAAATAAATGAAAATAAACAAACGTTATTTTTCATTAACGATAACTAAGACTCTAGCAAAAGCTTTTGATACATGAAAATAAACAAACGTTATTTTTCATTAACGATAACTAAGACTCTAGCAAAAGCTTTTGATACATGAAAATGTTAAAGTACGAAAGAGAACGTATGCTATAATTAGTGTAAAATATCAGTAGGGCAAAGAAAGAAAGAAAGAAAGAAAGAAAGAAAGAAAGAAAGAAAGAAAGAAAGAAAGAAAGAAAGAAAGAAAGAAAGAAAGAAAGAAAGAAAGAAAGAAAGAAAGAAAGAAAAAGAAAGAAAGTAAGAAAGAAAGAAAGAAAGAAAGAAAAAGAAAGAAAGAAAAAGAAAGAAAGAAAGAAAGAAAGAAAGAAAGAAAGAAAGAAAGAAAGAAAGAAAGAAAGAAAGAAAGAAAGAAAGAAAGAAAGAAAGAAAGAAAGAAAAAACTCAGTTAGGTGCAGAAATGGCAGGACAGTAAGAATAAATTATTTAGCAAGAAAGAAAGTAAATGAGAAAGAAATCCAGAAAGGGAGACGAGAGATGGGGAAAAGCCATAAAATACATTCCTGCTGCAATCTGACATAGTCGCGTTTACTGAACGAAGGTTTCCAAACTTGAAGATTTAATTCCATCAAATACTGGGAAAAGGGCTTCGACCGCCGAACTTTACAGATTTTTGTGAGTGGTTCCAAATGAACCTAGGTTCTGCTAGGCGCATGCCAAACGACTTTTTCACCGATTCCAGAAGTGGATGTGTCAGAAAGTTTCCACTTGCAGGGTATCAAATTAATTTTTTTTCTAGCAGGGATCACTTTGAGTCTGAGAATTCGTATACGTTTCGCGGTCTTTATCCTTAATCGGAGTGAGGTCAGTGAACACAAGACTTGGCAATGAATTTCGCGGAGTCATCAATTTTATTTTACTTTATTTGTAACCTATAGACGTGGTTGATTAACCAGGCACGTAGAGGCACGCATGCTAACATAACTGCTTTATATGTTCAAATGGTCTGGATTAAATTATGTGACCTCTGGCGAAAGAAATGAGTGGTTCGTATGTATGTATATATATATATTGCAAATATAAAATTCTGTTCATACATATACTGCTCACTTTATCCATAATAAATCCGTATTTCTTCTCAAATGTGCAAGAACCAATTATTTAAAAAATACACGGGAGGAGGGTGGGGGAGAGTGATGAAAATCGGTTAAGAGATTTACCTTATATACGCGCGAGTATTTGATTCAATACACTGACATTTTCATAATAACTTTAGATAATATTTAATTCATTTAATCATCGATGTTACGTTATCCAAACGCCAAACAACAGATTCAATACACTGACATTTTCATAATAACTTTAGATAATATTTAATTCATATAATCATCGATGTTACGTTATCCAAACGCCAAACAACAGATTCAATACACTGACATTTTCATAATAACTTTAGATAATATTTAATTCATATAATCATCAGTATTATGTTATCCAAACTCCAAACAACAGATTCAGTAAATAAAGCTTAGTGATGATAATTAACAGTGTTAATTGCGTACGCTTGGTACAATCAAACAATAAGCAGCATTTACAAAGGCGATTGTAATTTGAAATGTGTCCGTTAGACTAAGACTTAAAATGTATGTAAGATATAGTTCTGATTGATTAATTATTCTCATCTAAATGGGGATATTTAAAATGCATATAAGATACAGTTCTAATTATTTATTCTCATGTAAATAAGGAGATTAATACCTGTGTGTTGATAAATTAAATTTCGTCGTGTGAAAAAAACTTCTTTCATAATTACTTAAAATTTATTGACGGATTTATATGACGAAAACTAAATAAATATGTTAGAGATGAAATAAATTTTCTTGGATATAATAATATTTTGTATCGAAATAACTGCATCAAAGTGAAATTGATTGAAATGTGTTGCAGCTGGTATGTATCAAGATACAATACGCATTAAGAGATTGTAATAGGAACGTGTCGAGTACGTAGATGGTTGGCATAGAGTTACAAAACCAATGAAAACTTGAAATTGCTGTTTGGAAATGTGCTTGCAGGGACTGCAATTGAAATAGCAGCACATCCAACTTGAAATGTGGCACCAACAAATAATACATATGTACAGAGTTTAATTTCTGTGTATAGATTGAAAGAGTCTGTTTAGACTTGTGTAAGTCGTGTATAGACTTGAAACAGTCATGTATAGACGTGCATACAGTAGTGTATAGTCTTATGTACATTTCCAGTCAAAAAGGTTGACCAGTCATATTTGGTTTTGTCTCCATCATCAGTATTGTGAACTATGAACAATCACAGTGATTCTGTTATTTGTATCGCACATTCTCTTACTCTTCTTTTATTGTCTCCTCTCCACTTTTATCTCCTTTCTTTTTGTCCTCTTTTTGTCTTCCGTCCTATTTTCATATTGACTTTTGCCATCTTTTATTCCCTCCTCCTCTCGCATTGTCTTCAATTCTCTTTCCTGCCTTCTCCCCTCTTTCTTCTTCTCGTTTCTCATCTTTTGTCTTCTCGTCTCTTCTTGTCTTTCCTCCACTTACTGCCTTCTCCCCTCTTTCTTCTTCTCGTCTCTTCTTGTCTTTCCTCCACTAACTGCCGATTCGCTACTCTCCTCCTCTTGCATTCTCTCATCTTTCTATATTCTCTCCTCTTCTCACTTCTTTTGTTCTTTTTCCTTTCCTTGTATTATCTTCTCTGATTGCATTCTCTCATCTTGCATTCGCTTCTCTTTTATATTTTCTCTTCTTATTCTCTCTCATTTTTTTTTGCATTCTCTTCTCTTCCTGTCTTTTCTCTTTTCATTTCATGCCCTCTCTCCTTTTGGATTTCTTCTCCTCTTTTCTTCTGTCATCTTCCTCTTCTCTCCTCATTTCCTTCTTTTTATCCCATTTCTCTTCTCTCCTTTAACCCCCTTTCCTTCTATCTCACTTCTTTCAATCATTATTGCACATCAATAGGCAATTATAAAATTTGCTAAAGAGATACTCCTCTTTCTGCTTGAGCTGTCTTCCTTAAAATTGTAAAATTACATTTTCACGGCGTCTTCTCGACCCGAATAGGGCTTGTGTCAAGCGACAGGTCTTAAAGTGGTTTCCAAAAGTGTATAATAAATACTTAAGTTCATTAACATTCTATTTGACTGTATTTTTGTAACATGTATAGTGACACAATGACATCCTAATTACTGATTATAATTATTATTATTATTAATCATCCATAACTAATTACAAATGATGAGAATCTTAATTTATATTATTAGGGGTTCTCCAGAAGACACCACTTGCAGCACAACATTAAAGACAAACACAGTCACACAATATTTCCATAGGAAAGATAAATCCATCTTTTGATCTATATTTAGCGATCCTCCATCTATTAACTATCTCTCCAACATATGATTATCAATATATGTATGAAGGTCAATAAATTTAACAATAAGGTTATTAAATCAACTATCAAATAAACAACATATGAATATAATTAATAAGAAAATGTTGGCATTTACATCACTTCACAACAATGCTTGGATTAACGCAGGACAAATGTTCAGTTTATACTAGCATAGACATCAGCAGTCAAATTTATCTATAATCACATTCATAGATATCATTCATCACAGATATGAGAGTGGAGTTCTACAGAAATATTTAAAGGCAATGTACATAACTGTTTCAATGATGAATGCTGTCACTACAAGTGTTCACAATCACGTGGTTTGCAGCAAGTCACTGTCTTTCTTATTTGGATGACGGTCCAATGCAACTCTTCTAGACACATTACACAACTGTTCCAGAATGTTCGATGCACTCACAACGCACACCATGGAGAATCGTCCAAAACTTTGTGCACACTATCAAAAGCACATCTTGCAAAGAGTTCTAGAATCTTTGTGTGCACTACTCAACACATCATGAGGAATATTCCAAATAATCTTCGTGAATTCTCAAGACTAAATTAAAGCCTCAATTTTCGCCATATTGGCTCTCGAACAGAATTCTCAAGACTCAGCTTACAGCAACACGTTTACTGATAAGTTCGATTATAATGTTGGCTCTCGAACAGAATTCACAAGACAGCTTACAGCAACACGTTTACTGATGGCTATATTATAACTGTTTGGACTTATTGCAATGCATTCCTACCATTCAAAATTTAGACGTTATTCATAAATAAGTGTGCACGCTATTTATGCACTGTCTTGTATGTTATATAGTAATGGTTATTTGTATACACAAATCAGTGGCGTTCCTCAGATAGTTGTGAGTAGCATATAGATCCTGCTGTAATAGTGTGTACTATAATACCAGATGATAATTGTTTGCAGTAAGCATTCATATGCAGTTCATCAAGAACTGAGAGAAGTAAGCTCAACTACGTTTCCTCTTTAGTAATAGGAAATTTGATGAAAAGTAAGTTCAGCTACGATTCCTCTTTAGTAATAGGAATTGAGATGAGAAGTAAGCTCAGCTACGATTCCTCTTTAGTAATAGGAAATTTGATGAAAAGTAAGTTCAGCTACGATTCCTCTTTAGTAATAGGAATTGAGATGAGAAGTAAGTTCAGCTACGATTCCTCTTTAGTAATAGGAATTGAGATGAGATGTAAGATTTTCCTTCTTGCATCGCAGTACTGCGCTTGTCGTATATAGAAACAACGCTTATAACAACAATATAGGTAACTCTTATAACAACAATATAGGTAACTCTTATAACAACAATATAGGTAACTCTTATAACAACAATATAGGTAACTCTTATAACAACAATATAGGTAACTCTTATAACAACAATATAGGTAACTCTTATAACAACAATATAGGTAACTCTTATAACAACAATATAGGTAACTCTTATAACAACAATATAGGTAACTCTTATAACAACAATATAGGTAACTCTTATAACAACAATATAGGTAACTCTTATAACAACAATATAGGTAACTCTTATAACAACAATATAGGTAACTCTTATAACAACAATATAGGTAACTCTTATAACAACAATATAGGTAACTCTTATAACAACAATATAGGTAACTCTTATAACAACAATATAGGTAACTCTAATAACAACAATATAGGTAACTCTTATCTGCACAAATCTTCGCAATTCGCTATTTTTAACTTAGTGCTGCTTTAATTTCCTATTCTCGGAATTATGGATCGACGATGGCTGTAAACTAGCATTCATCTTACAACAGTTATCCCTGCCTGGTGATGGCTGTCAATCACATTTCATCTTACAACAGTTATCCCTGCCTGGTGATGGCTGTCAATCACATTTCATCTTACAACAGTTATCCCTGCCTGGTGATGGCTGTCAATCACATTTCATCTTACAACATTATCCCTACCTGGTGATGACTGTAAATCACATTTCACCTTATAATAGTTATCCCTACCTGGCAATGGCTGCAAAAATCAGCTTACCTGTTAAAATTGTTATCCCTATATGACAATGGCTTCAGGATCATATTTCACCTTAACAACAGTTATCTCTGAGTGCAGACCACGCTATTCGTAAACGTATTGCTCTCACATTAACAAAAAACAGTTAAAATTATTCCTAATTCCCTCTTTTAATTTGCATTTTCGCCATTTATTTTTAAAACCTCGTGCAGTTCCTCACGATGGGCGACAGTAGTAGCTGAATACTGATTATAAATTAACCACCTCTAATCTCTGACGATTAGTAGCAGAATTGCCGTGATTAGTTTTAACCTATAGACGTACACAGTTAATGGGAGTTGCAGTCGTAAAGAGTACTAGAATACATGATTTATAATCCACGAATGTTTCAAATGTAACGAGTACTAGAATACATGATTTATAATCCACGAATGTTTCAAATGTAACTACTAGAATACATGATTTATAATCCACGAATGTTTCAAATGTAACGAGTACTAGAATACATGAATTATAATCCACGAATATTTCAAATGTAACGCTCATAAACAATAAAAAGTATCTGATGTGAGCGGTTCTCTAGAAAAATGTCCTTATGTGACCTGTAATCAGACTGAATGTATTCCAAAAATATCCACAACTATGTTATCGATGTTAGTTATCCTGCCTAGTGTTTGCACTTAGTGTATTTTAATGTTAATACCGATTGAGAATTCATTTATTCATGAATACTGCTAATCAAGAAATGTCTTTCAAAATGTCACGCTTTTTTAACACCTAAATAAATTTTGCTAATATTCGTTTCGTAAGAGTAAAGAGGATATAGCTACGGCAGTGCTAAATTAATTTGAGTTTTTGAAACAAAAGTACAATTCTTTAATTAAAACGAAAATAGTTATAGTAATGTTTACACAAATTTGAATATTTGTCACAGCGGCTATAAATCATGTTTACTATGTTGTATAAAGTTTGTATAAAGTTCGATCTCTCAGAAAGCATAGATATGTTTCATCCTAGTGCTGGAACAGTATGGTGCAACATACAATGGATTGGACCAGTAGTATGATCACGTGGTCAGATAGGAATGCATAGTGTTAGATGACAGTACCCTCAGAGTTTCAATGGTGTAAGCAATTAATTTGCTAGTAGTTCATGGTGTAAGCAGTTAATTTGCTAGTAGTTCATGGTGTAAGAAATTATTTTGCTAGTAGTTCATGGTGTAAGAAATTAATTCGCTAGTAGTTCATGGTGCAGGAGACTGAACGCCAGATGTTTAGTGGTCATGGTTATAGGTGACTGAGTCCTAGATGACCCAGTTCTCTCTTTTGATGTGCCATACCAAGCCCAGTGCCCTGTCTGAACAGTCTGGCGGTGTGGCATTAGCATGATTGTCACTCATGTTGACTGTCACTGTAGATTTCAATACAAAAATCATTTAGCTGATACAGTCTTCAAGTCGACCTTCGTCTTTAGTGCACACGCAGACTCTTCCCCTTAGATGGAGACGTGGGCGTGTCTCGTTTCTATCTTCGTTCTCTGAATTTTTCTTTTTTATAATACTTGGCGGACATGTTCATCAACTTGGAGTGCAGAGCCAGACGTCAGTACTTGTAAGTCTTTAGACTGCTTTTCTCGCCTAGTGCTGCAGGAATAAGTTCGTCTTGAGTAAGAAACTTTCTTCAATGCTGTCTGGAGATATAATTACATTAACTCACTAAGGCGCTCTGAGCATTTTAAAGAATCCTTTGCTACCTTGCGTGTGATGTTCCTATGAACCTTTAATGTGTGAAAGTGCTAATTATGAAATCACATTAGGGCATGTTGACGTGTGAAATTCATTAAGCTAATTTTCTTTGCCTTCTGCAATTTATAGAGCTTCCGTGGTTTTTCTGTCCAGTAAGAAGTGAGATGGAAAAATTAGCTACAAGCAATCTCTTTATTTCCAAAGTATACTTTTAATATTTATGTTCTAATAAATTTGTTTAATGTTTTTTTTTTCTGAGCATTATCTCGTATTCTTAGGCTATACATTTGATACATAGTCAGTAGGTGACTAAACCAAAGTTAATTAAGTCAGATCACAGGATCATTAAGTAGAAAACTTCTCGCTGTATGTAGCACAAGAGTAGCAGCTGAGATCTCCATTAATAGTCTTTGACGAAAGACTAATCCAAGGTCTAAGAAAACAAGCGCTGTAACTAGTGTAAGAAGGTATTTAAGATTACTCTTAGAGTACGAGCATTAATCTGGTCAAATATGTAGCTATAGATAGAAGGGATATATGTGTGTGTGTATGTGTGTGTGTGTGTGTGTGTGTGTGTGTGTGTGTGTGTGTGTGTGTGTGTGTGTGTGTGTGTGTGTGTGTGTGTGTGTGTGTGCATATTATATAATAAATCCATCCTTTTACAACGACAATTACTTTTTTATTAATTTGTTTCTCATTAATTTTGAAATTAATAATGTATTTATGCTGACATTAGCTAAGAATAATTTTAATCTTGTTTCTTTATAAAATTTTACAACTTCATTCCTTGCAAATCGTTTTGCTTGTATGTTTTGGATAAGTAATTAATGTGTCTTGAGAACAAATTATCTTCGAAACCATTTTAAAATGATGTTGACTCTGGTTTTCAGCATGACATTTCAAAATGAAAGCTGTTACATGATGATAGCAGTTGTTTTCATCTAGATGCTAAGCATGAATGTTGGGTTTTAAGGGAGATAACTTTGAATGATTCTTGAAATAGTGGAGAGTAATGTTATTATTTACTGTACTAACTGTGCCGCAGGCGACAAGACTGAGAGCTCCGCTGATTGATCACTGATAGCTCGAGTGACTCGATTAAGGTGAGAGTGTGATTGATATGCTACTCCCCAGGGAAAAGACTTTTTAATAGTAAATTAGTAAACCTTTGTTTAGAAGGGAGCTGGAGTATAATTAACTTCCACTATCATTGGAATCCGAAAAAGATCACTTGTCAGATAGGATATATCTTAAGTATGTGTTAACATTGCAGATGTTGCCAAAAGGGACAGTGACTGTAGACTGATGTATTAATCCGGCGCACAAGAAAATTACAATTTCAATGGTATTATATGCGAAAATTTGAATATGAATTTTAAAAAATGAAATTTTCTGATGTTTCTCTCGTTTTTCAAATGAGCATAGTTTTTATCCTAATGTTATATATATATGAAGAAAATATAAGTAGTTTGTAGATGTTTTAAGATGTAATGTAAATTCGAAAGTGCAGAAAGTGAGAGGTTTCATTGCGTAATAATTATCTGAAGTGAAGGAAGTGATATGTTTTATTGCGTAATACATATCCAAAATTGCAGGAAGTGATATGTTTTATTGCGTAATACATATCCAAAATTGCAGGAAGTGATATGTTTTATTGCGTAATACATATCCAAAATTGCAGGAAGTGATATGTTTTATTGCGTAATACATATCCAAAATTGCAGGAAGTGATATGTTATATTGCGTAATATATATCCAAAGAGCAGAAAGTGATATATCCGAAATGCGAGGTTTTATTGTGTAATACATATCCCGCCATCCACAAGTCACCTGCTGCCTTGCAGATTGGCTTTGGTTAGCCAAAGGTTAAGGGAGTAAATCCTGAAAGAAAATCCAGTAAGGAATCCCCTAAGGCATTTGGATGATGTATTACATCCCTTCTGGCAACTCCCTGGTCTGGAGAGGGACAGACTCCGCCAGACGACTTATGCCTAAGACACGCTGACAAAGTTCCTTCATCCTTATTGGATCGGTCATCACCCGGGTCAATAAGGACCGCGCCTATCGTTGCCCATCAGGGCGGAGGTGACAAATGTGTAACTGATGGAATCTCACATAAGATCAGAGCAAGAGATAACATCGCAATTGTTATCTGGAACATAATAACGCTGGCACAACTGGGGAAACTCCAGGAACTGACATATGAACTAAAACATTACACATGACATATTGTGGGACTCTGTAAAGTTAGATGGAAAACCCTTGGAGAACACCGAACTGACGAAGGGCATAATTTGTACTTCAGTGGAGAGCTGGACCAATCCACAAATGGAATAGGCATACTTATCAACAAAGACATAAAATGATTTGTGCTTGAATGCCGCCCCATATCTAGCAGACTGCATTCCCTAAAAGCAACTCCCTTTAATATCACAATCATTCAAGTCTGTATTCCAACTACTGATCATGACGATACATAAATAGAAGAATTTTACATCGAACTCCTGGGTATCATAACCATGGTCAACAAAAAAGGACATCTTCATTAATACAAGGAGATTGGAATGCCAAGGTCGGGACTGATGCACTTAAAGACTGGAAATATCATTGTGGACCATCCGGCAATGACCGTACCAATGAAAGAAGACGGCTGCTTGAGTTTGCAAGCTACAACAACTTTGTTCTAGCCAACACCCTGGGAAAACATAAAGCTTCACGATACTGGACATGACATGCAGCAAATGGAACCCATCCCAACCAAATCGACTATATAATGGTACAGGTTTACGATCTGGCATCAATAGAGCAAAAACAAGTACATTACATGGTGCTGATGTCGGAAGTGATCATGACCTCGTGTTTATGAATTTCCGTGTGAAGCTGAAGAAAATAATTAAAACAAAAAAACCAAAAAGATTACATTCAACCTTGAGAGATTGAAGGACCCTAACATCCATGAATCCTTCCAGGCCACATCGGAGGAAAATTTGTCCCACTCCTTACTATGGATTACGATGTTGAAATGTTTACAGACGTCTTCAATACAGTCAAGATATCCTTGTCCTTCATCATCCAAAGAACAAACCCTGGGTTACAGAAGAAATTCTCAAAATGTGTGACGTCCGGAGAGACCTAAAAAGAAACAAACATACAACAGGAGAACACGAATACAGAGAAATCAACAAACAGATTTTTTTTAAAAGGTTTGAAAAAAAGCCAACGAAATTGAATTAGACAAAAATGAACAGAGCTTGAAAACAGTTTGAGGAAAAACAACAGCAAACTTGCATTCCAAATTGTGAAAGATCTAACAAGACAACAACAAGCAAGAGTCAACACCATTCATGACAAAGATGGGAAATGCATCAAAGAATTCAACGGGATAACAGAAAGATGGACTGGATATTGTAAAGAACTTTACAACCGACCATCCATGGAGATCCCGAAGTGCTTTCAGTGCCAGAGTCCTCAAATGATGACTTTCCCATTCTCAAAGAAGAAGTGGAAGCAGAAATAAGAGCACTAAAGAATGGAAAAGCAGCTGCAGTTAACATCCCAAGGGAACTTATCAAGAGTGGTGGAAAAGCAGTTTTAATTTTACTAATAATAATCTGCAACAAAATCTGGCAGACAGGCAAATGGCCGACAACATAAACATAATCATTGGTTATAACACTCACACAGAAAGGTAATCTTCACCTATGCCAAAACTATAGAACTATCAGCTAGATCAGCCACGCTAGCAAAGTGATGCTGAATTTCATCTTGAACAGACCGAAACCCCAAGCAGTGCTATAAGATGTAAATAATTAGTCTACATTACAGTGCTATCATATTTCAGTAATTAGCTTAATGAACCTCACAATTTACATTGCAGTCAGATTTAATAATTATTTTAATAAACATCACACTTTACAATGCATATAAGATTTAAATAATTGGTCTAATGATCCTCACATTTTAATGTGCAGCAAGATTTAAATAATTAATATAATGAACCTCACAATGTTGAGTTATATAATATTTAAATAATTATTCTAGTGATCTCACACTTTATAGCTCTATGCCCTCATATTTAAATATTTGGTCTTATAAACCCCACACGTTATAGTGATGTAAGATTAAAATAATTAAATCTAATGAAACTCAAATGTTACAGTGCTATAATTTTTAAATAATTAATCTAATGAACCTCACACGTTAAAGTGCTATAAGATTTAAATAATTCGCCTAATGAACTTGAGAAGTTACAGTGTTATAAGATTTAAATAATTAGTCTAATGAATCTAACAGTTTATGCGCTATTCTTTCAAATTTGAATAATTAGTCTAATGAATCTTATAAGTTACAGTGCTATAAGATTTAAATAATTAGTCTAATGAATCTAACAGTTTATGCGCTATTCTTTCAAATTTGAATAATTAGTCTAATGAATCTTATACGTTACAGTGCTATAAGTTTTGAATAATTAGCCTAATGAATCTTATACGTTACAGTGCTACAAGATTTAAATAATTAGTCTATTGAATCGCACTCAATAAAGAGCTACCATATTTAAATATTTAGTCTAATATACCTATACTTTAGAGTGCAATAAAATTTAAATAAATACTCTTTACATTAAAGAACTATCATATATAAGCAATTAATGTAATGAACCTCACAAATTTCAGTGCTGTAAGATTTAAATAATTAGTCAATGAACCTCACACTTTATTATACTGTAAGATTTAAATAATTAGTCAATGAACCGCATACTTTATTACAGTGTAAGATTTAAATTATTAGTCTAAAGAGCCTCATATTTTAAAGCACTATTATATTTAAATAATTAATTTACATTACAAATATAAACATGTAAGCAATACCAAATAAATCAACTGAACATTACTTTTCAAAACATTACAAACTCGTTGTTAGTATTTTAGCGCTGTAACTTGTATAATTCCATTACAGATAAACATTGCTAGTATTTTAGCGCTGTAACTTGTATAATTTCATTACAGATAAACATTGTTAGTATTTTAGCGCTGTAGCTTGTATAATTTCATTACAGATAAACATTGTTAGTATTTTAGCGCTGTAGCTTGTATAATTTCATTATAGATAAACATTGTTAGTATTTTAGCGCTGTAACTTGTATAATTTCATTACAGATAAACATTGTTAGTATTTTAGCGCTGTAGCTTGTATAATTCCATTACAGATAAACAGTATTTGCTTCATAAGAATCCTCGAATTCAAAGAGCAAGTTTCGTTCCATCATTTATTTCGCAATACATTCAAATACTACAAAGTTATTTTATAAATGTCCATCAACGCCATCCACTGATATCACGTCTTTCAGTGCCCACTCAGACCATGCAAGAAAAGACAAAACCTTCTAACAGCTTTGGCTGTCAATAAACACAAAATTTAAGCCGCTCTGCAGAGTTCAGGTCGCCCAAACAAAGCCGAGTTTTCTTTATAACAAAACAGTACTTGAGGCGCCACAAACATTAATAAGCACACGGTCGAATTTCAACGGAGTTTGGAAATGCCGAATAAATCACACAAGTCAATTAAGGAAGTGTCAACCATTGTTCCGTTACCACTGAATTAATTTCTCAGGACGACTCAAGGGGAGCAACCTTAGACTATAAATCAATTTGGGGTACCCGCCCTTGTGCGAGGCCGTTTAACAAATGGCTTGAAATGCTTGTGAAGTACTGACAAGGGACAACAAAATGGCGATCCGTTTAAATAGTTGGGGTCTTGCTAAGTGATTTTCAATGTTAAAATGTATGCAAATTAAAATGCTACAATGGAACGTGAGATAAGATGTTGGATTTCTTGGCCTTTGGAGAGAAATCGGATTCAGCGTCGGACAGCCAACTCTTTTCTTGGAAGTAAAGTGGGATATTTTCAATTATCCTTGCATTTTATCTTAGTCATCATTAAGAAAGGGGATAATAAAGGGAATAAAGAAAGGGAATAATACAGGGAATAAAGAAAGGGAATAATACAAATTTGCTGTGTTTTTCTTCAATGAGAACCTGAAGGTAAAACGTGATGTTATTATAAAATTTCTAACGCCCACACCTAGGATATGTGGACGAAAAATAGAAACCCATTGGATTCTGTATGTTCCAGGAACAGTATAACCTAGGGACCTAATCGTGTGTAAGCTGATATGTATCACCAGTTGTAATTCTAAACGTAGTTCACCTCTTTTCAATTTGTATAAAGTAATTTAGTCCGATAACCCAATTTAAACTTTACATAATGCGAAAATGATCCTGTATAAAGTAATTTAGTCCGATAGGTCTATACAGTGTAGTTGCTACTTCTAGACAATCAAATTTAAACATTACATAATGCGAAAATGATCCTGTATAAAGTAATTTAGTCCGATAAGTCTATACAGTGTAGTTACTACTTCTAGACAACCACATTTAAACTTTACATAATGCGAATGGTTTGTATGACTACATTTCAAACAATCTTTGCAAATAGCTGTTTTCTGATTTTAATGTTTGGGTTTTTTTAAATCTAATATTGTGGATTAAGGGCAGAATCATCAGACTAAATTACTTTATACGGAGTCATTTTCGCATTAAGTAAAGTTTAAATTTGTCTAGAATTAACAACTACGCTATATAGACCTATATAGAAGTAACAAATACACAGTAAAACATGTCTAGAAGTACCAAGTACACAGTTAAACCTATCTAGAAGTATTAAATACACAGGACATATCTATCTAGAGGTAAAATAATACACAATGTAGCACTGTACAAACTTAAATAGAAGTAACAAGCACACAGTAAAACCTATCTACAAGTAATAAATACACAGTACATATCTTTCCAGAGGTAACAAATAGGCCTACACAGTAAGATTTTCCTAGAAGTAATAAATACACTGTACATATCTTTCCAGAGGTAACAAATAGGCCTACACAGTCAGATTTTCCTAGAAGTAATAAATACACTGTACATATCTTTCCAGAGGTAACAAATAGGCCTACACAGTAAGATTTTCCTAGAAGTAATAAATACACTGTACATATCTTTCCAGAGGTAACTAATAGGCCTATACAGTAAGATTTTCCTAGAAGTAATAAATTCACTGTACATATCTTTCCAGAGGTAACAAATAGGCCTACACAGTAAGATTTTCCTAGAAGTAATAAATACACTGTACATATCTTTCCAGAGGTAACAAATAGGCCTACACAGTAAGATTTTCCTAGAAGTAATAAATACACTGTACATATCTTTCCAGAGGTAACAAATAGGCCTACACAGTAAGATTTTCCTAGAAGTAATAAATACACTGTACATATCTTTCCAGAGGTAACAAATAGGCCTACACAGTAAGATTTTCCTAGAAGTAATAAATACACTGTACATATCTTTCCAGAGGTAACAAATAGGCCTACACAGTAAGATTTTCCTAGAAGTAATAAATACACTGTACATATCTTTCCAGAAGTAAATAGGCCTACATAGTAAGATTTTAATAAGATAATAAGTATACTCTACATATCTTTCTAGAAGTAACAAATACACAATATAGATCTTGTGACAGGCACGGCAGTTAGTTATTGAAAATTATTATTTTTTATTAATTAATATTTCATAACTAATTGCAAGTGATGTGAACCTTAATTTTATTTATGAATGATCCTCCAGCTGACTCCACTCGTCTCTCTCTCACTTGGTGGGTATTTTAGCGCTGTAAACGTTTTCTCTATTCCATAACATAAACCAACATTTACAGTCAAATAATGTTTACGTGACTGGAAAACGTCTTACTAAAGGAGAAGACAAATCCGTCTTTAATCTATATTTAACGAGCCTCCATCCACCTACTTTCTTCTCCAGCATAAGGTTATTAATATGCATAAGAAGGTCAATAAATATAACAATATATTTATTTAACGAACAATCAAATATACATATGACAATTACAATTAAATAGATTACTTGACGTCAGTATTCCACTAACTCACATTTGGACAATTTTATGTCACAGAGTCTCTCTCTAAAAAAAATATAATTACAATTCAACAATAGAGTCAGTACAATTTCAAGTTAGTCCTATTAGAGAATAGGAATGGAGTTATAAGAGGTCGGTTATTATAATTTTTTACTTGACCTGGCTTAATCACTTTTTTGACAGTCTTTCACTTGCTTTTTACAACAATGTCATAATGTTAACGTGTCAATACATATCTCCTGCCACACACGTGGAAACAAAGACACGCTTTCCTCTTGAACCCCTCATCATTCTGTTCACTGTGTCCATTCCTTCCAGCAGAACACGATCACAGTGATTTTTGTAACATCGCTGTACAGATGTACACAGCATCCTTTGCCTTGATACATCAAAAGTGTGTAGCACACTCTCTTATGCTTACACAAACCACACCAGACATTCCAGTGTTTTCCAGTCCTTCAAATTATAACTGGCGAACGTGTGGAGGGTAACTGTAACCTTGAAACTTGAAGTTAGAAACTCAAGGCTCAAAGTCAAAACTCAAAAGTCAAAAGGCCACTTGTTCACTTCCACATATAATTAAGGAGCAAAACCTAAGTTTCCTGTCTATCGCAGTATAACTTCACATCCCATTCTCAACTTACAATCTCCTGAAACAGTATTTCTTAGCCCAATATAAACACATTGAAAAATAAATACAGCACATCAAACAATGTCAAGTATTAGCACACTATATGTATGTAGCTTAGTTCAAACATTTGTAGACATAAAAGTCAACTCACATAGTACATCTCTACACAAATATAACATATCAATAGCGAAAATTCATGAAATATTCCTAAGTCCATTCTCTCTCACTTCAAATTCAAAAGTGATCAGAGAGTGGAATTTTCTACAGTAAGTGAATTCTTTAATTTCAGCCCATTGGCTGGTTTCGTTCTCATAAATCATAATCATTGGATAACAAAACTACTCATTCATTGTGCATTAGGTCAGCAATCTAAATTTTTTTTGCTTCAACATTAATAACTTGAAATTTCTCTTAGTAGGCATGACTACTAGGTTTTAATAGCATCATAAAGATTTTTTTCAGTGGGCGGTGACTAGCTAAGGTTTTAATTTCATTATAAAGAAATTTATATCTGTAGGCGGTGACTAGCTAGGGTTTTAATTTCATTATAAAGAAATTTATATCTGTAGGCGGTGACTAGCTAGGGTTTTAATTTCATTATAAAGAAATTTATATCTGTAGGCGGTGACTAGCTAGGGTTTTAATTTCATTATAAAGAAATTTATATCTGTAGGCGGTGACTGCTATGGTTTAAAAACATCAGAGAGAAACGACTAAAGAGTGGAGCTGCTGAAATGTTTATGCAGCTAGTGTCCAGTTGGGTATTTCCAAGGAAATGATTTGATATAAAATAATCAAGTACTTGTGAAAAAGAAACTATAACGGGAAATTCCAGTATGAAGGGATGCAATTCTCATAACTGCAGTCTGCATACGAAGCATTTCTTACTCCCCTTTAATTGCATTTCTTACTCTCCTCGTTGCTGTGATAGAGTGGTACTTGGCACAGATGATGGGTGGGGATGTTGGAATGAAGTGTGAATGATGTTGGAATGAAGTGTGAATGATGTTGGAATGATGGTGAATAAATTTGAAATGAAGTGTGAATGATGTTGGAATGAAGTGTGAATATTTGAATGAAGTGTGAGTGATATTTGAATGAAGTGTGAGTGATATTTAAATGAAGTGTGAGTGATATTTGAATGAAATATGAGTGATATTTAAATGAAGTGTGAGTGATATTTGAATGAAGTGTGAGTGATATTTGAATAAAGTGTGAATGATGTTTGAATGAAGTGTGTATGTAACTAAGTTATTGGCTGGACAAGTCATTTGATAAATGGCCCATGCTTGATCAGTTTCTTTCTTGTGAACAGATTCAGCTGGATGTATTATTTTGTGCAAGATACAATCACTGGTGCCTTGATATATTGTGGACCCCATCTTTTTTTTTTACCATCCAGCCTCTTTAAATTCTTTAAATTACATGCACATAGTTAACACCACTGTATCAAATCAACTGGCTCAATTTGCAAATGTTTTGCCAACCATGCATAAATTTGATACAGTATAAGTATTAAGTACTTTGTACATGTACTTGTCACTTTGTAAAACAGCTTAGCAATGATCATTATACAGTATAAGTGTTAAGTACTTTGTAGATGTACTTGTCACTTTGTAAACAGCTTAACAATGATCATTATACAGTATAAGTGTTCAGTACTTTGTACATATACTTGCCACTTCATAAACACAGCTTAACAATGATCACTGTTGTTTTGAAAATCTTCAAACCTATCCTTGCACTGTCTCAACAGAATTAACAGACATTTTGGGGTTGCGGTGGCTAGAAACCCAGGAGGTAGATATAAAATTCTTCAATTGCAGTCTATAATCAACTTAGCTAAAGAGAAGGAATGAAACAAATGTCCATCACATCATTTTCAATGAGTGAATAAACTTTCATGTCTTCATGCAAGAGACTGCATGTTTAATGCTAAATACACAATTATACACAATTTTCTAATTTAGTCCAACAGTGCTGTATTTACATATTCTTAAAAGACATGGCTTAAAGTACATGAGGTGAAGTAGGGTGAACCATATGTTGAGCAACAGTAGCCACCATGTGACATGGATTGTTCATGTATGACAGAAAAGATCCCTCTTTATAACAATGCCTCATGTACAATGGGTTGAAATTTTTAGACCCCAAGGACTGCATTATATTCACAGTTCTTTCTTTTTTATCTGTTTTCTGATTCACACTATAATAAACTTGGCACTCTATTGTTTTGTGTGTGAGAATGAGTTTACATAACCATTGGTATTTTGATGATAGTGCTGGATATACTGTGTACTTAAATTCCTTTTTTTTTTTCAGTTGAGAAATCTTGTCAGGATTTTGCTCTGTCAGTTGAGAACCTTGCATGGGCTTTGCATTATCTGCACTTTATGTTGTCTGAACTTGACCTTGCCAATCCTTGCGATCGTGAGTTGACGTAACTCTTGAACTCTAGATCCCAGTGAAAACTCAGTACCTGAGGCAATTGTCACTTCTAATGATAATGCTTTCTGCTTACAACCTGCAAATCTCTAATGGAAACTTTCATGGGGCACACTGACAAACACATTCAGTTATAATTAAATGATGTAATATTGTTGAGGCCCTTTGTTCCACGAGGAATCCAAGGAAATAAGCAAGTAAAGAAAGCAATATTTTACAGGTAAAAATTATACAATAAAAATTTCTCTAGGGCTGCTTTGGTACTGAAAACTTTGCAAATAGAACAATGCAGGAGACCCCATTTCTGTTTAAGGTAAGGTACATCGTCGTGCGAGAAATCATCTCGCGATTATGTAAAGCGAAATAATGTACTTTACTCCTGCACACTTATGCCCATAAACATTTTGCTTTTATAGACATATACTGTTGTATCTGACATAAATTAAACTAAGCAACACGCCCAAAAAATTTTTTAAAGTGAGAGCATAGCTTACTCAGTAAAGCGGGACACTTTATGAAAGAAGTACGGTGGCCGAGTGGTTAAGGCGTTGGACTTAAGATCCAATGGACATATGTCCGCGTGGGTTCGAACCCCACCCGTACTAAAATTTTGTTTCTTCTTTCTTCTATTTTAACTTTAGTATTTTCAACAACCATCTATTTCCTCTTTAAATATAATTTTATCCTATTATTTGACTATAGAATATAATTATGCTTAAACAAAAATCAAATGTAAAGTTTGTAAAGTATTGTGTATGTATACATATATTAAGGTGAGAGAAAGAGAAGAACCAGTATATGAGTCGATGATTTAGGTTTTATTATTTAATTTAGTTAAATTTAAATTTAGTTTGATAAGGTTTAATATTATTAGGAAAAAATCTAATGATGAGTGTAATTATGATTGTTGTCACAAATGGAGTTTTTATTTGAGGTACAATTACAAATTGAAGCAAATGATAGATTACAGTAGTCAGTGTTAATGTGCAAACTTCCAGGAAGAGAAAGGGGTGGGGTGGGTGGGTAGTTGAGGGGGATAGAGGTTGTGTGTGCCTGTATGGGCGTAAAACAAAACAGTTAGTACAGGGGACTGAATGTAGCGTGAGAACCTGGCTGACCTTGTACTAAGCGGTCAAATAAGCTGTGTAGACATGATTAAAATTATATATTTTTAAGAGGGATGAGTTGGTGTTATATGTTTAAGAGGGATGTGTGGGTGTTATATTTTTAAGAGGGATGCGTAGGTGTATCGATTGTATACTTACTTTTTGGTCTATTGACCATTATACAAAGCAGAAGCTAGAAGAAAAGGTAGTGTCCCCTACGGCTGGGAGAAAACAATGACCCTTTTTGAAGGTAAATGAGTGACTGTCTGAAAGCAGATAGAGTTTAAATTGTATTTTTAAATTGCATTTTATAGTATTGAAATGACGAATTGCAGTCAGAGATTGGTAAGTGTAAATAGGATAAATCTACATAGTCTGAGAAAGGGACTTAAGGCTGGTCAATCTTCTATATTTCAGGGACTTGGGTGTACAATAGAGGTACACTGTGTCAGTTTAGGCTTGTGGTCCAAGGACATTGACATGCACCGGTTGTGGGCATGGACAAAGCTTCGATAGATGACACGAAAGATAATACTAAGGAGTTGTGGCCCTTGTCTTCCTAGAGTCTTCCTTTTAAAAGAAACAGTGGTTATGAGCAATTCGGTTAGAGTGGACATAAGCATTCTCCAGTTCACATCATAGATCAAAAGCAAATGTACGACATATTTCCAAGTCTATTTTTTTTTTATCTGCCAGTTACCTACCATAAGTTAACGGTCATCGTCATGTCCAGACTCAAGTTATCTCAAAATCAAAGTGATTAGAATATAGAACTTCAAAAAAATAACTTTTGGTCCATCCACATTAGATGGATTTTTATGAACAATTTGAGACTATTAGTCAGAAAACTACTCATTTGATTGGAACTGGTTTGGATTGTCAGCAAATTCTAGCATTTTCCCACTTGAGTTGTTTACTCTAAATCAAAAATATAATCATTAGCAGTGCTCAAGGTCTGGTCACATTGGCAACAAATATATAATTGTTAAGTTTAGAAATAGGGATAGGCACATTTACTCACCATAAGAGGGAAGAAGGAAATAAAGCAAAACTATAAAAATAAGTTTTCCTTTTTTAACTCCATCCTTTTTGTACATTCAAGTGTCAACTTACAGTTTCCTGCAACAGTATTTATTAGCCTGATACATGCACACAGCATAATAAATACAGCATTTCAGTTTTATGAACAGGTTCATTAGAAATAATGTCAAGAGTTTAGCATATTATATACGATCATTTTTCAAACACATGTAGAAGTAATAATGTATTCACATAATAATCTCTACTTAAAGCACAAGTATAACATACCAATAGCAATAATAATAATAATCATAACCAAAATCTAGCGTGGCATCTCTCTCTCTTTCTCTCTCTCTCTTCTTTCTCTCTCTCTCTCTTCTCTCTCTCTCTCTCCTACCGATCTGTGACAGCAACGCCACTTAGTTAATGAAAATTATTATTATTAATTAATTAACCATCCAAAGCTAATTATAAGCGATGAGAACCTTAATTTATTTTATTAATGTTCCTCAGGCAGGCACCACTTGTCTTTCTCACTTGGTGGATATGCGGACGCTGTTAAAGTTTTCTCTCTTCCACAACATTAAAGATAAATTTCACGGTCACATAATCTCTCCACAGGTGGAAAACATCGTACTAAAGGAGAAAATAAATCTGTTTTTAATTTATAGTTAGCGAGCCCCCATCCACCCACTTTCTTCTCCAACAGAAGATTATCAATATGCATAAGAAGGTCAATAAATTATGCAATACATTTATTAATTCAACAATCAAACATACATATGCAAATACAATGAAATATGTTACTTGACAGCAATATTTCCACAAACTAACGTTTGGATAATTTTATAATTACACAGTCTATCATAAATACAAATCAGCAATAGAGTCAATTCAAATCATAGAGATGACAGAAATGGAGTTATTAGAGATAAGTAATAATAGTGATTACATAACCTGATTCAGTCCTTCGCACACTTTGCCACAATGTCACAATTTATAGTTCATTTCAATTTCCTTAGCTCCTCAAAAACACTGCCCCGCTACTTAGAGTTAATGTGGGCACTTCTTTTTATGTATGTTTGCTTTATATGTTTACAGTAGTTTTAAGATTATAATTCTAGATTGTTAAGGGTCTACTATCACATAATTTATAACTGAGTTCATATATCATATTAGCATCAAATTGCAATGTTAGTTTGTGAAGATATATTTAAACAAATTATGTATTCTTGATAACCTTTTTCGTATTATTAAGTGTTTCTTTCATATACGGGTTTTTTCCCCCAACCTTGCATATCCATTGAGAAACTTCCATTGAGGATTAAAGCTTAAAGGCCATGGAAAGACTTGTTTATGCGTTCAGGGAAAGTAAGTTAGATCACAGGTGAAGGTCATGCCAAAAACCAGATACTAACTAACCATGTATGGTCATTTGCTTACCAGGCAATGACGTAGCACTAAGATGTTAGTTGACCTTTACTTTATTGATAAAATTACCTGAATGGGTTGGCTGCATTAGACATCTACATTGTACCCAACCTACAGGGGTAAAATAGAGAGTTGCATCCACCATTATGACCGTGCCTAGAAACACATTGTGCCGGTCCTGAGTTTTACCTCACAGATCTGACCACGACTGCTAAAACGTACTTGATGTGGAAATCCAACCTTGCTAAAAGCGTCGAGTCCAGAAAAAACTTACTGAGTGAGCAAGCATCCATGCTGAGTCCTTATCGCAGCCCTGCTTGAACCGCGAGTGACTGCCAAGGCTGTCACATGATGTCAGCGTGTGTCAGTGGGACGACAATGATACTATGTTCCGTTGGACAGTAATTGGAAGTTAAGTCCAAAAAACAATCAAAAATAGATTGTCATTGTGTGGACAGTAAATAGACTTACCGGGTCGCATGATATCACTTTGTATTAATGGAAATCGTATTGTTCATTTTCTTGTTTTCAAATTTAATTTTACTGTTATTAAATTTTATTTTTAATTCTCTTATTTGTTATATCATCATGTTATTACATACATCAAACATCGGTCAATAAATCTACCCCCATGCACACTCATTCGTTTAGGACCTCACTTCTAAGTCAACATGATGCAATACGCATGTACCATTCAAATTACAATAACGTTCAATTTAAATGCAACAATGAAAATTTATATAAAATATATGGGGAAATTCCCCATCATACAACAGTAATCGATCAAAGGAATGCGATTGATTGGGGGCTAGAGCCATGAATAAAAGGATAAAGAATCAATAATCATTAATCTATAAATACAGGGGAGATAACGTTATCAATTGTAGAAAGCTAACTAACTTATCTGGCTAAGTGTCATGAACAATTAGGCTGAGAATGTGGCATTTGAGGGGAGATAAGTTATGTAACTCCGGCTGTCACTAATGTTAGGAATTATCTAATAAACTAATATTGATAATTAGGACAGGGTCGCTAAATGAAAACCGGACATGTGACAGAGTTAATGAATGTACCTGCTTTAATTATTATAATAAAGTTGATTAGATAAAGAAAATGCATATATGAATGCATTATACATTGTGTGTGTGTGTGTGTGTGTGTGTGTGTGTGTGTGTGTGTGTGTGTGTGTGTGTGTGACTTTTTGCTAGGAGATAGGCAAGATGTTAATACTCCACCATCCAGGGCCACCTGTGACCTTAGGCTAAACCCCTTCTGGCTGGCCACACATGTTAGAAAGATGAATGGTAGATAATGTAGAACAGAAAGTTGTAGTTCTAGAATCTAGAAGATAGCTCAAGCTCCTGTGATACATACAGCCTGGATAGTAAGTAAATACCAGTGACAGACTACAACATAAACATATGGGTAATGCTAACACAAGTGGTCTATGGTCAACAATAAATATATTCAACAAGAAATAACATAAGACAGCATAGTTAATACAGTGAATAGTTCAACAGTCACACAATTAGAGTTTATATTTATATATTTAAGTTCACAATAACGACCATATGGTGTCATAAGAGAATGTCCATTTTAGTCCTATGGCACTGTCATAGTTATGTGGTTCGTTAGTATGAGCAAAATAATACATGAGTTTATAAGAGAACACTGAATGTCTCTGAAAAAAGTAAAAGTACATTGAGTAGTGTCTGTTGGAGGATCATTAATAAAATAAATTAAGATTTTCATCACTTGTAATGAGTTATGAAAGATAAATTAATAAGAATAATCATTTTCATTAACTAAGTGGAGTTGCCGTCACACATGTTCTTACAAAATAGCATTTAAAAAGTGTGAAAACATAACAGTATAATCTAAACCCGAATAAACATTTATACTTTTACTGGAATTAAATAATAATAATAGAGAATTTGTCCATGAAAACATTTACACTGGCATAATCACTGTACATTTAGTACTAGCTTGAATGCATGCCAATCTATTAGAACAGAGAAAGCCTTTTAGGTAGGTTGAGGTCATTAGTGCAATTACCCGCTGATGTTACACAAGAGAAACAAAGTTAAGAAAATTTTACAATGGCGAGCAGACGTGATTAATCACTGTGTGGGTAGAGTTAAGGCCATTCAAATCCGATCTATCACAGTATGCTTGTCGCAATAAAAAAAAAAATGCACGTGTGTTTATGTATGTGTTTTTTACTACTTCATCTGTTTAAAATTAGACATTGATTAAGAGAATTAACCTAGTCTCGCATGTCTGACTATCGAGATTAATGTACATTCAATTTATACTTTAAAAGGGGTAATTATGGATTCTTTCTTTTACCTGACCTTTCAAACTTAGGACATATCATGTTGGATTTCTTTTAATTCCCAGTCAGCTTACTTTTTGTCCATAACACCCACCCACCACATCAGCGTTTAACTGTTATTGTCTTGTCTCATTCTCAAAACAGTTTTAAACTTTTCTATAAATATATAACAAACACCTTGAACTGCAGTACGAACACAACCATTGTCTCTTTGATTTTGTTTTTCTTTAATTTTATATAATTATAAGTTAACACACATACAAGCACCCTCATGTACACGTACACAAATAGATAGAAACGCTCGCGTGCATATACACAATATTTTAACAGTGTCCATTTTGAGATAAATACCGGAAGCTCGTTGCCATAGACTCATAAGAAACAATCTTATCTGTGTAGAGACATGTTAGTGATTTTTTTTAACTGTGTAAATGTGTGTGCGAAAATGTTCTGGTTATTTGTGGTCTGTTCAGGTAAGTCGAGAAACTGTCAATGGTTATTGAAAAATGAGTTGTCAACTTATTATTGTAAAACAAAACTACATACGTAGAAATGTATTTTTGACACTTTTGTTCGAATTATTTACATACTTTTAAAGTATTGAATTATCTATGCATTTTTTCTGCTTTAAAAATGAATGAATTAAAAAGAACCTACATCGATAACGTATGTTTTAAGTCCAAAACATTTAATGTGTAGAACTAGAACTAAGACAGAGTGACGTCGACATTTATACATTATTATGTTGTAAATGTTATATTTACACGTTACAAGGAACTGAATGTAATTATTACATTTTTAAATTTGTGCACGTAGCTAGAGGAATATAATTTACAAATAACTACTACATTAATATCATTTACGAGTAGGCATAAGTATCTTAGTGACAAATAAATGTATTTGTAAACATTTGCAAGTTAATTACAAGTATAAGTTTAAAACTTATAATTAATTAACTGCATGTGTAATAATTTTTAAAAAGTACATATTTAAAATGTACAATTAGCTAACAAGTACACCAATTAGTTATTTGATAATTAAATATATAAAATATTCGTTCATATTTTTTACGTAACTATATGTACACCATTTACAAGTAACTATAAGCGTAACATTTAGATTAATTTGCTGATTTGTTGACGAGCGCAAAGGCCTGAATTTATTTACATTTACCAATATTAAAAGAAATATACAAATTAAAGGACAATGTTGACACACTACGATACGTGCAATTTTCAGAATGGCAGACAAAGCATGATGAGGTTTCATGCATAATTAAGTTAACTGTTCTGAAAACGTACTGTAACCCAGTGTTTGAGTAAAATTTAAAACCTATTTCTTGTTATAAGTACTTTTAAAATGAATGTATTTTACACATCAGAGACACATAGTAACTAATTTTTAATTGTTTGGCCATTTCATAATTATTTTTAATTATATTTAAGGTTTGATTTACAGATTCTGATATTTACCTAAGTTACTTAAACATTATTTCTAAATTGTTATATGTCAATGCTTATCCACTTTAAATAACTTGCAGGAACATTCATGACCTATCTGTAACGTGAGAAGCAGGCCCAAGTGTAAATTTGACTTAAAAGAATTGCTGACTCTTGCTCATCAAGCACCAAAGCAGCTTTATCAAAGTTTTCGTGAAAGAAAATGTAAAGTTAAATTAAATCTACAAGGAGACTAAAGGAAGAATTTAGGAGCAAATTGTCTCTCAAAAACGAAGTAGATAGATCCATATGGACCCTCCGTCACGTGAACTACTTGTTGAGGTAAGTCTAAATTAAGTAAATAAAAATAAGTTACCGATAATTGGGACTATATGAATGTACAACGGTGTTATTGAAATGAGAAAGAACTGTTGAAATCCTAATTATAGTGTTCATAAAATAAATAGCTGAGGTAAGCATAAAGATGTCGTACCGTTACTCGAATGCACACGAGTAAACACGCCGAAATGCTGAGGTGTGCATAAACATTTACATAGTTTACGTACTATTAATTATTTTATTTTAAAATACTCCATCAGAATTTAGTATAGATGGATATTACTTCCAAGTGGCAAGATTGGGGAAACTAAAGAAAATGTGAAATAAATAACCAATACATGGATAACTTTATATTATAATCGCAAAAAAGATATATAGCAAATCCTTGAACTGAATTCTCACAGGGCATTGTAAACCAGCCAACTAGATCTAAATGAACATTTGACGAAGAGGTACTTATATAAATGTACGTGAGATTCCTAAAATCGAGTGTTACTGTTGTTAGTTTGTTGTCATCCATCAACCAAGATCTGTACGCCAAGATAGGTGCATGCATACGCACACTGCAACAGTGAAATATTAGTACAGTACAACTCTAGATACATACTGCTTCAGTGAAATGGTATTAATACGGTATATCTCTATAAACACATGCAATTTATTAGCGGTCCTATCGCGGTTTACTCCTCACTGTACGCTGTACAAGGCTTTATTACTCTTTCTTAGTGGGAACCTAAATTGTATTATTGTTTGCAAAATATACAGACCGATAAAAGTTCACTTTTACACTATAACGTCGTCGACCATAATCACGATTTTACTGCTTGAACAGTGTGTCCAACAAGGAATTACAACGAACGGACTGGTTATTTTGTAACACTGTAGCGACCCACCGACTGAGCCACTAGGCAAACAATGTAATAATAAGATTGGGACCGAGGGTAAACTATGTGTGTGTACATAATTGCCTGTAAATGAGTGTACCCATGTTTTTAACGATATATCGCGCACACAAACACCACAAGATCGCGCGCGCTGCTGTGTGTCATTGTCTTAACTTGCAACAGTCTCTTACATTAAGATACAGTTATCGAACTGTTGCACAAAATCAAAAAAATGAACATTCTCAGCTCAACATAATTTAAAGCATACTGGTAAAATGCATTGAATACAAAACCTCGACATGAAAGTTATTTAAAATTCATCTTCTTTTTCTTTTTATTATTATTATTATTATTGATGTTGTTGTTGCTGCTGCTACTGTTGTCCTATTGGGTTCATATTCAACATTAAAATCCTTTATTACAGCATTTAGTTGTGGGAATTCACACATTTTCATTTTCTTCATCTGTGATCGTTATTGGTACAATCATCAAAGAAAGATACAGTCGAACATCTACTTATTGTTTTTGAATAGAATAATTAGTCACAACACGCATAGTTTTCATTCTGCCTTAGTTAAAATATTCGAACAGTACATTAGGTTCAATAGATTTATTTTCACTTTTTAGTTTACTTTACGTTTACTTACCTAAATGTACTTTCAGATGACGTCTTCAGACAACCACGGTATTCCACCACCTGTACCACCATCTCAGTCACGTAAAGAAATATTTCACAAGTTCGGCCAGTTCCGAAATGCAGACAGAATAGCTGCAGAAGTAAGCTAGCGTGTCTGTTTCCTAATCAGATATTTTGTTTGAAGAAGGAAGATAATGTGTATTAATCAGAGATATGTTTGAGTAAATAAG
This sequence comes from Sinotaia quadrata, assembly GCA_028829895.1. Lineage (NCBI taxonomy): Eukaryota > Metazoa > Mollusca > Gastropoda > Architaenioglossa > Viviparidae > Sinotaia > Sinotaia quadrata. The sequence goes on along the minus strand of CM054177.1, from coordinate 50,217,389 downwards.
CTAGAATGTCTTATGTTTCTTAATCAGAGCATTTGTTGGAGGAAGTAACCTAATGTGTCATATTTCTTAATCAAAGCCTTAGTTTGACAAAGTCATATATCTTAATCAGAGCATTTGTTTGAGGAAGTAACCTAATATGTCATATTTCTTAATGAAAGCCTTTGACGAAGTATATTTCTTAACCAGAGCGTTTGTTTGAGAAAGTAATCTAGTGTATCATATTTCTTAATCAGAGAGTTTGTTTGAGAAAGTAACCTACTGTGTCATATTACTTAATCAGAGCATTTGCTTGAGAAAGTAATCTAGTGTGTCATATTTTTTAATCAGAGCGTTTGCTTGAGGAAGTAACATACTGTGTCCTATTTCTTAATCAAAGCTTTTGTTTCTAGCGTATCTTATGTTTCTTAATCAAATCTTTTGTTTGAGGAAGAAAACTAGCTTGTCTTAAGTCTCCTAAACATAGCTGTGTTGGAAGAAGTAAGCTAGTGTGTGTTATGTTTCCTAACCAGAGCTTTTGTTTGAGGATGTGATACATGATTGTCTTAATGTTGGTAAAACATGTTTAACTTTTCTCTAAGTAAATGAAAAATATCGGTCTTTTCTCTTTTAATATTAATCTTACAAATTTTGTTGGTAAACACGTAAAATATTTTTTCTTACCTAATTTTCATCTAAATAAGTTATTTTTCCTTATCCAATTTTTGCATTTAAATAAAACCCAGATTTAGACTTCACGTTGAAATTCGCAAAACTATTAATACTTTTGTATATCACAGGAACGTCATTAACAAGTGTCAGATGTCAAAATATTTAAATATAATAAAATCCTGTCTATAAACCAGTTTATTTCCCTTCACAGTGAACTCTAAAGTCAAATATGCATATAGACAAATATATAAACAATTGACATCAGAGACACATTAAATTATAGGCAAGCACACTACTAAGCATCTAACATTGAACTGTACAGTAAATTCTAACATTATTAATCTACGTTACTGTAATAAAATCAGATACTTATGGATTTAAATGACACTAACCTTGTCTTTAAGTAATTAGTTTTTAATTGAATATAAAGTATAATTTTTCTCTCTCTTTGTGTTGCAGGCCACGAATGATCCGAATTGTAATATTGATGAAACACTGACCCATTTAACCAAAGACCTGACATCCGAAGCAGAAAAGGCCAGAGCCATTTTTATGTGGATTTCTCGCTTGCTTTTTCTAAAAGCAAAAACAGTTAATAAGGATGAGACAACTCTTGCGGGATTGCTGAACCTGATTGCTTCTGGAGAACGTACCTGGTCAGATGTCTTTGCTTTACTTTGCAGGTATGCTTATAGTAACTGTGTGCTTGTACATAACGTTGATATTTTACAAGTTATTACAGTACAATTTTGATAACTCGCAGGTTTAGAAGCACATTGTAAGTAAATACGATGATTTTAAGCAAGTTCAAACGTTTATTAATTTAGTTAGCAGAGAGACTTATGAAAACTTTGTGATTGTAAATAACGATCATATTAAACACTTTATTGAAGTTTAATATATTTATCAAGTAGGTTGAAACAAATGATTATTAACGATATCATTAATAAATAATTTACTGATGAGCTAGGCTGACAGAAACATATTGCAACCAGCGATGATATTAAACAAATGATTACATTGTAATTTAGTTAGCTGGGCCTTATGAGGAATAAAGGGGCCATACACAACATTGTTTTAACTGAAAAACAAACGCCGCAAAACAAGTTTCCAAACCTTTCTTCTATTTTTCACTTATTTATATGTACATAAAGCATTAATTTTCTATATGCTAAAATGGGGTATATTTTATTTGTATTGTTAACATTTATGTAATGAATTTTACAGAAGACATCATTACGTGTAACATGTAGTAGGAAAATGCAGATAATTTTCCTGATGGTAACTAGAAGATTCCCCAGGATTACATTCTACTTTAAAATGATATTTTGCAATAACCTTACAAATTAGGCGGTCATCTCAAATTGAAGTAGTGGGATCTGCCCTCAAGGCATTGACTGTTAAACGCATTACCTATGGAAGTAAGAGGCACTGAGTGAGTGCAGTTAGTAATCAGAGCGAGAGATATGTCATAAGTGACCAATGACCTAATACTGGCCAACTGTAACTGACCAATGGCCTAATACTGGCCAACTGTAACTGACCAATGGCCTAATACTGGCCAACTGTAATTGACCAATGGGCGTGAGGGGAGTATAGGCAAGCCCGACTTGTAGAAAATATTCCTTTCTCTCATCAGTATTAGAAGACTGGAATTTACCAAAAACCTTTCGCAAAATCTAATTTAGAAAAATATTTTGCTCCACTGAGCCAAGTGGAAAGGTGCTCTAGTTCAGGTATCACTTCAGCTGAAAAAACAATCAGCTTGTTCAAGTTAGCCCGACACACACACACACACACACACACACACACACACACACACACACACACACACACACACACACACACGCACGCACACACACACACACACACACACACGCACACACACACACACACACACACACACACACACACACACACACACACACACACACACACAAAACATTATAAATACAGCATATCAAAACAATGTCAAGTGTTAGCACACTATATACGAGCAGCTTAGTTCAAACATTTATAGAAATAATCATCTACTCACATAATAAATCTCTACGTAAAACACAAGTATGACATATCAATAGCAAAAATGCATGAAAGTCAATTCTCTCCAAAATAGTCAGTTAACTCACCATTAAGCTAACGGCCACCCTTCAAAACTAGCTTCTCTACCACTTCAAATTCAAGTGATCAGACAATAGATTTATCTAAGGCAGGTAAATCTTTAGAGCTCAGTCCATTGGCTGGCCTCATTCACATAAATCTTAATCATTGGATAATTAAAAATATCCTCTTCGCTGGTTTGCATTACACACCAGCAATTTCCAGAACTTTCTCGACAAAGAGTTGTTATCTTCTAAGTCTGAAACTTTCAAAACTACTGACATAAGGAGTGTCCATGGTCAGGTTACTCTGACAATTTAAGAATTTATATAACAATTAAATATAAATAGGGATAGGCAAATTTACTCCACCACAAATTTCCATTATGCAGACAAAAGGATTGTATATTTATCAATAGTTCCATACCAATATAATGGCTACTGACTAATACTAAAAGAATGAGGAAGTATGCAAATTATTTGAAGAGGCCGTATACTATTTGATGTTTTGTACAACATTTAGAAAATCCAATCTTAAAAGTGTCGTATTGCGGGGATACTGTAAACGGTACACCAATCAAGCGATACCTACGACACCTACAGTCAACAGTCACTGGACAGCAGTTCACGTGGATGGCCACTGGCGTTTAGTTCATCTACTCATGGCCTTCCGTAATTGTCAAATGATTTCCTCCCCTTACATCAAAATCGAATCCGACGGTACAGCTTGCAAAGACAGGTAACTCTAACTTTGATTGAAATCATTTATGACATTATGAGAAATTTCAATGCGAGCTAGCATTTTCTTGTCAACTCCTTTCTCATTTTTTAAATCTCTCTCTCATTCTTTCTCTCAGTCTCCATGTCTCTCTGCCTCGTGTGTCTGTTTATTAATCTCTCATCCTTGGTGAATACTCCCGCTCTGTTTCTCTCGCTTTATATAGATACATTTCAAAAATATACAGCCTAAATATTTATTATCCTCTACATATATTACTATTCCTGTTGACTGTCAGCAAACTATTCCTATGTCACATAGAGCTTGCACTTGTTTGCATTACTGATGGTTCAATTCGTTGAATTATTATAATTAATAAAAAGCGCTTTAGTGATTCACTGATGTCAAGATGGCCTAGGTCGATTTCAGATATATATTATATGCAGAGTAGTGCTAGCTAGTGGGGTATTCTGTATTCACTGGGAATAAATTACATCCAATCAAAGCAATTAATAATAAGATTCCATTTTTATTATAAATGACTTAAATATCCCAAGCAACCTAAAAGGATAAAAATGTTTATTATTTTTAAACAATTGACTATACTTTCGTTTCGTAATAAATTTAATTTAATATTGTTAAATATATTTCGAACAGAGATACACAGTATACAGACTCTGTGGACGATAACTACTTTTTCACTGATCCGGGTGTATTCATGTTCATGTGCCGTCCTGAGGACGACAGATGGCAACTACTGGACACACCCTTGGACTGGAAGACATATATCAATACTTCAATATATAGAACAGCAACCAAACCACCAGCACCGGCAATACAAGCAGACAAATCTATACAAAACGTATGTAATGTGAAATGAAGAAATATTTATTAAGTTTTATCAGTACGAAAATTTAATTTACGCATCGGAATAATAAATAATAAAAATATGTGCTTAGCAATGATGATATCGATATTTTAAGTCTAAAACTGGCTAGTAGAAAAATTCGGGGGTGATCAACTAGAATTTCCTCAAGAGTCACATTAAAGGATTAAATCATTAGATACAATTTCGATTTATACCTAACATAATTGACTAGTCATCAATAAATAAATAAATCATTATACAGTTATTTTACCACTCACACATGAACAGAATATACATGTACACAAACTCACTATTTTTCATTCAGAAAATATTTTAAAAATGAACGTATTTTGTGAGCGACACTAAGGGAAATAATAATTCAATAAAATAAAAAATAAATTCAAATGATTATTCCCCCCTGGACCGTGACAATCTGTCTCTTTCTGTAGATCAAGTTCTCTCTCCCTCTTATCACAGTCTGTCTTTTCACTTTATCTCAATCTATCACTTCAATTCTTTTATCCCCCCACCCATCTCTCCAATAACCTTTTCATGCTCCCTTCCCTCTATTTCTTCGTTCGTTTTTGTCCTTTTCTTATATGCTTTCTGTACGGTTTGTGTTTCAATCTCTGTCTCTTTGTCTGTCTGTCTCTCTCTCCCCTTATGCCATCCCTTGACATTTCTTTTTGACTCTTTCTCTTTTTCATAATTCATAAATGTCTTTTATTTCATTCTCTCTCTTTCGTTTCCTTTTATTCACACCTGCTATTTTCTTCTATATCTACCTTTTACCTTTCTCTCTCGCTCTCCCTTTTTCTCCCATTTCCCCATATCAGTCTCTTTTTTCCCCCCTTTCTCTCTCATTCTATTTATATCTCTTTTTGTCAGTCCCCTTTCCAAATTTCAATGTCTGCTTCTCACTCTACACCAATACATAAGTTCCCACGAACACAAAGCCTAGTAGGGTGTTGGTCTTATGCCTTAAAAAAAATTAATAAACCAAAACATGTTTCGGTATCAGACCACAATAGAAGTCGGCAGGGTTGACTTAGAAGAAAACCCGATGGTATGTGTATTGAACTTAAATCCAAATGCTAACTTAATTTAAAATAAAAATTGGTATACTGACAAGATTTCAATGAGACGGGAATATGAAAACACGATTTTAGCATGCCTCATTACATTATGGTTCTTACCTGGTGATAAAACGATAGCATTATAAAAATATTTTTTTCTTTAAGCAATACAATTTTATTCTGAAAACTGGTATGTGGTGAGTAAAGGCGTGGATAAATATCTGGTTAGAAATAAACTGTTATTTTAATTTTTTATAGTATACTACAATCTATTGTGCAACTTTGCAAATATAATTCTATTTCAGACTTGTTTAGTATTCTTCAATAATTATACAACTTTACAAGTGTAATGCTATTTCAGATATAGCAATATATTGTTCAAGGTTACCAATATCATGCTATTTCTGACTTTTATAATATATCACTATAATGTATTATACAAAAGTCATCTCTTTGGTCATGCTTCGTGATTATTTTAAATAATTATACAGCGCATGAGTGAACAACCTCGCGCTGTTTTGCCCACTGCACAGTTAATCCACTAAGTTTATTTGCAGCAAATCAACAGATTAAAATCAAGACAAAGAAAACAACCATTGTCCCAAAAAGAACTATATAAAAAGCATATTGGTCTTTTTTTTATTATATTGAAAGTTTCATTACCTTCAATAAAAATATAATTAAATATTGTAACTACAACTAAATTATAGTTATATTTTAAAGTTCATGTACATGATTTGTGTTATGTATATGCATGCTTTAAGTTGACTACATGTGATGTGATTTAAGTATATGAATGACTTATGATTTTAGTCTGACTACATGTTTCGTGACATAAATTTGAATGTTTGACAGATCACTGTCGAAGACATGGAAGAGGACATTCCAAAACCATCACCGCCAAATGCCATTAACTTGAAACGGAAAGATTTTATCAACATCGATGATCGTGCAAAAAGGGTAAGTCTGGAAGAAAATGCTATTAAAGAAAATTGTTTCTGGCAATGAGAAGGAAGTATTAAACAAAATGAAATTAAATTAATAAAGTTCATTTACTCTCAGAGTCAGCAAACTAACTAACTGGCAATTTTAATTTTTTTTCTTTCAAACCTACATTTGTCGCGCGGTATCTTGGTATGATTTTATAATGATCTATTATTACGAAATGTACTGGTTAAATATATACTACATCTACGAGATACGATCTACATTGAATATATGTATATATGCATGTAGTAGTAAATGCTATGCTGATAATATGGGTGACGCCACCGGTCAATAGTCTCACGAACCTCACTGCAATTGACTGAGACAACGAAGAGAGAGAGAGAGAGAGAACTAAGAGAAAATTGTATGATTAGACTGCCATAACAGTTCGCAATAAACAAAAAAGTTAGACTACACTAACAGATACACGAGATGGAAACAATTAAAAAAGAATCAATGCAAAAAATAAGGTGAACAATATTTAAAACAAAATGATTTTCTTAACTCATCATAGATCTGCTATAGACTTTCACTAGTGTTTAGATTTGTGGGTCAAAGTTTAGATTCGAGGGTCAGTTTCAGTTTGTGCAACGTCATGATTCTCTTTGCAATTAAAAACAAAACACTTTTTGGTGACATCATAGCAACACCGGTGCACATAGGACTCTTAACACTGTTTTGACTTCGACACCTAAAGCCAGAAGCGGAAAACATTAAAAAAATGAAAATAAAAATTGAAACCCAAATAATTACAGATCTTAAATACACTGCAAATTGCCACAAAAATACGTATTTAGAGTTGGGTCTTTGAAATAAATAGAATTAGATATATTTATAAGAATGAAACAACCTTATAATATAAAAGTCTTAACCAATCCACACAAGTACAAAATGTTTTTCCTTTTGTCAGCCTATGACCTATTCGACTCCTTTAAGAAATTATCAACTTTCGCTTAGCAGGAGACATTCATACCGGAAGAGCATGCTTGAAAAAAGAAAAACCTTGGTATTACGCAGAAGTTTTCTCATTCTAGAATATGTACCCACTTCTACCTTGATTAATTTTATTAATGAATAGAAATCAAGAATAGGTTTAGAACTAATTAATATTCACGACTTTCTCACATTTTCTCCACTATCATTCTGTCAAACACTTGTAACCTATCTTTAAAGGGTTTCACAATTTTGTATGTCTAAAAGTTAAATAATTAAATAACGGTGTCTTGGTTAAATGTGTGAAATTATTTATTTTGGCCTATCTTCTCTGATGCTGACTTTCCCATTAGACTAGTTGTCCGAACAACAATAGCAATACCCACACTTCTGCTCGCCGCTAAGCAATGTTGATCTCCGCACATATCAAAACAACCTTCTTTTCTCTGTCCTTCTGTCTATCCTTCACTTTATAAATAAACTTTACCTTAGCATTATATGGGCGTTGTAAATGTTTTCTGTCTTCCACAACATTAAAAATAAATATTTACTGTCACACAATGTTCCATAGGTGAAAAACGTCATACTAAAAGAGAAGACAAATCTGACTTTAATCTATATTTAGCGACCCCCCATACACCCACTTTCCTCTAACATAAGGTTATCAATATGCATTAGAAGGTCAATAAATTTAGCAATAAATTTATCAAATCAACAATCAAATATATATATATGACAAACACAATGAAAAAGATTAACTGACATCAATATTTCCATGAACCCACATACAGATAATTCACAGTCTTAAGCATAAAATACAATTCAAGAATAGAGTCATTACAAATCACAGGATAGTCTTATCAGAGTCTAAAAATTGAGTTATTAGAGATACACAATAATAGTCTTTAGGAAACCTGATTCAGCACATTCTTAACAGTCCTTGCGCACTTTGCCACAGTGTTACAAATTACAATTCAGTTCAATTTCTGCATGTTTCCATTCTCAGGATGGAACAGAATTCACCACATGTTCTCCTGAAGTCAGCCTGGACCTTTTCTCACCTTATCAGTTCATTCAAGCAGATCATAGTAATTTATAGTACTCCGTCGCCCCCCCCCCCCACGTACCGGAAAGTTTCTCAATGTAGCGAACACACTTTGCTACCATACACCAAACAGAGTGTAGTGCATCCTCTTTACACTTAATGCAGCAGACATTTTCCACATCTTCCCAATGGCAGTGGCCCATAGCCAGTGAACAAGTAGATTCAAACAACACAATGCTCACTGAAAATATAATTAAAGAGCAAACTCTAAACTTCCAGATTATCACTTTATAACTCCATTCTTTCATTCATTCCATTCTCAACTTACAGTTTCTTGCAACAGTATTTATTACTCCGATAATTGCACACACCGCAATAAATACAAAATATTAAAATAATATCAAATGTTCACACACTAAATGCGAGCAGCTTAGTTCGAACATTTGTAGAAATAAAAGTCTATTCACATCATACATCTCTACATAAAACAGAAGTATAGCATATCAATAAGTACATGAAATATTCGAAGTCCATTCTCACTCAACCAGTTATCTAAATTACCACCAAGCTAACAGCTGCCTTTCAAAACCGGACTTCTTGCCACTAAAATTCAAAGTAATTAGACAGTAGATTTCCCTTTAGCAAGTAAACTTTTTAATCTCAGCCCATTGGCTGGTCTCGTTCTTGTAAATCATAATCATTGGATAATAAAAACTACTCACTAGTTTGAGATGGCTTGCATTATATCAGCAATTTCTAGAACATTCTGGACTCGAGTTGTTCACTTCCAACTCAGAAAGTTTTAAAATACCGTCATAAGGAGTGCCCAAGACTATGTTATTCAGAAAGTTTTAAAATACCGTTATAAGTAGTGCCCAAGACTATGTTACTCAGAAAGTTTTAAAATACCGTCATAAGGAGTGCCCAAGACTATGTTACTCAGAAAGTTTTAAAATACCGTCATAAGGAGTGCCCAAGACTATGTTACTCAGAAAGTTTTTAAATACCGTCATAAGGAGTGCCCAAGACTATGTTACTCTGACAATTTAACAATTTAAATTTAAAAACAGGGAGAGGCAAATCTACTCTGCTAGACTCCCATTAGGTTATTGCAACATGTATTAATATATTGATTGGAGGAGTGGACGAGGTCATTGGGGCTATTAGTAAGTATTAATGTTAAATATCTAAATCAATAGTCTTAAGAAATTAACACTATTCAGTCTTATATTCTAAATGCACAATTCAACAATAGTGTCAATTCCAATCACAGGATAGTTCTTATTGGAGAACAGAAATGTAGTTATTAGAGATAAACAATAATATAGTTGGTACATAATCTGAGTTAGGTGTTGTCTCAGTAGTGTTCTGTGTGCTTTTTTGCAACTAAGCCACAAACTTTATTGTTCAATCATTACTGATTCACTGCTATTCCCTAGAGGTTTACATGAATGCTCCTCCGCATTATCAGCACCCTCTAGCAGAACAACAATCGGAGCAGATTTCCAATAACTTCCTTGTACCAGAAATTGCTCGATGTAGTCAGCATACCTTGCCACTATACATCAATGGAGCGCAGTGTATTCCTTACACTTCATACTGCAGTAGATACTGTGCACGTTTACAATGGTCTTGGATTTTATAATCAGTAAACAAGGAGATTCAAATATTTCCCAGAAAGGCTGCTTTTTCCCTGAAAAATATAACCAGGGAGCAAATGTTATGGTTCCAGTTTATCCTTTTTAACTCCATTCTTTCTTACATTCAAGTCAATAGTGTTTATTATCATGATACATGTATACAGCATAATCTTTTATGCATAGGTTCACTAGAAACAATGTCAAGTGTTAAGCCTACTACATTTAAGCATTATAGTTCACAATTGTTTTAGAAATAATAGTCTACTCACATAATACATCTCCACATAAAACGCAAGTATAACATAATATAAAAAAAAATGCATGAAATATTTCTAAGTCCATAGTCAATTAACTTAACATTAAACTAACGGTCAACTTTCATGACTGAAATTCTTGCCGCACCAAATTTAAGTGATTAGACAATATACTTTTCTAAATCATATAAACTTTTGATCTCAGCCCATTGGCTGGTCTCATTCCAATTGGACAATAAAATTTATCCATCCAGTTGGACTGGTTAGCATTGCATCTGCAATTTCCAGATATTTTCAACTCCAGAGTTTATTCAAACTCTGACACTTACAAAAATACTATTATAAGGTGTGGCCAAGGTCAAGTAATTCTACAATTTAACAATTTTTATAACAGTTAAGTTTAGGAATAGGGATAGACAAATTTACTACTCCGCACATGTCATGTTAGAACGTGAGATTTATATAAAAATTATAATTAATAAATATTCAATTATCGAGAGGTCGTCAATATAAGTAATTAATAAATTTATGTAATTTCTTTCTTTTGTTGAACAGGTTCCAGTAGATAAGATGAGAAATTACGATGATTTGTTTAGATACTTATTTCAGGACTTGATCGATAACATTCAGAAAGTACGGGCAGTATTCATCTGGGTTGGAGAATTTTGTAACAGCAACAGAGTATCACCAGATGAGCTGAAGGATATTGTGGATCCACACACGCCGCTGGGTTTAATTAAAGTCAACAGGATATACAACTTATGCAGTGAACTGTGTTTTGCCGTTTTGTGCAGGTTGGTAAAAGAGTAATACGACGAATGTTTTAACAAAGAAGTTACTGAATTAAAATTATATACTTACATATATAAACCATATAATCAGATATCTATATCATTTTCTCTGTAGCAATGCAATTAATATTATACAGAACAATAGATGATAGACAGAAAGACAGACCAACCGAACGACCGACTGATCGACTGACCAACCGACCGACCGACCGACCGATCGATAGATAGATAGATAGATAGATAGATAGATAGATAGATAGATAGATAGATAGATAGATAGATAGATAGATAGATAGATAGATAGATAGATAGATAGATAGATAGATAGATAGACGAGGCGTTACATTATTTTTTAATTGCTCGATATGTCAAGCATCCAATTTTTTAACATTTATAAATAAATGTGTTATATCATTGTCATTTTGTCATGCATAACATAGCTATCTGTAATTTATTTATTGACTGGTCATGATTGAATTGACAGGAGAGCTAACATTCCGTGTGTGGCGGTGCGAGGGTACAGCAAGAGGCCTTTGGGGTACTGCTTTGACGGTAACATTGAATCATGTACCTTGAATGAGTCGGTCTGGAATGCGGTCTACGTTAATGATAACTGGCGATTGATCAACTTGAGAGATGCGAACAGCTTTGACAGAAGAAAAGAGACAACCATCGTGAATATATATGGCAAGAAACAAAAGCAGATGTAAGAGATTTTTCGATGAAACATGAACCTTCTTTATTTTTACAGACGGTGATGCCTTTAGAAAAAACAATTTGCTTACATTTTTACTTCAAGCAGTGCTCTCCAATTATTGTTATTTCATAATTACACATTACATTTACTCATTTATATGTAAAGAATATTGAAAGGCGATACAATATGGCTCATTTACGTAAGTAGACTCATGAGTAAGTGTTCCAAGTAACTCGGTACTACTGTAAATTATTGTAATTACTGTAAAATGAAATTATTTCAGCAAATATAAATGTTATCAATGGCCTTGAAGAAATTGCTCACATAACTCATCCAAGAGCAAATTTATTGTTCAAATGGCAATAAATATGTTGTGATTATACATTCACATTGATGTCATCATTCTCTGCAGTTAAGTATGGGCAAACGCAATTTTCGTCTCCGAACAATTTGTACAAACAAAATGGCGTGAGTTGCTCCTCATTTCAATTGCATACAATCATGTAAAACTGTTGTGGGGTGTGTGCTGGTGGTATTGCTGACTGTTGCTGGCCCCTCTCTCCTTCTCGGTCAAAGAGGGTGTGTGTGTGTCAGATCAGCTGTCACGACTTGCCGATGATTACTTAGAATGGCCGAGGTGTAAAATGACCATTCTCACATACAGATACCAACGTGTATTCTTGTGTGGGGAAAATCTTTATTCTGTATGCGGGGTAAAATGTAAAGGTCAGTGTGTAAGTGTGAGTAGTGGTGTGAATGTGATGTGAGGGACAAATGGAACGGACAATCCAACAACCACACCAATGCACTTTCGCAACAAAGAGAGGAAAGCCCAACTCTTGTCAAAAGAGTTAACAAAAAAAATATTCTAATAATGGGGGCTAACTTGCTTGTACAATGTTAGTCATTCATTCAACAACAAAAAACACTCAGCAACATTTGTGGGAAGGTGGACCAGAGCAATGAATGATGATAAATAAAATATAAAATAAAATTATAACAAAATCAACAATATATTTAAATGTGAAAACCGCAATGATACTGCCAAATAAATTACTTTGGGTGAAGACCCACAATAAATAAAATGTATAAACTACAATGGTGGTGAAGACAGCAATATTATCTCAGTGAATACAAAGGCAGTGATAACCGCATAAAGCTTTCAGATGCTAATGACAATTAGCCTTACACAATAGGGTGAAGACACAATACAAATATCAATACTGATAAAAATCAGAATAATGGGGTGAAAACCCAAAGCTAATAAATGCTAAATATTTATAAAATATTTAGGGTAAAAACTCAATCATTAATCTGTGTTCAAGAAGAAATGTTTATGAAATGTTAATAAAATGTTTATGTTCCAATAATATCTGAGCCAAACTTTCAAAGAATGTTTTAAAGAAATGTTAATAATATTTATAAACTGAATAATTAATAAACTATTCTAATCTACCTACTAAAAGAATGCACCACTAAATTAAATATTTACTACTTACTAAAGTTGAAGGATAATAAAAGTCTGATGGCACACTAACCTCAAATGAAATGCAAAGTCCAAAAAAATAAATACACCTCCCTTTCCCTCTCACGGAAATACACAATGTTCCAAGGTGAAGACCTGAACAAAGATGGCAGTGATCTCCCCATAGACAGGGGTGGGGGTAGAAGAGCACACACTGGCACAACACAGTTACAAGACGCACACCCGATGACCCAGCCACTGAAGAGGGGGTCCACTCACGGGAACAGAAAACTGCAGACACGCTGGCATAACACGTCACGATGTACACAGGCACGGTGTCACTGGATAAATGAGATCCGTGAATCAACAAACAAGTACCACGCATGACGGTACGGTGAAATTGCATTGAAAAATGCCAATCTCTAGGGCTGGTGAAAACCAAAGCACCCAGTCTTTCGCTGAAGAGCGCAAAGATTGTAGTCATGTGGGCTGTGTATGAAAATGTCATCTTTAAGGTGCGGCAATTAATGTCATCAACTCTTTGCGTTAAGACATTAATACGTTACATTGTCCGCTGAAGCGGAGACACTCTGGGCAAATTCGAATTGTGGAAAATTCGCAATAAACCCTTGTGTGGAGCATACCGTGTAGAAGCAAACAACCGTAATGCTCTGACACATCTCATACTCAGGCCACGCATTCATACACTGAAGAAAAATGTCTGGCTAATGCTTTTATATTACCAACACATCCCAGAAGCTTCCAGAAGATAAACACGGGAAATCATGGTTGTCTATTGTTATTAATTTGGTGCATTCACTATGTGGTGCATTGGCTAAAATAGTCCCTAATTAAATTTCTATTTAATAACTATTTAAAGATTAAATATACTACCTACCTATTACTAATTTAATTAGCTAATCCTAACATAAATAATTCAACAAATAAATCAAATTAAAGGGCTATAAATAAAAAATGAACAATCACGCTTGCAAACTCGCTGACTATTGCATGTATCACGCCACTTTCTCTCCTGACAGCAATCAGGTGATACAATCGTTCAGTAAAGGGGGGGGGGTGAGATAAGAAGGAAAAAATAATAAATAAAATGTTCGATGATTACTCTCCCCTTTTCCCGTGACACAAACTAGTTATAGGGAGAAAGGCAGAAATATAGTTAGATGCACATTCTGTTTTTGATTACTCTTGTTGTTTTTTTGGCAAAGATAGAAAGAAAAGTAGATGAACATTCTGGTGACGTTATATCACAACGTGAAAGCTTATAACATTACAACATAATAACTAGCAACATCACCATTCATAAAAAATATTAAACACAGTTTCAATTTATCATATATAATGAATTGCCTTTGATTTACTCCAACTCTGATACTTACAAACTACCATCATATGGAGTGCCCAAGGTCAGGTCACTTCGACAATTTAACAATTTATGTAACAATTACGTCTAGAAATAGGGATAGACAAATTTACTCCACTACAGAACCAAAGTAGAACAAAAACCAGAACGGAGACAAAAAGGTGCAGCACATAATGCCTGCTTCATAAGAGCGTGACCTAAATCAATCATCCCATTTTTATCAGATTTCTTTATTAAATGCATAATTTAATTACCTCAATTCTCTCAGTTTCAGCTGATTAAGATTATGTCATTACTGTCTGTAACACTCTCTCATTCAATTAAATCATGCTACAAACTCTCTTTGCCAATTACAAGTATATACCCAAATAGTTATAATTGACAAGGGTATTGTTCTGTATAAATTTAGATTACATTTCTTAATCCTCTTACAAGAATTGCATGTACATCACACAAAATAAGTGTAATTAAATATGTGTGGCATTCTTCACAAAATAAAGTATGATAAGAAATCTCCAAATCATTATGACAGATTCCACAAAATCTGACTTTGCCTAATTAAGTCACGCTATGGAGCATTCTATGTGACTATACATGTCACGTACAAAATGTATTTTATAATTCACTTAGCGCTCTGTACTGATTCAAGAGTATTCTCTACATGAGAACACTTTTCAGGGGTTATAAAATATCACATCTAAATATTTGTATATATTAATACCGTATACATATATCAATAAGAAATTCTTTAATTACTGTCTGGAAAAGGATTATAAAAATAAAAACATATTAATTACTGTCTGGAAGAGAATTTATAAATAATACAAGTCCAAATATGATATCTTTCCATTTTTCACAATGAGTGAAAATCGCAGTGAATTTGAGAAATGACTTTCTGATGACTCGACGTTGTTCTCTACAATTTAGCAATTTAGATTAGTTAGTTTCAGTCTGCCAGTATTCTGTCATTGATTAGTTATGACGTCTACTTAGGTAGAGCATCTTCTTGTCGGTTAATAATTGTCTCTCACCTGTTACTTATTCAACACAACTAATCCTCAGACAACATACCTTGGTGTGAGCAACGTACTTATGATTTGGAATGCTGATCCATTGAAGTGTGACTGCCATGATTATTCTTTTTAGTGTAATTGTTAATCTCGGTGTGTTATTTCTTCACTTTTTAGTGAGTTATTTCTCCACACCCAGTTTTTTGTTTTGTGCTGACTTCTATTAGTGTTGCTCTAATGTGCAGAGTGTAACCTTTACTAAAAACATAGTTATAAACACTAAATAACAAGAAAATATACTACATTTTAATGCATATTCATGTAATAGAGAAAATGAAATATTATATCTTGCAACCAGGAAGTGCTTCGTTATTATAAATAGGTCCTACTCTTTTTTGCAGAGATCCAGCTCTAAATATGTATTTATTTTTTGTGATATTTTGCAGTGTATTTGGATCCGTAATTACTTATTGTGACTTAGTTAATTTATTAGTATGGCACACTTTTGCTATTCTTATATATAATTATTTTTCTCTAAAATATATTAATCTTGTGTTTTAGAAATATAATATTCTTTAAATTATTTTTTCAGCAGCAACTCTAATCTACTAAACAGTATAACACTCAAGATACATTTTTATAATTTATCTTTAATTTACCTATTAACCAGACGTATTGTTCATTTATTTATATTTTATTGTTCTGATTATAAATTAAAATTGTTTAGTGAATTGTTTGCTTTTCGTAAGCTTCTTAGACATTTTGTTGGTGTTATCTTTGTAAGGAAGCAACTTGATAGTTGTAGTGCCTCTTTGGTGTTGCAGTTGTGTGGCTGAGTAATATTTTCTTGATGCATATATTTCTCATTCACTGACGTATGTCTACTTTACTAGATATATAGATAGACAGACAGACAGACAGGCAGATAGATAGACAGACAGACAGACAGGCAGATAGATAGATAGACAGATAGACAGACAGATAGATAGATAGACAGCCAGACAGACAGATAGATAGATAGACAGACAGACAGATAGATAGATAGATAGATAGATAGATAGATAGATAGATAGATAGATAGATAGATAGATAGATAGATAGATAGACAGACAGACAGACAGATAGATAGACAGACAGACAGACAGATAGATAGATAGATAGATAGATAGATAGATAGATAGATAGATAGATAGATAGATAGATAGATAGATAGATAGATAGATAGATAGATAGATAGATAGATAGATAGATAGATAGATAGATAGATAGATAGATAGATAGATAGATAAAGAAAATTTGAATTGCAATTGTTTAATTGTTTCAGCTCAATTATTTCTGAAAGAGAGACGTCAGATTTTTTCTTCATGCCAAATCCAGAAGATCTGGTGCACTTTTGTCTGCCTCATAACCAGGACTGGCAATTACTGAAGAAGCCAATCAGTCGCGAGAAGTTTGTTAATGAGCCAGTATTTTATCCTGAGTACTTCCTGTCAAAATGGCGACTTGTTGATTGCGATGCCACCATTCATGCTAAAAATGGCATTAGTGAACTGATATTTTTTAATCCATTTTCGGAAGAATCTAATGACCAAGTTTCAGGTACCTGTCTCCAAGATACTTTCTTCCGTTACGATCTTTTCTTCAGAGAAGAAGATTCAGAGAATGGATTTCCAGACGATCTGAAAATCTCGCGTCAAATCTTTTTTAAAAACGATAAAAACACGAAAACAGTAATTGTTCGTTATCCTATCAATGGCGTCTACTTGCTTCTCTTTAAAAATACGGCCAATAACAAAGTTTGCGAGGTGTTACTGAAGTGCAGCGGGATCAGTGGAAAACAACCAGAGATTCCATATAGCCCTGATCTTGAGAAAAATGGCCTTGGGGTTGTAAAAGACTCACGTTACTTGGTTCAGGATTCATTTACAGAGAGCATAATCGAAGTTCTACCAGGCGAGAAAGTGGTCATTCCATTGATATTCAAACGAAGAAAAGGGAAAAAATATAACAAAGGCACAGGGTCAGCACATTCTTCCAAGGTCGAGTGGAAAACGACAAAAACTGTTGGTGATGATTCAGCCGAGTTAAATAACTATCACGTTTCTCTTGTTGGAAGTGGGGGGACATTGACTGATACTAAGATATGCCTTCATAATACACCACAGGACAATGAAGACTATGTTCGAATTGCTGTTCAGGTCCCTCCCCTTAGCACGGAGTTAGCTGTCATTGTCAAAGCCGCCATACGTGGGGGAGAGAAAGAAAATGTCGCTAACTTCCTGTTAACACACGACGACAGATTACAAGGCCGCAACTGGAACAAACACACTAACGAGCAAGTAAGTCAACCTTTGTTTTGTTCTGGCAAAATCTGTTACGTATCTGTAGCTCTGTGCTTGAATGTAATATGTGTGTCCTACAGTTGTCTGCATCCTAATTTAGCTTATAACGTTCAATGTCTCGTCCTTTATTGAGATTCCTTATTTGCTTCAGGACACGTTTAAAACTTAATTATGCAAAATATGGACATATTTTACTTCAGGACACATTTAAAACTTAATAATGCAAAATATGGACATATTTTACTTCAGGACACATTTAAAACTTAAAAGCCTGGATATATTTTACTTCAGGATATTTTTAACATGTAAATCAAGTTCGTATGCAGATGTACTACTTAATGTGTCTCAGAACATCAGATATTAAGAGAGATATAAAAATATAAAAATATAAAAATATATAAAAATAATTGTTTATAATTGATATAAAAATAATTGTTTACCTCGCTTACGTGCAGAAAGAGGAAATCCGGAAATTAGAAAAAGATGGGAAAAAACACACAAAAGTTACTCCCTCCAAGTCGCGCAAATTGTTGCAACTGTACCAAAGAGGTGAGCTTCTTGTTTTTCGTACAGATTATTATACTTGACATGGAAGAAACTGTTCACTATATCTCAGCATTTACAGATAGCTAAATATAAGACCATATCTATCTATCTATCTATCTATCAATCAATCTATCTATCCATCTACGCGTCTGCCTATCTATCCGTCTGTTTTAGTTTTCAATGTTTCTTTGTCTCTCTCTCTCTCTCTCTCTCTCTCTCTCTCTCTTGCTCGCTCTCTAGTTAACTTATTTTGTTTTTAAATTTTCCTTCTTTGTTTAATAAAATCGTGTTTTACTTTGCCTGACTGATCGTCTTTTGTATTTATGTCTGTTCATTCCGTTTTGTACTTCGCTAAAACATTTCTTTCCTTTGAGTTGTAAATATCTATATTTATTAGGTCGGCAATTCGTAAATATAAATCTATCGATTATCGAGTTTACACCAAATCATTTCTATTATCAATGAATTAAACATCCATCATACACTATTTCTATTTTCAATCGATTAAGCATCTAACTTACACTAACCATTTTATTTTTAAACAATTAAACATCTGGCTTATACTAATCATTTTATTTTCAATGGATTAAACGTCTAGCTTATACTAATGATTTCTCTTCTCAATGGATTAAACGTCTCGCTTATTCCATGTTATTTCTATTGTCAGAGTACTAAACATCTAGCTTATGTGTATTGTAATATGTGTATTACGAATGGATAAAATATCTAGTTAAGCTAAATCATTTCTATTTCCAGAATTTGTTCAAGCTGAATTATTCGATGACGTTAAAGATCTGGAATCCGTTTTTGCTGCTGCCAAAAAATCGAAAGTAGCACAAGACATCCACCAAACTCCCTGGTTCGCTGAAGCTAGAAGTGAACTTCGAAATCTGAGACTTGAAAATTTTGTAAGACTCAAGTTTCACAAACACATGCTCATAAAATTGCGTACACACACACACAAAAAAAATGCATTATACGTACATACGCAAAATTGCATAGCTTTATATCACGTCGACTTTCACTATATTTAACAGTACGTCTTGTTGAATTCGAGACAATTGTTCACTGACACAATGTTGTAAAGTACACAGTTGATATTCAACGTAATGTTGGGCATGCGATTTTTATGATTCAAGGTCAAAGAACCGATTGCTAAAGAATATGATCTTTAACTCTTGTCATAAGGGTCCACTTAGGGCAACAAGAACCTCACCGTTTCTCTCCATTTATGAGTTAAATGAAAACCACTTTTTCTTTCGGTTTAAGTAATATCGAACGTTTTTCAAGACAAATTCACATGGCACAACACTCTTTTAATGCATTATTCTTTTATAATTTCTCCTGATTTTCAAAACGTAAACCTTTAGATAGATGTTAACCTAAATATTTCAGTTATCTTTCAAATATTATTTGAAGTAAAATGTTGAAAACCTACACCATGGTAAGATATCTTGCAATTCAAAATGTTAATATCTATAGTACCACAAGTTGCTTATTAACTTTTAGAAATCCTACACCTACAAATGTAACATTTTAAAATGTTAATATCTATAATACCACGACAAATTGCTTATTAACTATTAAACAACCTACGCCTACAAATGTAACATTTTATTTTTTTTCAAAAATTAAAAGATCAAATTATTGATGATGTCGGAAATACCAATTAAACAAAGTAGTAAACTTCTCTCTAAGAAACATACTTTATACTTATTTAAGGACTCTTAGCTTATTTAGCGCACGCTAGCTTCAATTATTCAATAAATTTGTGTACAAATTTAGTTTCAGTATTTTAATAATATGAATTATGGTAAATATTTTTAAAATTCATTTTGTTTTAATTACAGTATTAGTAACAGCAATAATGGAATCAACACCACCACCATCATCATCATCATCATTATCATCGTCATCATTATTATTAGATAGCGAACTCTGTTGACTGTCGGTTGTCGGTTGTGAACCAAGATCATGAATCTTATCAAGATTCTGGGAGATCCAATGTTTTGCAGAGGATGTGGGCACTTCCGAGGAGAGTTGCTTTTAGTAGTGGGGTGAGTCTTTGGTTTCCAGGTACTTCATTCAGATAGCCTTCCGACTCAAATGTTATGTTTAACAAGGCGCCCATCACTATCTTGAAGTCACGCGGAATTTTGACTTCTCTCTCGGTGACTGCGTCTGGATGGTACATTCGTTCTATTTCTAGTATTTTTACTCCATAGTTCTCACATAAATTTATAGGTATGAGTTTTGCCACTTCATTGTGTCTTTTGGTCCAGCCAGAAAATGGCATCCAGATAATAATGTTTTTTTTCATGCTTGCTGTTTTAGAGTCTACCTTTGGAATCATTTGAGATATTCATGATTTTTGTTTTGTGATTTCGTGTTTAATGCTTGATCTTACGCAGCAGTTAAGAGTGTTTAGCTTACTTCTTTCAAACTTTTTCTTTCATCCATCTGTGATTGTTTTGTCGATGTTTCATCAGCTTGTCGCGCGCACTGGCCATGGAGAGTTTTTGGCTTAAAGTATTTGCTAATGCCTGCTTGCTTCGTCGTTTCCTTCCATGTTTTTTCCCGTCTGTCTGTGAAGGATGGTAAAATCTACTCATCTGATCTCCTTCTATTAGTGGGTCATCTTTGTTGTTATTCAAGATGTAGTCCAGTAGTGGTAGTAGTAGTAGTAGTAGTAGTAGTAGTAGTAGTAGTGATATTACTATTGCTGTTCTTGTTGATTTGTTGTTCTTATTTTGTTTTTATTATATACCGTTATCACCATCGTCAACATAATCATCATTGATCAAATCATTATATATTCAGAAAAAGAAGACTACAGAAATTGAGAAAGCTATGCAGCTGGACGCGGGATCAAAACAGGAAAATCGCCAAAGGTTATTGAATCTATTTCGTTTAGGTATGATATTGATACTAAACATGAACTTTGCCTGTAACTAAATACTGGCTGACTGAAGTGCAGAGATTAATTAGCAAGCTCTTACTGATAAGAAACTGTGCACATTACATTTAATGAGAACCATTTATCTGTCTGCTTATTTTTCTCTGTATTTTTCCTTTTCCTTCCACTCTCCCACACACACACACACACACACACACACACACACACACACACACACATACACACACACACACACACACACACATACACGAAGTGGAATGCATCACTGATAGATAGATAGATAGATAGATAGATAGATAGATAGATAGATAGATAGATAGATAGATAGATAGATAGATAGATAGATAGATAGAGGTATATTGGGGGGGGCTTTGGGGGGGTGGATGGATGGATGGATGGATAGATAGAGAGAGATAGACAGACAGAGAGACAGACAGAGATAGATAGATTAGAGAGAGAGACAGACAGACAGAGAGAGAGAGACAGAGAATCTATGTGTAGATAATGATACATCTCTAGGTCTGTGGTAAAGTTAACATAAAAGCAGCACTGCAAACAAAATGAGTTAATTAACATGTTAAAATTGAATTTTGTTAGAATTTAAGCGTGCTATAGACTTGCAAGACCTTGAATTCCTGGAAGAACTGTTTGCTTTAACGAAAGTTTCTTACATCGTGGACGACATTCAACAAACACTTTGGTTCACGGAAGCCCAGAAATACCATCGACAGCTGCAACGTCAGCTTTTTGTAAGACGATATCTTTCTGTGATAAATTTCTGTTAAAATGTATTCCTTATATCTCACTACAAATCAAACCCTACAAATTAGAAATTAAATATTCTGTATTCTTTGCACTAGTTCATTCCACTGGCATTTTATTCTACAGTCATTTCAAGTATATTCCCTACATCCTATATCGTATCTCTAACTCTAGAAAGAAAAGTGCCCAAATACCAGAAATGATCCCTATTTCTAGTAAAACGTCTATTTCCATACCATTGTTAAAACATATTCTCTACATCACAAATCAACTCTATTGCATGCATCACACAACAATTACAATATCTACATCACACTATAAAATAGTTGGGGGGAGGGTAGGGAACTTTAATCAGACAGCTAATTTTGCAAGTTAATTTTAAAGTTATTAAAAGCAGACAATAACTGATACCAACAAAACCTGTTACTCTTCTTTGTTTCTTTGCATAAATGGAGTAAGACAGTGTGTATGGTGTTAATGCCGAGTTGTCTAACAAGCTTTCTTTTTCTTGTTATTATTAGAGAGAGACAAAACAACGATTTGAGAGGGAAATCATGAAAAGTGACAGTTCCAAGCTTGCAAATCATCACAGACTAATGAAACTTTACCATCAAGGTAACATTCTTTTTTTCATAAAATAGTGTTAACTAAGTTTTGATGTAATGTTTAACATCTAAAAGATTTTTTTAAAATGTAATTATTGTCTTAATGTTTTAAATTGACCATTATATATGCACTAAGAGGTAATATTTTCGATGACTTTTTATTTTGACTTTCTTCCAATAATGTTTGAACATCACTAAATTATAATAATGCAATATATTTACTAATATACAATGTTTTCACTTGATCTTTAACTAAGGATGTAGTATCATTATTAATAACTAATTATGTTTTAAATTAACTAATACCCAAAGATTTACTAATTTCATTAATATCTAACTGTCACAACCCTCCCCTCTGTCTGGAGAAAGGGGAGGTGGAAGGTGACATCTGTCAGCAGCAACGTCGGACTTGTGTCGATGTTATCACAATATCCACATACAGATACACCATAGACGTTTGTCGGCTCTTTATGTTTATTTTACATGCAAGGATACACTTTGCTGACGTGTTTGTTTGTGAGAATGCAAGTGGAGATGGTAGTATGTATGGTGTCGACAATACAAAACAAATACAAAATAAGACAGGACAGGACAAGAATAAGACAAAGCTGCACTCACCCTTTCAAAACAATAACAAACAAGTTTTGAAAAAGTTATGGTTGAGGTTTATTAACCTGTGGGCTTTTTCTTTCACGTGATGGTTAGATAATCATTATGAATCACTCTCAACACACACTCTTCGGGGGGAACAATGAATGGGATGAAATAAAAAAAGTTAAACATCATTTTACATTTAAGCGGTGACTCCTGCTGACTATACAGCTACATTAGTAGAGCAATGAACATTAATTAACTTAACAGTTCAGAGACCATCAATCTCACAAAGAGTCAATGAAAGTTTCACAATAATTCTCTTATGATTGGTCATTATAACATTTCATGTACAGTAAAATATGCATTTAAATAATTCTCAACTAAATATGCAGTCCTCAAATAAATAATTAGTTCTCAGATAAGTAAATAGTTCACAGATATTTCATAGACTTAATCAACTGTTAATTCTGAGTGCACAGAGGTTTTTCTATAATTTACTCACATGCTTTGCAATGTTTTCATGTTGACACAAATTGTAGTTTCAACTCTGATGGTCTCCAATTACCATCAATACCCTTAGGGTTCTAAAGATGACCTATCTGTCTGTAGGTAGAAAACAGTTCCAACACTGTTTCCTCTGTGACAACATTCATTGTCAGGCTTTGCCAACAGTGAAATGTCTTGTCTGGCATGGTCTTTTGCACTATCCATCCATTCACCAAACCACCCAGAAGTACTGATTTGAGTCCACACTGTCTCAAGGAAAAAATGTCTCATAGATTGTTTTTTCATTCACACTGTGATTGGCCATAAAACTAACCACACACTTGGAAGATACCTCGAATTCAGCCAACATTCACTACAGCGTGACAATATCCAATTATTTTACCATCATAATGAATAGTCTGACATGGCATTGAGAGACACAAGGAAAAGGAAAACACTTCCTCCCTTGTCTGTTGATGTTATATCATCCTCAAATATTTTAATCTCTATCTATTATGTTATTTCTCTCCATTTTTATTGTAATACAAAGTTTCATTAAAATTCTGCCGAGTCCACATTCTCAGCACCTAATATCCGTGACCTTCAACAGTTCGTGACCTCTGCCTAGCATGTGCTAGCACAAAAAGTCTCACTTCTAGATCTCAGGCATTTCTATTTCTATCACCATCTCTAGTGCACATTATCAAGTCTTTAAATGTATCACAAATATTAGTTTAAATAAATATCAGCTTTTACCATAAGCATATAAATAAATACCAATCCATAATTAATCTTCCTTAATTAATTGCTCACACTCAGTAGTGAAATGAAATTTCATTCACACAATGCATAAATCCAAATGCATACATTCAAAATATACTTTTACAAAATACACTTGTATTTTAATATCAACATATATTTCATTCTTCCTGCTATTGAAAGATAACTGAACTTTATGATTAAACTTCTTCAAACAATTTGCTTTCATAAAAATGAATACTGATCCCTAACACAATGAATGACTTTTCTTTTATTTCACTTTTGTCTAGAATTTCTCCAGTCCCTAGAATACGATGACAGAAAAGATCTGGAGGAATTATTTGCACTTGCGAGAAATTCCAACGTCTTGTATTTTATGTACCAGACTCCGTGGTACTGCCAGGCCAGAGAGCGTCTACGAGAGTTGCGGCGTCAGTATTCAGTAAGTTTTCATTTCTGAAATACTTGTACCCAGTACCCAGTACCCAGTACGACACAGCGTGTACACTTTTATAAGGCACTGTATTTAAATAACAATCATAAAATCTTTACTTTGAATTGATAATCTTTGTTCTTTTTCAGTCATTAGATAGATAGATAGATAGATAGATAGATAGATAGATAGATAGATAGATAGATAGATAGATAGATAGATAGATAGATAGATAGATAGATAGATAGATAGATAGATAGATAGATAGATAGATAGATAGATAGATAGATAGATAGATAGATAGACAGATAGATAGATAGATAGATGCATTTATCATTACACATTAAGTGGTTGTCAGTCGACTTATTTATTCCTTACATAATAGTTGCAAAACTAACCTTAACCCCTCCCTGACAAATAAGACAATAAAAGGTACAAATTGTGAACACATTGGTTTCTATAAAAAGTGATAGGAAATTATTTACAATAAAGAATGAGATATTGTATTCGAGATTATTTAGTAAAAGTTAGATCATGAAAAAGTGTTTCAAGACGACGTATTCAGATTACACCTGCCAGATTTAACAAATAGCCGATATTTCAAGACGAAGCTGTTTGCTTTTTGGAATCAAACTAGATGGCAATTTCGATGTAGATTGGCTGACGAATGACGAATAACAAGTTATTTCTGATGGACTAGTGGCTTGCAACTAGTCAGCATAACTAGCAATTCTCAAACCAGTTAACACGAAAAACTGTACATGACTAAATACTGGCACTTGCTTGCGTTTCTTTGAGATGATGAAAAACAAGAATCAAAGGAAGTCTGACAACATTTATACATCTAAAAGATAACATAATAATTAATAATGACAATGAATATCAATAATAGAAATTAACTATGGAAAGAGTGAAAGTTGTTATTCCCTGAGAAATGGGTCGATCTGAACCTCATTTTGATCAGATCAGTCCGGTTCTGAGAGCACAGTGAAACATGTCTTCATATGAGATAGGTTGAGGTTAATCGACGTTTTCAGCATATAAATCAAGCGTCCAAGTCTTTAATGGTGAATTAGTCACGTGACTGAAGAGCTCTATCAGTTAGTGCGTGTTACAACCTGACCTATAATGAACGGTTTCATTATATGACGCAATCATGTGTGAGTGACTGGCACAGCCCTGTACAGAGTAATTATAAGCAATTTCACCTCAAATGATAAAGAAGATACTGGATTCTGCGAGCACAGTTATGAGTTTAAGGAATTAATATTAGAGTCAGAAGGGTATTTCATGTCACGTCGCGGACAGTGCTTAAGGTTTACTATAATAGATTGCAGTTCTGCTTAATGTAGTTTTAGATGTTTGTTATATATTGTCATCGACAATATGATTTTTGTGTGGTTATTCGTGAGTGTATTGTGTGGATCCTCTTAATGTTACTTTCAACAGTAATCTGTATTGTTACGGAAATTAATGATTCTATCATTGTCTATTATGCTTAATCCCCAGAAATATAGAGTTTTGCTTTTGTCTTACTGGTGCATCTAGACATGGATAGAAAATCACTTTGAAGAAATTCAACAGAAACTAAATTAAATCCTTCAATCGCTGTCCCGCCATTCATCTAAACTATCGAAACATACATACGTATTCAAGAATATAATGTCAAGAAGGCATATTTCATCAAAATAAATGGGACCCTAAACTCTATGAAATATATTCGCTTTAACCGTTAGATCTGAGTTGCTATGACTCTAAATTTGATTGTTAACAAGGATTTATGGCATCAATAAATAGTGTTAGCATTTTAATGGATCAGAATAGCTCACTAGTTGTTAATGCAACTAACGATGGCTTAAGAAAATTTATTTATGAAGTTTCATTTGAGGAATTTAATTGTATTCTTTGTTAAGCTCTAGACTGCTATGTTTCAATTACCCAATCCACACGAGTCACACTGGTTATAAGGTAACAAAGTTTGACTTTCATTTTCTGTAGACATCTCTATAACACTATTAGTAATTTCTCATGCTAATCCTGAATAGAAACCCCTTTAAAATCTGGTATGAGATGTGCATGTCTTTAATGAGTAATGTGAGCTTTCATTACCAACAGTTATTGTTTTGAGTTCTGTCAATCCTTCAATATACTTAGTATCAATATTCAACTATATATTTATTCTCATAAAACTTTTCGTTTAATCCATTTCGACATATTTTAATTAAATCACACTTGTATTTCTACTGTAGGAATAAATTAAAATATATTGTTCTTCTTATATATCGCTTGTTTTATACAGGCAAAAAAGAAACTGCAACTTGAGACAGCGTTCCGAATGGATGAAAATCAAGACATTAAAGAAACGCCTAATGATTTATGCATCAAAGGTTCAATTATTCATATTATTGTAAAACTGTTTATAGCATTACAATCACCTGTTCACCGTCCATCCCATTTATTCACATATCACTTCTACCATATATTTGTATATCAGTCTTTTTATCTACCTACCTACCTATATGTATGTATATATGTGTATATGCGCGCGCGCGTGTGTGTGCGTGTGTGTGTGTGTGTGTGTGTGTGTGCATGTATCAGTCTATCAATTTTTCTATCTATCTGTCTACACTAGTCTATCTATCTATCTGTCTACACTAGTCTATCTATCTATCTACTTATATATCAACATATCCATTTAAATATATCTCTACCTACCTCTCTAAATCCTCAGTTTATCTCCATATCCTTTAGAATGACAATCTACAGTATTTCTATTAATATCGTTTTTTCTTTTTGTGTCAGCTCGTAACGTACAAACACTGGTTCAAACTGTCACATTCTAATTGTTCCAGAATTTATTCAAGCCCGGGACTTTGGTATTGTCGACGATCTGCAATACGTTTTAGAATCGGCGTCTGAATCTTCACTGGCCCCCACACTGAGCCGCTCAGTCCACGATTTAGAGGTAGTAGAACGTCTTCAACTATTACAGAATCACTCGTGTGTGACTGCCAAGGTCTTTACTGCACTCGCTCAAAATCGAACCTGTACTAACTGTCTCTAATTCAGCAAAGTTTTGTTCTTATTGATGTCTAGTTAGCGTACATAGCATTCGTTCTACTCAAGTCTTGTTTTAGCGGTCTTTAAGTAAAGATATTTTTCTTTATGGTCATTGCTTTAACAGTATTCTTTCTACAGCTAGCATCTACTTGCTATTTGTATGTTTATCCTACGGTTATTATTGTACGACTACTTATTGACGAGTAGTAAATAACATTATTATTGTACGACTACTTATTGACGAGTAGTAAATAACATTATTATTGTACGACTACTTATTGACGAGTAGTAAATAACATTATTATTGTACGACTACTTATTGACGTAACATTATTATTGTACGACTACTTATTGACGAGTAGTAAATAACATTATTATTGTACGACTACTTATTGACGTAACATTATTATTGTACGACTACTTATTGACGTAACATTATTATTGTACGACTACTTATTGACATAACATTATTATTGTACGACTACTTATTGACGAGTAGTAAATAACATTATTATTGTACGACTACTTATTGACGAGTAGTAACTAACATTATTATTGTACGACTACTTATTGACGAGTAGTAAATAACATTATTATTGTATGACTACTTATTGACGAGTAGTAAATAACATTATTATTACACGATTACTTAACTAATGAGCAGTGTGACACCTTTCTGGGCACCCTTCACTCGCTATGCTTATTATTTATTAATTAACAACGCATAATTAATTGCAAGTAATCGATATATTTACTTTATAGCTATTAATAATTCTCCCATAAGACCAATCCCTCTCTCACTTGATGGATTATAAGGGTGTCGTAAAACTCTACTCTTTAAACAATAACAAGATAGATGTTATACTGTCGTATATTGTTCTGTAGGTGGAAACTTCTTACTAAAGAAGTATTAAAAATCCGTCTATTATTTATATTTAACAAGCTCCCATCCACCCGCTATCACTCCAGTATAAGGTATAATATATGTACAAAAAAATCAATACATTTATTAAATCAGCAATCAAATATACAAAATATGAATATAATCAAAAGAGCAGTGAGATTTACATCACCTCACAACGTTTGATTAACGCTAGACACTCATTCAGTGTACCATAGCGTGGACATCAGCAGTCAAAGTAACATATATCATATAATCGGATGTAATTCATCATAGAGATGAGAGTGGCGTTTCCGAGAGATAGTTATAATCAGTGTATACAAACTTTTCAAAGATGGCAGCTATCACCTGCATGTGTTCACAATCGCACGGTTTGCAACAAGTCTCTATCTTTTTTATTTAGATGATGGTCTGTTGCCGCTGTACTCTGGGTGACTTTTAATAATGAATTATATAAAATATTAATAATTAGTTATGATACAAGACACCTACAATTGCCGATGCAGACTATGGGTCACTGGTTATTTATATATATCTGCAACTGTTACGCCGATATACTAGTACGCCTAGTTGGCTCACGGCCCCCACTCAGTTATAGCTGAGAATCGATGTTAATGAATAGATGTATGGCAATTTCAAATAGACGAACAGAGAACAAGACGTAATCATTAGATTATCACTTTAGACTACGATAACAGGATAGAAATTACTTTCACTAACAAATATGCAAGATTAAAGTAATACAAAATTTTAATTTTTAAAAAGGTTAACAAGATTTAGAAAAATAAGTAACTTATTTCACATAATGCCACATAGAGAAAGTTCAAGCTACACTGTAGTCACGTTCACCATCACCACTTATCTCGATGCCCTGGAGTGACGTACACACGCTGGTAGACTCTCAATAGGGCATGACATCACATCAGGAACAGATTCCAAATACCACTTGAAATCAAAGATCAAGATGAAACCAAAACCAAAACCAAAACCAGAAACAAAAACCCTTATCCAGCCTGGGTTTACTGCTCCATGTACAATCCAAATAGGGAGGGACCCAGTCGCCAACGCTCACCCCAAGAGACGATTGAAAAAAAAAGTAAAGGATAAAATTTGCTATCACTTTTATTTCCCTTGAAATCACACCTGTGTCTGCTAGATAAGCCTTCGACCCGGCCAGTTACTTAGAGTTAAGACTATTATGACTTTCGTAACAACTTCCGACCACCTCTGCCAGTCCAGTAAAAACACATCCCATTGTATACCCAAGAACACACACACACACACACACACACACACACACACACACACACACACACACACACACACACACACACACACACACTCGCCATATTAATCCCTTGCTACATTTACTGGCCATTTAAACAACAACCTTCGCTCACCTATCTGACGCAAGTACTAAACACCGGTCAGTAAATCTTCTACCATGCAGGACTCATTCGTTCAGGACCGCACTTCCAAAACAAGCATGATGCACCGTACACGTCATTCAAATTACAAATAGTGTTCAATTTAAATTGCATGTCATGAAAGTTTATAAAATATATGGGAACATTTCCCATCATATAACATGGTCCAACATACGCCTTCTAGGCACATTACACAGCTGTTCCAGAGTTTTGATGCGCTCACAAAGCACTCAGTGCAAAACCGACCAGAACGTCGTATGCGCTATCAAGTACATCAGGAGGAATGTTCTAGACTCTTTGCATGCACTACTCAAAAACACTATGAGAAATGTTCAAAATAATCTTTGTGCATTATCGAGACCAAAAAAATAACACAATAATAAACTAAAATTTAAAGAAACAAACAGCTGATGATAGTTTGAATTAAATATCTGCATATATACTATATCAAATACTACATACCATCACATGATGCAAAGCATTGAATACTACATACCTACAACGATATGTTGTGACTACACGATAGCCTTTAATGTATGCATTGAATACTCTGTATCAGCCACACTAAGTAGTGACTCTAGAAATGTTTGATCTCTGATGACGCCAGAATCTTGGAAATAAAACGTGTTTAATGTGCCCATAATTACCCAGTCACCATGGACAACATTATATATGTATCACATTACTGTTTGTGGAAATAGTTATATCTGCACAGAAAAGTTAGTCACTGCTCATTAATTAAGTAATCGTACAATAATTATGTAAGTCACTGCTTGTAGCGGAGTAAATTTGCCTATTGTTAAATGTCAAAGTGACTCGACCTTGGGCACTGCTTAAGTGTCAGAGTAGGAGTAAGCACTTCAGATGAAGAATATGCTTGAACCTCCTGATGCAATCCAAACCAAAAGTTACTTTGTTGAAGAAGTTCTCTATTCTAATAACTTTGATTTTGACATAACTCGAATCTGGTCATAAAGGCGATCGTTAGTTTATGGTAAGTTAATTGACTGATAAAAAATAATTGACTTAGAAATATATTATACATGTAAAGGAGTTGAGATGAATTATGCCTGAAATTTAGTGTTGCCTTAATTTGACTTTTGCAGAGAGGAGCGCACCTTTTCTCTTTTGTTTCATATCCTTGTATAAGACTGCAGTGACAATTGTACTCTACTGAATCATGTTGATGTGTGTATCCAGTGTTGTCATTGAACATATCTGTAAACGATAAATGGCAATTATTATTTTCAAGGGGCAGTCCATAACAGTACAATTTGTTTCATTTGGCAATATTTCTTATACTCTGTGTAGAGTCGACTAAAGTAATGTGATCACTCAGTAGAGTTCTAGAACATGTAACTCTCATAGTAGAGTTCTAGAACATGTAACTCTCATACTAGAGTTCTAGAACATGTAACCCACATAGTAGAGTTCTAGAACATGTAACCCACATAGTAGAGTTCTAGAACATGTAACTCTCATAGTAGAGTTCTAGAACATGTAACTCACATAGTAGAGTTTCGAAACTTGTAACTCACATAGTAGAGTTTTGAAACTTGTAACTCACATAGTAGAGTTCTAGAATTTGTAATTCACTAAGTAGATTTCTTGAACCTGTAACTCACATAGTAAAATTCTTGAACTTATAAATCACATAGTAGATTCTTTGTAATTGCAGCACATAGTAGAGTTCGTAAACTTGTAACTCACATAGTAGAGTGCATGGACTTGTAACTCACGTAGCAAAGTTCTTCTATATTTTATATCATTTAGCGGAGTTCGTGAGCTTGTATCTCACATAGCAGTGCTGTTGCATTTGAAACTGATATGACATAGTTCTTGGCCATGCAATTCATAGCAAACTTGTCAATTCATAGACGTCTGCTGACATCGTCAGTGGCTAGTTCCCATTTTTGTTCTGTTTCATAGACATTAGATAATCTCTTAACTCCCATCATGTTCATTTTATCAGTTTATCCTCATTATTAACATAACTGTTTATTTGTTATTGTACACGTTCATTTTATCAGTTTATCCTCATTATTAACTTAAATGTTTATTTGTTATTGTACACAATTATTTTTACATACTGGCCAAAAGTCTCGTAGGTCCCCATCCATGCTTATCTTCAGGGTTTTTTTTTTTTTTTACCAATATTTTAATTTACAAGTTGTTTGTATGTATCAGTAACAGTCATGCTAATTTAATAATGCATAGATAATTGTGTATGTATTACTAACGGCTGGGTTTATTTTAATATATTATTTCACTTTGTTTTGTGATAGATGCATTAAAAAAATTAATGATTAATATCACTCAGTGAAAAGCAATTGGAAAAAGCAAAGTTCAGCATCTATAACTGAATATGTTCAATCTCTTAAAGCTCTGAATGTGAAATTCAATATATTGGGTGGTCCGACTAGTTCTTCAGTACATTCTTAGAAATGTAACTTTGACAACGCACCGAGCACAAATGTTTCTAACAGCAACCTTGAAATTAAAAAATTGTCCTTGAGCTGAGATAATATGTGTGTAGAACACACGCTACTTCAAGAACGTAACGAATACCGTTACAGACTGCAAACGTCCGTGTGTCATCGCACTGTCAATAAAAGAGTTGACATTTCACTACGTCAGTGAACGCACCGCCGTGCCACATAAACGTAATCAAGAGACATAGACGTAATCAATCAGTGCCAATTCTAGTGATCAGTTTTATATACACACTTCCTAATACATGTCGAAATATTAATTTCTACAATGCTGAGTACGTAAGTTCTATCCGATATTGAGCCATTGGGCATATTAGAAAACTCGCAAAATTAAATATTGGAAATGTTTCTTAACGTTCTACTCCCTTATTAAATTACGATCGTACTAGCTTAAGTTATCATTTAAGTTAAGACGAGACATTGAAATTATGATAGTTCAAGCTTAAGATATCATTTAAGCTAAGACGAGTCATTGAAATTATGATAGTTCAAGCTTAAGATATCATTTAAGCTAAGACGAGTCATTGAAATTATGATAGTTCAAGCTTAAGATATCATTTAAGTTAAGACGAGACATTGA
This sequence comes from Sinotaia quadrata, assembly GCA_028829895.1. NCBI lineage: Eukaryota > Metazoa > Mollusca > Gastropoda > Architaenioglossa > Viviparidae > Sinotaia > Sinotaia quadrata. Next base: position 50,183,873 of record CM054177.1, on the reverse strand, counting down.
AATTACGATCATGCTACTTTAAGATATCATTTAAGTTAGGACGAGACATTGAAATTACGGCAGTTGATCTAACTGCTCACATAATAAACAGCAAATTTAATTTCACTTTAAGAGAAACTGTCCGACATTCTCCTATCTTCCAAATAACTAATGAGTAATCTGGCATGAAACAAATTTTAGATACTACAAAAAACAGTGCAACTATAAATCTAAATAATAAGAGCAAATTCCTTGTTAATACAGTCGATGTCCCACAGCATCTGGTATTAATACAGGCATATAGAAACATATTGAGAATAGTGCCCACTCTACCTCAAAACATTTAAGATGTGTATTTGAGAATAGTGCCCACTCTACCTCAAAACATTTAAGATGTGTATTTGAGAATAGTGCCCATTCTACCTCAAAATATTTAAGATGTGTATTTGAGAATAGTGCCCACTCTACCTCAAAACATTTAAGATGTGTATTTGAGAATAGTGCCCACTCTACCTCAAAACATTTAAGATGTGTATTTGAGAATAGTGCCCACTCTACCTCAAAACATTTAAGATGTGTATTTGAGAATAGTGCCCACTCTACCTCAAAACATTTAAGATGTGTATTTGAGAATAGTGCCCACTCTACCTCAAAACATTTAAGATGTGTATTTGAGAATAGTGCCCATTCTACCTCAAAACATTTAAGATGTGTATTTGAGAATAGTGCCCATTCTACCTCAAAACATTTAAGATGTGTATTTGAGAATAGTGCCCACTCTACTTCAAAACATTTAAGATGTGTATTTGAGAATAGTGCCCACTCTACCTCAAAACATTTAAGATGTGTATTTGAGAATAGTGCCCATTCTACCTCAAAACATTTAAGATGTGTATTTGAGAATAGTGCCCATTCTACCTCAAAACATTTAAGATGTGTATTTGAGAATAGTGCCCACTCTACCTCAAAATACTTAAGATGTGTATTTGAGAATAGTGCCCACTCTACCTCAAAATACTTAAGATGTGTATTTGAGAATAGTGCCCACTCTACCTCAAAACATTTAAGATGTGTATTTGAGAATAGTGCCCATTCTACCTCAAAACATTTAAGATGTGTATTTGAGAATAGTGCCCATTCTACCTCAAAACATTTAAGATGTGTATTTGAGAATAGTGCCCACTCTACCTCAAAATACTTAAGATGTGTATTTGAGAATAGTGCCCACTCTACCTCAAAATACTTAAGATGTGTATTTGAGAATAGTGCCCACTCTACCTCAAAACATTTAAGATGTGTATTTGAGAATAGTGCCCACTCTACCTCAAAACATTTAAGATGTGTAATTGAGAATAGTGCCCACTCTACCTCAAAACACTTAAGATGTGTATTTGAGAATATTGACCAGTCTACAGCAACACATTTAAGATGTGTATTTGAGAATATTGACCATTCTATATCAAACATTTAAGAAAAGTACTTGACAGGGAAGAAAACTTTTAAAACGTATATCACAACTGGCACACAACACAATGTATATATGTAATGAGTTCAGTTTTAGATAAATATTCAAGCGAGATGGGAATGTCAATTTGCATAATATGTTTTACTTAAGGTTGATGAACCAAGTGTCAAAATTGTTGATGAAATACGGAGTCTTGTTCGTCCACATGAACTCGTAGAAAACATTATGAAGGCAACTTTCCTCATCCTTGGGGAGAAGGAAAAACATCTGTGTGTAAGTGAATGAAAATATCTTTTTGTTTTTCTACCCTAAATATTTTAATATTTTTTTATCTTATGTTGATTGGTGTTTATTCATGTTCTCGAAGTCAATTCATCCTTCAGTATTTATTTGTATGGTGTTTTATTCACGTTCTCGAAGTCAATTCATCCTTCAGTATTTATTTGTATGGTGTTTTATTCACGTTCTCGAAGTCAATTCATCCTTCAGTATTTATTTGTATGGTGTTTTATTCACGTTCTTGAAGTCAATTCAGCCTTCAATGTTTATTTGTATGGTGTTTTATTCATGTCGCTGACGTCAATGCAGCTTGCAGTATTTATGTGTAGTCTTAACCAGGATGTATTGTATTAAATCTCTATATGTGTTTAATTGATTAAATGTTAAAAATGCTATGAGTTAATAATAGGTGAATTAGTTCTTAGATTAATAGATCTTAATATAAACTGTAAAGCGTAATTTTGATTCTTTTGCATCTTCTGTTATAGTTCTGTATGTAAGAAGAGATTTTTCAAAATACGTTTTGACAGGAATGGAGACAAGTCCAAACATTACTACGTGAAAGGGGCAGTTTAATTGAACGCATGAAAAGCAGCAAAGCTGAAGAGATGCAAACTAGATACATGCATAGAGCTTCGAAACTTCTGGGCACTTGCAGTCTCCAAGACATTTTCTCAGTCAGCCCATCAGCTGCTGCTTTGTATAACTGGGTCAGTATTGTAACATTACGAAAGAATGCGTGTTGTTTCATAATTAAATTTTGTAAACTAGCACAGTACATTCATTGACTCTACACTGCACATACACACCACAATTACTTGTGTGTGCGCACATACAAACATATTCACGTACACACACATACACAATTTAGAGCAGGGCTTAACAAATTTGGAAGCATTTAGGAAAAAAAATAATTTATCAACGTTAAAAATTAAAAATAATCATTTCTGAAATGTACTATAATTGATTCGTATTACAGAAAACAGGGCTGTTTTTAATTAGTAATACACATTTTATTAACTATTTACAAAGTGCTTAGTGAGTTGCTGTGAATTCGTTTCTGACGTACCATTGTCTATATAATGATTCTGCACACAGGAATGTTCTCTTTTAATACTTTGGTTTTAGGAAATAAAATTCTTACATGTAACAACTGAAAGTATTTGGTCCAAGTAAAACAAAAGCAACAACTTATCGTGTGTCGTTGTCTGAAATAAGTATTCATGGCTAAGGTAAAAACTAGATTAGCGGTCGGACTAGCAGGTCAGTCCGTGATTTTCGGAAGCTTGAATAAATAAATAGCAAACAAGATCGGTGACTGTTCCCAAGTTCATGAATGATCGCTACTTAGTGTGGAGGACACTCTCGTGATAGTGTACACCAACGATACTTGATGATCTATTTGTCGACTGTCACCGGAGAAGAGAATAAATATCAAAGACCAACTTTCACCTTTACATCCACACACCTGTACTCCATCCCCCTTATGATGGGAACACAGCACAATAATATATAAATGAAGACATTGCAACTCGCTCAGCGAAAATGATTTAAATGGTGCATACACAAAATAACAATGACTGATGTATTTCTGCGGTCGGCAAATGTTACATGACAATGGTAATGTCATTCGGTGCAAATAAAATATGTAAATGCCGATGATACATTTTCTGATGTTAGGTAAAGCTGTACAATAGATTATTTTTCTTGGTGATAAACGAGGATACATAAGAATAATTTCTAATAATAAATATTTCTTGGCGATAAAATGGTAATGTCTTGATAATTTCTAATAAATATTTCTTGGTGATAAACATGGCGAAGTCTGGATATTTCTAATTTCTAATAACAAACATTTCTTGGAGATAAACACTGTGATGTCTGGATAGTTTCTAATTATAAATATTTATCTGTGTTAAACATGATGATGTCTGGATAATTTGTAATAATAAATATTTCTTGGTGACAAACATGGTGATGTCTGCGTAATTCCTCAATATAAATCTTTCTTTCCACCTGAAAGTACTTTACCTTGGACAAAGATCCACCTCATGACTTGTATGACGATTCCAAAATGTTTTAATGACAGCATTTTTTAACGACCCTTCATAATTCAGGACTTGCATCCTAAAACCAGATCAGTCGATCTTGCTAATGATGATTGACATTTTTTATGTCATTGCAGCTGAAAAGCTTGATTGACCAGAAGATCCAGCACAGTTTGGATACAGATACAGATGATAACGGGGAAGAACTCATGGATGACATAACAGATGACGAAACAAGTGATGACACAGATGATGAAAATACATAATGAAACAAATTGATGGATTAGAAAAAACACATAAAGATAACCACTATCAAAGATTTTGATTAAATAAATGTAACATTATAAGCATCCATTATTTTGCTTATTATACTGTATGACGTAAATTATCTGCTGTTTACTAAGAAAACTAATTTACATTTTTTTTTAAATTTTGCTTAAAGTGCTAACTGCAAAGATGATTGGCTGATTCTTGATTGATACATGATGTCGTATGAGTTAACACAAATTTCAATGAATTATTTCTTTTTAATCTACCTTTGATGGGGTGCTGGTGTAGAGTGTTATCGGTCACCCCATGATGCGAGATGAAAACAATGAAGATGGAGAGGACAAAACGTCACACGCTTGACGATAGCCACAGCAAGAGATGACAACACGCAACACCGTGCTTAGAGCTTACATGAGGCCTTTATTCATGGCGACACCGCCAAACTCTCTCTCCACTTAGCTGTATGGCTCCCTTTTGCGATCATGCATTTTGATCTTTCTTTACATGGTGGTGGTGGAAACGATAACAATTTTTACGTCGCTACTGGAGTCTCATGGATCATTTCATCATAAGACATTCTGTGATCTGTAGCACTGCAGTGGGACATGCTCCCCTCATGAGTATTGGGGGAGCACTGGCTGTTAGTGTTGCTGTTGGAGTTTGTCTTGGTGCCGTTGTCAATTGTAGAATTTTTTTGTCATGGAGTTGTGTTTATGTTGAGTTATGCGTCCGCTGTCTCTTGTGTCTATGGCACTGAAATTGAATATTGTTCCTGTTGAACATTGTGATGTCAGTGGCTGATGTGAGTTTGAATATTGGTGATGAATCTATGTGTACTGCTGTTGTTTGCTCATCCATTGAAAAATATGTCTGGCCAGTCAAGATGGACTTTAGTCCATTAATCCGTGGGCTAACGTTGTGGTGGATGTTGTTGCAGTCATTTCTGATGTTGAGTGGGAAGGGGTGTCTTACAGAGCCCAGCCTAATGACATGCCAAGTCTGTACTTACGGCGTAAGTGCACCTGGGATTTTCAATTCCCTGTCCTCCTCACTGTCCTCCTCACTGGTTGTCATTGTTGTTGGTACTGTCATCGTGGCTGTCCCTAGTGTCCATTGGGACGCATGAAGGTGGTCGCTGGCAGCCAGTAAAGGTGGTCGAGCAGCAGTTGAATCATGTCTTCAATGGGGTGATTATAGTATACCCACTGCATGAATTGCGGCTCACTGAGCCACTATTGCTGTCATTGTTGGTGGTGATGGTTTCGTTAACATTGATTTTGCCTTTTTTTGTTGTGGTTGTTGTTGTTGACGGATGTATTGCAGTGGCGCCATCTTTTGTGATAAGGGCCCTATTTTGTTGTTGCTCTTGTTTGTCTAACTGCATTCAGGTATACTTGCGTTCAATGAATAAGAAAATTAGAGATCTAGCAAGATAATGACATTTATACTAAAGTTATTGTTGACAAGTCTTATAATTAACTGTAATCGTATGCACTTTCCTTGTCTAATCTATAAAATAACATGTCGCGCTGTACGTATAGTACAACTATTTCAAGCTGTACCATGTTATATTTCTTACTGAAATTACAGAGATTAGTAAATACAGTATTTGTCACAAGATTCTTCTATACATATATGCAAGTCATTATGTTATTTGCTTGAAATTGTGAAGTGAATCCAGAGTTGAATTATAATTTTGTCCAAATTACTAGTTGTATTGTAACAGATTTTAGACATATTAACTTCATATTCCTCATTTTTGTTTACGTATCGGTTATTAATTAGATATTTTCTTGTATATATGTTGATTGTTTTGCTCCAAATTCATTGCTGATTTAATACCATATTTGTTTGTTCTGAATGCATTATGGATTTGATACCATATTAGTTTGCTCTAAATGTATTACTGATTTGATATCATAATTAATTTCACATCCATGAATAACCGATTACTATGCTAGTTTTATGAGTGCTATTTAATTTTAATTCACAATGAAAGAGCCATTAATTTGTGTTTTGCATGTTAGTAATTATATTCAAGTGATAGTAAATAGAAAGAGCTAATGAATTATATTTCAGATTCCGCATATTAGTAACTATGTTCAAATAATAGTGAATAAAATGTGATAATGAATTTTGTTTCAGATCTGTTGTTGTTGCATTGCCGTACCGTTCTGTACTGTGATGTGTGTGGGTTTTTTAATACCGTTTATTGCTGTATTTTGGTGTGGTGTGTTTTTTAATGCCGTATAATGCTGTGTTGTTATGTGGTGTGGTCTTTTGTGCAGTACAGTGATGTATGGTGGGTTTTTTTTAATGCCGTTTATTGCTGTATTGTTGGGTGGGGTGGGGTGGGTGTTTGTGCGGACAGTGGTGTATTGTGATGGTGTGTGGTTTGTTGTGCCGTACTTTGGTGTATTGTGATATGGTGTGGTGAGGATTTTTTTGTGTGTGCCCTGCAATGCTATATTGTAATGTGGTTTGTTTGCATTGTGTTATGGAGTGTTGTAGTGTGCTGTATGTGACTTATTTAATAAGACTGTAGAAGGACTCCAATCCCTCTTTGACACACACTTTTGTATCAGTAAACTGGGTTACATTCTCTTAGGTAGATGTGATATATTATGCTTGTTACCTGGATATAGTCCCTTTTAGTGCTAGCTTGAATACATGTAACGTGCCAATCTGCAAAGCTCGTTAGAACACAGAAAGTATTTTAGACCCGGCGGATTAAGGAGGTCAATAGTGCTATCACAGGCTGGTGTTACACAAGAGGAACAAAGTTAAGAAGGTTCTACAAAGGTGAGCAGAAGTGATTAATCACAATGTGGGTAGAGTTAAGGCCATTCAAATCCGATCTATCATAGTATAGCTGTCTCAATAAAAAATACGTGTGTGTGTGTGTGTGTGTGTGTGTGTGTGTGTGTGTGTGTGTGTGTGTGTGTGTGCGCGCGCGTGTGTGTGTGTGTTCTTTACTACCGCATCTGTTTTAAATTAGAAATTGATTAAGAGAATTAACATCGTCTCGCATGTCTGACTATAGATTAATGTACATCCAATTTATACTTTAAATGGGGTAATTATGGTTTATTTATTTTGCCTGACTTCTCAAACTTAGAACATAGTACTTTAACTATCTTCTAATTATCAGTCAGTTTCTTTTGTTCTTGACACTAACCAACCCATCAGCGTTTAATTTAAAACGTAACTGTTATTGTCCTGTCTCATTTTCAAAACAGTTTTAAACTTTTCAATATACACCTTGAACTGCAGTACGAACACAACCATTGTCTCTTTGATTTTTGTTTTTAATTTTAATTTATATCATATTTGTATGCATATAATGATAAGTTAACACACATACAAACATTCTGATGTACACGTACACAAATAACACACAAACGCTAGCATTCATGCACACAATATTTTAACAGTGTCCATTTTGACATGAACACCTACAGATCCCGGAAGCTCGTTGCCATAGACTTATAAGAAACAATCTTATGTGTAGAGATATGGTAGTGACTTTTTAAAAAAAACAACTGTGTAAATGAGTGTGCGAGAATGTTCTGGTTATTTGTGGTATGTTCAGGTAAGTCGAGAGACTGTCAGTGGTTATTGAGAAATGAGTTGTCAAATTACTATTATAAAACAAAACTACGTACGTAGAAATGAAAACTTTTTTGACACTTTTGATCACACTCGAATTATTTACATATAACTTCTTTAACGCTTTTAAAGTAATGAAATATGTATGTAATTATTTCTGCCTTGAAAAATAATGCATTAAAAAGAACCTAACATATTTTTATGTGCAAAACATTTAATGTTTAGAACTAGAGCTATCACTGTGCGACGGCGACATTTATAATTTATTACTTTAATCAATTTTATATCACATGGAACTTCATATATAACATTTACAAGTAGTTTAATGTAATTATAGCATTTGCAATGTATTTGTGACCTCAACGCCACACTAGTTACTGGTTATAATTATTATTAATTAATCACCCATAAAATAATTACGAGTGATGAGAATCTTAATTTATGTTATTAATAACTCTCCAGAAGATAACCACGTGTCTCTCTCAAATGGCGGATATTCTGACGCTGTAAAAGTTTTCTCTCTTCCTCAACATTAAAGACAAACACTATATATATATATAAAACAAAGTTCATTGATATTATCATGGAAATGAGGGTGGAGTTTCAGAGAAATAATTAGTCAATGTACATAACCTTTCAAAGATGGCAGCTGCTGCCAACACATGTTCATGATCATGCAGTTTGCAATAAGTCGCTGTCTTTCTTAATTAGATGATGATCCCACATGCCCTTTCTAGACACTTTACACAACTGTTCCAGAATCTTCGATTCGCTCACCGTGAAGAATAATTTAGAATTTCAAATGTGCTATCAAGCACATCAGGACGAATGTTCCCAAATTTTCGTGTGCACTACTCAAGTACACACTGTTCAAAATAATATTTCTGAATTCTCAAGACCAAACTCAGGCTACAAATTTCTGTCATACTGGCTCTCAAATGGAATTCACATTAATCAACTTACAGGAACACGTTTTACTGATAAGATGATGGCAAAAATAAAAAAGTCAAATTAGTTATAAAAGATTAATTAATAATAATAATTATCTTCATTAACTAAGTAACACACATGTAACAGTGCGTTTGTTAGTGCATCAAAAATTCTGGAACAGTTGTGTAACGTGCCTAGAAGGGATATGTTGGACCATCACTTAATAAAAATGAAAATGACTTGCTGCAAACCACGTGATTCTGAAAACATGCTAGTGATTGCTGCCATCATTGAAAGAGTTGTGTACATTGACAGTAATTATTTCTGGGAAACTTCATTCTTATTCCTATGATGGCATGTCATCTTGGTCTGTTGCACCAGTCTTTGACCTATTGAACATCTCAGATAAGGTGTCAATCTGCCCGAAGAATACACATGGACTAAGAATTCGTCTTCATGTGTTCTCTGACAGAAAACTCTTACTTACATGGTCCTCATACATTTTAGTATCATAAGCAAAATATAACAATATAAAATATAGTTAATGTCAAGAGATACACATGAATATGATATCAGTTAGGCAAGCAAAATATAACAATATAAAATATAGTTAATATCAAGAGATAAACATGAATATGATATCAGTTAGGCAAGCAAAATATAACAATATAAAATATAGTTAATATCAAGAGATAAACATGAATATGATATCAGTTAGGCAAGCAAAATATAACAATATAAAATATAGTTAATATCAAGAGATAAACATGAATATGATATCAGTTAGGCAAGCAAAATATAACAATATAAAATATAGTTAATATCAAGAGATAAACATGAATATGATATCAGTTAGGCAAGCAAAACCACTACCTTCGGCAGTAATATATACAGCGGATGGTTTCCTGCTGCGTTGATAATCTGCAATAAAGGTTAGTAGTATGATTCTAACTTATTAAGGCCAGGAACCAAAGAAACATATTGCCTCAATGGTCAGTTGATGATTTACAGGTTAATTTCTATTATGTTCATGTCATGCTGTTGAGATGTGCTTTGATTGGTTAGTTTATAGTAATTATGTTTCCAACCCAGGGTTAAGGGTAAGCCTTTCTAGAATATAGGTTTGCAAGTAATCTATTTTTAGAGGAGGGTTAACTCTAAAGACGGATTTGTCTTCTCCTTTAGCAAGACGTTTTCCACCTATGAAAAGATTTTGCAACCATAAATGTTTAATGTTGTGGAAGAGAGAAAACATTTACAGCACCTGGGTATCCACCAAGAGCGAAAAACGAGTGGTGTCTGTTGGAGGATCATTAATAAAATAAATTAAAATTGTCATCATTTGTAATGAGTTATGAAAGATAAATTAATAATAATAATAATTTTCATTAACTAAGTGGAGTTCCTGTCACACATGCTATTACAAAACATTTAAAAATTGTGAAAACATAACAGTATAATCTAAAACCCAAATATACATTTTTACTTTTACTGGAGTTAAATATTGAAGCAAAGAGAATTTGTCTATGAAAACGTATACACTGGCATAATCACTCTACATTTAGTACTAGCTTGAATGCATACCAACCAGAACAGAGAAAGCCTTTTAGGCCCGGCAGATCGAGGTCAATAGTGCAATCACCGGCTACTTCCAGATAAGACTCAGCAAATTTACCAATAAATACTAATGAAATTTAGTAAACTGCGCCAATCCAACCCCGAATTAATTATTACTGATTTTGAACGTGCCATAATAAACGCTGTACAATTTGTATTTCCAAATGTTTCACAGTCTGGGTGTTTCTATCACTTCTCGCAATGCATATACCGCCAAGTTCAGCACCACGGTTTACAAACTGATTACACAGAGGAAGACTTTTCGTTGTTTGTACACATGCTGACTGCTATTGCTTTCATTCATGTATCTGATGCAGTGGACACATTTGACGCCCTGATAGATGCTAGATATCCTGATCGTGCTGAACCCATAGTTGACTATTTTGAAGACAACTTCATTGGACGACCAGATAGACGAGGTAATCGCCGAAATCCAATATTTTCATTAACGCTGTGGAATGTAAATCAACGTGTAGTTGAGTCATTGCCTCGCACCAATAACAGCGTGGAAGGATGGCACTGTGGGTTTCAAAGTTCCTTGCAATGTATTCACCTTACACCGTGGAATTTGCTGGATCAACTCAAACAGGAAAATGAACTGCATAGACGTAAGTTGTTCAGTTCCTATCTGGTTAAACTTACTTACGTTTTCTTTTTTCTGTTGTTTAGCAAAATGTCGTATATAGTATTATGCACAAGTCACTTGCCGTTTGCCATTTGTTGCTAGGCATGTGTCAGTAGTTAGTTGACGTTAGCCACTTGTCGCCCACTAAGTGTCGTTTGTGTTTTTTTACTGCCTCATTTTTTTAAAAATTAGACATTAACCTCGTCTCGTATGTCTGACTATTGAGAGTAATGTACATTTAATTTATACATTAAATGAGGTAATTATTTTTCTTTATTTTACCTGACTTTTCAAACTTAGGACATGGTACTTTAGCTTTCTTTATTCTAATTCCTAGTTTCTTTTTGCTTATGACACCACCCACCCCATCAGCGTTTAATTTAAATTATTGTCTTGTCTCATTCTCAAATCAATTTAAAACTTTTCAATATACATTATTAACACATTGAACTGCAGTAGGAACACAACCGTTGTCTCTTAGGCTTTGATTTCTTTAATTTTAATTATGTTATATTAGTACATAATTATATAATTATAAGTTAACACACACAAACACTCTCAAGCACACAACACAAATAACACACAAACGCTAGCGTGCATATACACACAATACTTTAACAGTGTCCATGCTGACATAAACACCTCCAGATCCCGGAAGCTTGTTGCTATTGACTCATAAGAAACAATCTTATCTGTGTAGAGGCATGATAAGTAATTCTTTTTATACTGTGTAAATGAGTGTGCGAGAATGTTTTGGTTATTCGTGGTCTGTTCGGGTAAGTCGAGCGACTGTGAGTGGTTATTGAGAAATGAGTGATCAAATTACTATTGTAAAAAAAAAACTACAGACATACAAAAGAAAACGTTTTTGACACTTTTGTTCACACTTGAATTATTTACATATAACTTCTTTAACACTTTTAAAGTAATGAATTATTTATGTAATATTTTTCTGCCTTAAAAATGAATGCGTTAAAAAGAACTCACATCGATAACATATTTTTATGTCCAAAACATTTAATATGTAGAATTAGCACTAAGACAGTGCGATGTCGCCATTTAATATTATTATTTTTTAAAATTATATTTACACGTTACAAGGAGATGAATGTAATTATAACATTTACAATGTTGTATACATGTAAAGCTTTGCACGTAGCTATAGGAATGTCATTTACTAACAAATACTGCATTGATTTTATTTACAAGTAGCTATAAGTTTATAATTGACAAATAACTGTATTTGTAACATTTACAAGTTAATTACATGTATAAGTATAACACTTACAATTAACTCCATGTGTAACAATTTCGAAAGAGTACATATTAAAATTTATAAGTAACTAAGTACTTGTATAACATTTAGTTATTTCTTAATTAAATATATAAAATATCCGTGTGTATTTTTACGTAACTACATTTACACCATTTATGAGTAACTACAAGCGAAGCATAACATTAAATGAATTTGCTGTTTCGTTGACAAACGCAAAGGACTTAATTTATTTACATTTACCTATTTTAAAAGAAATGTACACATTCAGACTTACACACAAAGCATGAAGTTTCATGCATAAATAACTTAACTGTTGTGAAAATGTACTATAACACAATGTTTAAGGAACATTTGATTCTGATTTCTTGTTATAAGGACTTTAAATCAATATATTAGACACATAGTAACTCATTTTTTAATTGCTTGTCAGTTTAATAATTATTTTAATTACATTTAATGTTTGATTTACATATTCTGATATTTACCTAAGTTACATTTAATGAAAATTATTTCTAAATTGTTATCTGTCAATGCTTATCCTCTTTAAATAACTTGCAGGAACATTCATGACCTATCTGTAACGTGAGAAGCAGGCCCAAGTGTAAATTTGACTTAAAAGAATGGTTGACTCTTGCTCATCAAGCAACAAAGCTGCTTTATCAAAGTTTAAGTGAAAGAAAATGTAAAGTCAGATTGAATCTACAAGAGACAAAAAAATTTAAGAGCACATTGTTTCTAAAAATAGTTACGACATTTGGGTGGCCAAATACAAAGCAGATAGATACTTGTGGACCGTCCGTCACGTAAACTTTTTGAGGTAAGCCTAAATTAAGTAAATGAAAATAATTTACGGATAATTGGGAGTGTATTAATATACAACGGTGTCAGTGCATTTATTGAAATGAGAAAGAACTGTTGAAATCTCAATTACAGTGTTCATAAAATAAAGAGGTACGCATAAAGTCTTCGTATCGTTTCTCTTATGCACACAGAGTAAACACACCGAAGTGCTGACGTGTACATAAACATTTACATATTTTACGTAATATTAATTATTTTATTTAAAAATACTCCATCAGCATTTAGTATAGATGGATATTACTTCCAAGCGGTAAGATTGGGAAACTAAAGAAAATGTGAAATAAATAACCACTACATGGATGACTTTATATTATAATTGCAAAAATATGTAGGAATTCATAGAACTGAATTCTAAATATATTAAAGATTAAACGGTTACTAGAAGAAAATTCTTTATGTATATGTAAATTTAGTTTTGTTTACAAGAAGCTGTCTAGATTTAAATATAATGAAGGCTAAACTGATACTAGAGGGAAAGTCTTTATGTGCATGTCAATTTACTTGTTAACAGAAAGCTGTCTAGATCTAAACATATTGAATATTAAATTGATACTAAAGGGAAAATCTTTATGTACATGTAAATTTAGTTGTGTTAACAGAAAGTTGTCTAGATTACCTGTGAACAACAATTTCCTGAAACCTGACAACCAAACAATGGGGAAGATGTCATGTCAGTTTGCGTATTATGCTACGTACGATAATATTATTACTTTATTACTCTTTCTTAGTGGGAACCTAAAGTGTATTATTGTTGGCAAAATATACAGAACGATAGAAGTTCACTTTTACACTATAACGTCCTCGACCATAATGACGATTTTACTGTTTGAACAGTGTATCCAACAATAAATTACAACAAGCAGACTATTCATTTAGTAAACATTGAACCGACCCACGCACTGAGCACTGGGCAAACAATGTGGTAAGAAGATTAGGACCGAAAGTAAAGAATGTGTGTGTACATAATTGCCTGTAAATGAGAGTGCCGATGTTTTTAGCAATATATAACGCACATAAACACAAGATCGCACACGTTGCTAAGTGTCATTGTCTTATCTTCTTGCAACAGTATCTTACATTAAGATACACTTGTCGAACTGTTGCAGTGAGTCGACGAAATGAACATTCTCAGCACCACATAATTTAATTAATAATTTAAAGCTTACTGGCAAAATACATTGAATACAAAGCCGTTTTATTATTATTATTATTATTATTATTATCACAGTGGGTTCATATTTAACGCTAAAACCTTTATTTCAGCATTTAGTTGTGGGAATTCGCACATTTTCATTTTTCATCTGTTATCGTTATTGGTACAATCATCAAAGAAAGATACAATCGAGCATCTAGTTACTGATTGTTTTTGAATCGAATAATTAGTCACAACGAGCATAGTTTTCATACAGCATTGGTTAAAATATTCGAACAGTATATTAGGTTTAATAAATTTATTTTCACTTTTTCTCATTTACTTTACGTTTACTTTACGTTTACTTTCCTAAATGTACGTGCAGATGACGTCTTCAGGCAGCCACGGCATTCCACCACCTGTACCACCATCTCAGTCACGTCAAGAAATATTTAACAAGTTCGGCCACTTCCGAAATGCAGACAGAAGAGCTGCAGAAGTAAGATAGCGTGTCTGTTTCTTAATCAGATATTTTGTTTTGGGGAAAGATGCTAATGTGTATTAATCAAAGTTTTTGTTTGAGTAAATAAGCTAGCGTGTCTTTTGTTTCTTAATCAAAGCACTTGTTTGAGGAAGTAACTTAGTGTGTCACATTAATCAGAGTGTTTGTTTGCGGAAATAAGCTAGTGTTGGTTTTTTTAATATTTCTTAATCATAGCTTTTGTTTGAAGATGTAAGCTAATGTGTCTTATGTCTTTTCAACAGAGCTTTGTTTGAGGTAAGTAAACTAGTGTGTTTTGTTTCCTAATCAGAGCTTTTGTTTGAGGATGTGAAATATGATTGTCTTAATGTTAGTGAAACATTGTTTATATTTTCTCTAAGTAAAAGAAAAGTATTGATCTTTACCTCTTTTTAAACCATTTTGTTTGTGAACAAGTAAAACGATTTTCTTAGCTAATTTTCATCTAAATAAGTGATTTTTCCAGATCTAATTTTTGCATTTAAATGAAACACACCTCACGTTGAAATTCGCAAAACTATTAATACTTTTGTGTACTATAGGAGCGTACATTTCAGTTAGTCCATAACAATTGTCAGAAGTCAAAATATTTAATTATAATAAAATCCTGTCTATAAACCAATTTATTTCCCTTCACAGTGAACTCTAAAATTAAATATGCAAATAGACAAATATATAAACAATCGACATCAGAGCTACATTAAATTATAGGCCAGCACATTATTAACCATCTAACATTGAACTGTGCAGTGAATTCTACTAGCATTATCTAGCATTATTAATCTGCGTTACTAGAACAAAATAAAATACTTATGTGTTTTAAAGGACACTAACCTTGTCTCGAAGTAATTAGTTTTTAATTGGCTATAAAGTATTTTTTTCTCTCTCTCTCTCTGCGTTGCAGACTACGAATGATCCGAATTGTAATATTGACGTAACACTGACCCATTTAACCAAAGATTTGACATCCGAAGCAGAAAAGGCCAGGGCCATTTTTACGTGGATTTCTCGCTTGCTCTTTGTAAAAGCAAAAACAGTTAATAAGGATGAGACAACTCTTGCGGGATTGCTGAACCTGATTGCTTCTGGAGAACGTACCTGGTCAGATGTCTTTGCTTTACTTTGCAGGTATGCTTATAGTAACTGTGTGCTTGTACATAACGTTGTACATAACGTTGTACATAACGGTGATATTTTACAAGTTATTACAGTACAATTTTGATAACTCGCAGGTTTTAAAACCCATCGTAAGTAAATGCGATGATTTTAAGCAAGTTCAAACGTTTTTCAATTTAGTTATCAGAGGGGCTTATGAAAACTTTGTGATTGTAAATAACGATCATATTAAACACACTATTGAAGTTTAATATATTTATCAGATAGGTTGACCCAATTAACGATGGTATTAATAAATATGTTATTATACTTTAATTTACTGATCAGCTAGGCTGACAGAAACTTATTGCAAATAGCGATGATATTAAACAAATTATTACATTGTAATTTAGTTAGCCATACACAACATTGTTTTAACTGAAAAACTAAAATCGCCCCAAAACAAGAGATAGAAACTGAATTAATTAAACACATTAATGCACCGTGTTGATGGAGTATTATTGCAATAACGAACTAATACTGATTAAAATGTACTGATTCATTTAGATACCTTGTACGACATGTGACAAATATATATACCCTTTCCTCTATTTGTCATTTATTTATATTTACAAAATGCGTTATTTTGTTCTATATGCTAAACTGTGGTATATATATATATAATTTTTTATTAAATCTTTTATCTTTTGTTATATCCTTCTTACACATGTGCAATGATGCATGTCTAGAGTAGTTAGTGGGTGGATGGGGATTCGGGAGCTAGTGTTTGAATGAAATTTGTCAATGTTGTGATTTTAGATTACTCCTTAAGCAAGAAGTTCTACCTGCGAATAGAAGTTATGTACCGGTATTGTGGAAGCTTATAGTGGTAGGTGAGCGGGGGATTCATGCTAGGAAACGAATCCTAAATTTAACCACTGATAAGCAATTATGGTTATTAATGATACACAAGTCCATAAATAATAACCTTTAATAGAGATTAACGCACCACCTGGGTCACACTAATCTTCTTTGTGATGATATCTTCAGAATTTGAAAGTCACTACTTTAGCGTGATGATAACTTCAGAATTTGAAAGTCACTAGTCTTTAGTGTGATGCTAACTTCAGAATTCGAAAGTCACTAGTTTTTAGCTGTGATGATAACTTCAGAATTTGAAAGTCACTAGTTTTTAGCTGTGATGATAACTTCAGAATTTGAAAGTCACTAGTCTTTAGTGTGATGATAACTTCAGAATTTGAAAGTCACTAGTTTTTACTTGTGATGATAACTTCAGAATTTGAAAGTCACTAGTTTTTAGCTGTGATGATAACTTCAGAATTTGAAAGTCACTAGTCTTTAGTGTGATGATAACTTCAGAATATGAAAGTCACTAGTTTTTAGCTGTGATGATAACTTCAGAATTTGAAAGTCACTAGTCTTTCCTGCAAATGTTCGCTTTTAAATAATATCACATTGAGGTTTTGATTATCTACACAGGAAAATTAATTATATTCCATAAACCAAAATTATATGTTAAAAAAGGTATTATTCACAAGATATAATACTCAATAGATAAAATTGTATAATATTTGGCAACTAAAACAAATGAAGGCTTTCATTTACGCCTCAAATACCCAACTACAACTTGTACTGCTTCTGATTTGTAGTGAGCAGATAGATCAGACAGGCGCTGTTGAACAAAATTACCTCCCTTCCAATCATAGCATTGAACCAAAATTAGTGATAAAGACAACTAGCGAATTCTCACCAAGAGAGAATCCACAGCTATAATACGTCACCCTTAGCATTCAACCAACACTCCCATAGAGCATTAAAACTTAATCATGATGACAAATACACTGACCATTCAGTTGTTGAGCAGCAAACTTGGTTAGTAGCAGGAATTGAGGTCAGCTCCGTTTATATCGTGCACGTTAAGGAGCTTTCCCACTATGCAGACAAAAGGATTGTACATTTGTCAATAGGTCAATACCATTATAATGGCTACTGACTAATACTAAAAGAATGAATTAGTATGCAAATTATTTGAATAGGCCGTATACTATTTGATGTTTTGTACAATGTTTAGAAAATCCAATCTTAAAAGTGTCGTATTGCGGGGATACTGTAAATGGTACACCATTCAAGCGATACCTACGACACCTACAGTCAACAGTCACTGGACAGCAGTTCACGTGGATGGCCACTGGCGTTTAGTTCATCTACTCATGGCCTTCCGTAATTGTCAAATGATTTCCTCCCCTTACATCAAAATCGAATCCGACGGTTCAGCTTGCAAGGACAGGTAACTCATAACTTTGATTGAAAATCATTCATGACAATGAGAAATTTCAATGCGAACAAGATTTTCTTGTCAACTCCTTTCTCATTTTTTTAATCTCTCTCTCTCTCTCTCTCTCTCTCTCTCTCTCTCTCTCTCTCTCTCTCTCTCTCTCTCTCTCTCTCTCTCTCTCTCTCATTCTTTCTCTCAGTCTCCATGTCTGTCCGCCTCGTGTGTGTGTTTATTTATCTCTCATCCTTGGCGAATACTCTCTTTCTCTTTCTCTCGATTTATATAGATACATTTCAATAATATACTCCTTAATATTTATTATCCTATATCTCTACATATATTATTATTCCTGTTGACTGTCAGCAAACTATTCCTCTGTCACATAGATGTTGCACTTGTTTGCATTACTGATGGTTCAATTTGTTTAATTATTATAATTAATAAAACGCTTTAATAATGCACTGATTGCAAGATGGCCTAGGTCGATTTCAGATATATATTGTATGCATAGTAGTGCCAGCTAGTAAGTATTCTGTATTCACTAGGAAATAACTAGTATCCAATCAAAGCAATTAATAATTAATAAGTTTCCATTTTTATTATAATTGACTTAAATATCACAAACAACATAAAACGATAACATTATTTATTATTTTTAATATAATTGACTATACGTTCGTTTCGTAATAAATTTAATTTAATTTTTTAAAATATTAAATTAAATATATTTCGAACAGAGATACACAGTATGCAAGCAATGTGGACGATAAGTACTTTTTTCCTGATCCTGGTGACTTTATCTTCTTGTGCCGACCAGAAGACGACAGATGGCAACTACTGGACACACCCTGGGACTGGAAGACATTTATCAATCCTCCAGTTTACATTCCACCAGCACCTACACTACAAGCAGATAAATTTATAAAAAATGTATGTAATATGAAATGCAGAAAGATTTATTGAGTTTCTTGAATAATATTCAGTACAAAATTTTCATTTACGCATCAGAATAATAAAAATATTTACTTAGCAATGATGACATAGATATTGTAAGTCTAAAACTGGTTAGTAGCAGAATTCGGGGCTGATCAAACAGAATTTCCTCCAGTGTTTCACATATTCTAAATCAAGGGACAGCACAATCAAATAGATACGCTTCCAGAAATGTCCAACAAAGTTCTCAAGTGAAAATATCTGTCAGAATTAAGATTCCTCTTTCTTCGTATTGTGACCAGGATTTTGTTTAGCATTGCAGAGTTCGACTAATTCTCACTGAATGTATACTTATACATTTTAACTAGGTCTGATGATTAAAGATTATTGTATACAGATGTTAAAGCTCTCGTTATGATCAGTGATTGAATCACCAGCCACAGACCATGGAAATCAAGTAGACTTGGCTTGAGTCTTCTCTATGACAGTGACTTATTAAAAGCTCATGGAAAGTCATTCACAGAAAGGGCAGGCTATAAATATCGATGCTTTTAGTGTGTGTGTGTGTGTGTGTGTGTGTGTGTGTGTGTGTGTGTGTGTGTATGTGTGTGTATGTGTGTGTGTGTGTGTGTGTGTGTGTGTGTGTGTGTGTGTGTGTGTATGTGTGTGTAGGGTTGTTCATAATTTGCGGATGCTTACTCACTTCAGTATACTAGCAATTATTTCTCACCCTCTTAAGTTACTATTTCCTCTTTCTCTCATTCTCTATTCCTTTTGCTTCTCTGTCATATTTCCTCATTTATTTTTTCTCTCTCTTTATTTCTCTTTTTATGTCTGTCTCTTTCTGTCTTTCTCTAGATCAAGGTCTGTCTCTTTCTGTCTTTCTCTAGATCAAGGTCTGTCTCCCTCTATCATTATCACATTTTGTCTTTTCACTTATTCTCAGTCTATCACTTCTTCAGTTCTTTTATCTTCCCTCCCCATCTATCCATTAACTTTTTCATGCTACCTTCCTTGTATTTGTTCATCTTTTTGTCTTTTCTTATGTGCTTTTCCTATGGTTTGTATGTCTCAATCTCTGTCTCTTTGTTTGCCATCCTTTAACATTTGTCTTCTTCTCAAGCATTCTTCTTTTCATAATTCCTATATGTCTCTTCTATTTCATTATCTCTCTTTCATTTACCTTTCATTATCTTATGTTTTCTTCCACCATTTACCTTTCATTATCTTATGTTTTCTTCCACCATTTACCTTTCATTATCTTATGTTTTCTTCCACCATTTACCTTTCATTATCTTATGTTTTCTTCCACCATTTACCTTTCATTATCTTATGTTTTCTTCTACCATTTACCTTTCATTATCTTATGTTTTCTTCTACCATTTACCTTTCATTATCTTATGTTTTCTTCTACCATTTACCTTTCATTATCTTATGTTTTCTTCTACCATTTACCTTTCATTATCTTATGTTTTCTTCCACCATTTACCTTTCATTATCTTATGTTTTCTTCTACCATTTACCTTTCATTATCTTATGTTTTCTTCTACCATTTACCTTTCATTATCTTATGTTTTCTTCTACCATTTACCTTTCATTATCTTATGTTTTCTTCTACCATTTACCTTTCATTATCTTATGTTTTCTTCTACCATTTACCTTTCATTATCTTATGTTTTCTTCTACCATTTACCTTTCATTATCTTATGTTTTCTTCTACCATTTACCTTTCATTATCTTATGTTTTCTTCTACCATTTACCTTTCATTATCTTATGTTTTCTTCTACCATTTACCTTTCATTATCTTATGTTTTCTTCTACCATTTACCATTTCTCGTTTTTCTCTTGCTCTCCCTTTGTCTCTTTCTCCCATTTTCTCCATATCACTCTCTTTTTTTTTCTCTTCTCCTCTCTCTTTTTTCTCCCTTTCTGTCTCATTCTATTTTTATCTCTTTTTGTCTATCTCCTTTCCCTTTTTCAATGTCTGTTTCTCTGTCTACACCAATATATCAGTTCTCACGATCACAAAGCCTAGTAGTTGTGTTCATGCCTTAAATAAAATTAAAAAATCAAAACATGTTACGGTAC
The DNA here is from genome assembly GCA_028829895.1 of Sinotaia quadrata. Lineage (NCBI taxonomy): Eukaryota > Metazoa > Mollusca > Gastropoda > Architaenioglossa > Viviparidae > Sinotaia > Sinotaia quadrata. The sequence goes on along the minus strand of CM054177.1, from coordinate 50,162,849 downwards.
TGGACCACAACAGAAGTCGGCAGAGATGATTCAGAAGAAACCCCAATGTTATGCACTTTGAATTCAAACCCAAATTTTAATATAACTCGTACTTTTATATCTCAGTGTCAATATACCAATTTTTATTTTATATAAAAACACGAGTTTAGAATGGTATTACGGTTATTATGTGGTGATAAAAATATATCATTATAAAAATAATTTTGCTTTAAGCAATAATAATTCTAAAAACCGATATTTAGATGAGTAAATGCGTGGATAAATATCTAGTTGGAAATATAATGCTATTTCAAACTTTTATAGTATACCACAATCTATTGTGTAACATTGCAAATATAATGCTATTTTAAACTTTTATAGTATACTACTGTAATGTATTATACAACAGTCATCTCTTTGGTCATGTTTCGTGATTATTTCAATAATAATTTTAAGTAATACTACAGTGCATGATGAAACAAGCGAACACTGTGTTCTGCTCGCTCCTCACTTAGTCCCCTAAGTTTATTTTGAACAAATCAACAGATTAAAAGCAAGACAGAGAACACAACCATTCTTCCTAAACAAGTATATAAATAGCATATTGGTTATTTGTTCCAAAAGTTTCACCACCTTCAATAAAAAAATTGAAATAAAATAATTGAAATCTAATGAAATATTTGTAACTACAACTAAATTATAGTTATATCTTTTTAAGTTCATGTACATGGTTTGTGTTATATATATGCATGCTTTAAGGTGACTATATGTGATATGCGTTAAGTATATGAATGCTTTATGATTTTAATCTGACTACATGTTTCGTGACATAAATTTGAATGTTTGCAGATCACTGTCAAAGACATGGAAAAGGGCATTCCAAAACCATCACCGCCGAAATGTGGAGCTGACCTTAACTTGAAACGGAAAAATTTTGTCAATGTCGATGATCCTGCAAAAAGGGTTAGTCTGGAAGAAAATGCTGTCAAAGAATGTTGTTTAATCAAAATTAAATTAATAAAGTTCATTTACTCTCAGAGTCAACAAACTAACTTTCTGGTACTTTTACATTTTCTTTCACACCTACATTGTCTCGCGATATCTTGGTGTGATTTTATGTTTTATTCAAAAATGTACTGGTAAGTGTATACTACACTTACAAGATCTGATCTACTGATTGTGTATATATATATATATGTATTAGTAAATGATATGCTGTTGGACTTATTGAGAACTACAATGTCTGGTCTTCGTGCATAAATCACTCTATCTGTTTTTATCTCGAAGTCCCACAGTATTTTGACTTCTGTTTCGGTGACTTCTTCTGGTTGGTGCATCCATGCTGTTTCTGGAGTTTTTATGCCAAGTTCTCACACAGATTTCTATGTATGTGTTTTGCCACTTCCTTGTGTCGTTTGGTGTATTGTGTTCCAGTAAGAACCTGACATCCAGATAGTTTGTGCTCTGTTGTCTCTCATCCATGGATTTGCAGAGTCTACATTTGGAATTATTTGAGATTTTCATGATTTTCGTTTTGTGTGCTTGATCTTGTGCAGCTGTTATGAATGCTTTTGTTTCTGCTTTCAATCATGCCTCATTCAACCATTTGTATGTTGATTGCTTTGTTAATATTTCATCAGCTTGTCGTACATACTGGCCATGGAGATGTTTTTGGCTCCATGTATGTGCTAGTGCTTGCTTCGTTGTTTTCTTCCATGTTTATTTGTCTGTTTCTGGGGGTTGGAATAGTCCAATCATCTTTTCTGCTTCTATCAGTGGATCATCTGTTATTCCAGATGTAGTCCACAAGACAATGACTTCTCCTTCAATGACATGCTTGATTTTCTTGACACCTCGGCCTTCCATCTTTCGAGATACATATAGCCTGTCTACTTCTGCATTGTGGTGTAAGGCTTTATGTACTGTGAGTAGTTTCTAGAACATTCTCAACTCAGGTTGTTTACTTCCAACTTGGACACTTCATAAGAAGCGTCCAAGGCCGGGTTACTCTGACTATTTACAATTTAAATTAAAAATAGGGATTGGCAAATTTGCTCCACCACACTCCATTCAATTATTGCAACAGTTCTTGATATATTTATTGATTGGTGAGTAGAAAAGGTCACGGGGTTACTAGTAGTATTAATATTAAATATCTAAACCAATAGTCTTAAGAAATTAACACTATAGCAGGGTCATATATAAACCCCATATGTAACAACTTATTTAGTGTGAAATTTAATATATATCTTCATATAGAATGTGGTATATTGTATTGTTAAATTGCATTAAGGATTATTAGGCAGATGGTCCTGCTCTTATTTTTGTATGGTAAACATTTTTTCTTGTTTGCAATTCCTGTCATTGTTTTTTTTACTGTTATTGATTATTCTTACTTATTTGTTCTAGATGTAACTCGAGTCAAAATCCACCCACCCCTCCAGCTAACGGATTGTTAATTTAGTGTCCTAAGTGTATTATGCATAGAGATCTCTAATCCATGCACTAGGGAAAAAATATTCCTGACAATTATTATTAAGATTAGTGGTAGAAGTATTAGTAAAAGTAATATTAATAATGATAAAAATTATAACTCATGATTTAATAATAATAGAAATCGATCACAAACAATAACCATGTTGCAGCACCTAATTAACTATTATTAATTAGTCATCCATGACTAATTATAAGTGATGAAAATCATAATTTATGTTATTAATGATCCTCCAGCAGACACAACTCGTCTCCTTCAGTTGGCAGATATGTAGGCGCTGAAAACGTTTTTTCTCTTCCACAACATTAAAACAAACATATACCGTCACACGATATTTCAGAGGTGGAAAATGTCTTACTAAAGGAGAAGACAAATCCATCTTTATTCTATATTTAGTGAGCCACCCCCCTCCACCCACTTTCTTCTCCAATATAAGTTATCAATATGTGTAAGAAGATCGATAATTTTAACAATAAATTTATTACATCAACAAATATACTTATGACAATGTGACAATTACAATGAAAAGAAAGAATACTTCTCATCAGTATATCCTTGAAACCATGTTTGAATAATTTTTGCAACGATACAGTCTTATATCCTAAATACTTAATTCAACAATAGTGTCAATACAAATCAAATGATAGTTCTTATCAGAGAACATAAATGGTGTTGTTAGAGATAAACGTTAATAGTTGGTACATAACCTGATTTAGGCGTTGTCTCAATAGTCTTTTGTGTGCTTTCTGCAACAAAGCTACAAGTTTATTGTTCAATCATTACTACTGTCAATTCCATGTGATTCCCTCTTCAGTAGCACTGATTCACTGCTGTTCTCTCAAGGTAAATCTGGATGCTTCTCTGTCATACCAGCTCCCTCAAGCACAACAACGATTGTAGCAAATTTCCAATATCTTCCTTGTAATTGCTTGATGTAGTCAGCATACCTTACCACCATACATCAATGTAGTGTAGTGTATTCTTTACTCTTATATACTGCAGTAGATACTTCGACGTCTACCATGGTCGTGGATTTTATAATCAGTAAACCAAGAGATTCAAATAATTCAAAGAAATGCTGCTTTTTTCACTGAAAAATATAATCGGGGAGCAAATGCTAAGTTTCCATTTTATCCCTTTTTAACTCCATTCTTTCTTACATTCAGGTCAACAGTATTTCTTAGCTGATATTTGCATACAGCATAATAAATACAGGTTCACTAGAAACAATGTCAAATGTTTAGCACACTAAATATAAGCACTATAGTTCACATTTTTTTAAAAAAAGAAATAATAGTTACTCACATAATACACCTCTACGTAAAATGCAAATATAACATATCAATAGCAGCAGTGCACGAAATATTTCTAAGTTCATTCTCAATACATAGTCAGTTAACTCCCCAATAAGCTAACGGCCACTTTTCACAACTGGAATTTGTGCCACACAAATTCAAGTGATTAGACAATAGAATTATCTACATTCATGTAAACCTTTATCTCAGCCCATTGGCTGGTCTCGTTCCACTTGGACAATAAATACTATTCATCCAATTGAGACTCGTTTGCATTGTATCTGCAATTTCTAGCATATTCTCAACTCGAGTGTTTACTCCAACTATGACACTTACCAAAATACCATCATAAGGAGTTCCTATGGTCGGGTCACTTCGACTGAATGTAGCATTTTATAATAACAATTAAATTTAAAAATGGGGATAGGCAAATTTACTCCACTACACATGTCATGTTAGAACGTGAGATTAAAAAATATACTTAATAAATATTCAATTATCGAGGGTCATCTATATATATAATTAATAATGTATGTAATTTATTTTTTTGTTGAACAGGTTCCAGTAGACAAGATGAAACATTACGATGATTTGTTTAGATACTTATTTCAGGACTTGATCGATAACATTCAGAAAGTCAGGGCAGTATTCATCTGGGTTGGAGAATTTTGTAACAGCAACAGAGTATCACCAGATGAGCTGAAGGATATTGTGGATCCACACACGCCGCTGGGTTTAATTAAAATCAGTAGGAAATACTATTTATGCAGTGAACTGTGTTTTGCCGTTTTGTGCAGGTAGGTAAAAGAGTAATACGACAAAGAAGTTACTGAACTAAAATTATATACTTACATATATAAAACCATATAGTCATATATCTATATAATTATCACTGAAACAATGCGATTAACATTATACAGAAAGTTTGATGATGATGATGAAGAAGAAGTGATGATAATGATGATGATTGTGATGACGATGATGATTGTGATGATGATGACGACGACGAAGATGAAACTATCATTATTAGATAGATAGAAAGATAGATATGTGCCATTTTGTGTTAATTATAATTATCTGTTATTTCATGCATCCAATATTTTAACATTAATAAATAAATGTGTTATATCATTGTAATTTTGTCATGCATAACATAGCTATCTGTCATTTATTTATTGACTGGTCACGCTTGAATTGGCAGGAGAGCTAACATTCCGTGCGTGGTGGTGCGAGGGTACAGCAAGAGGCCTTTGGGGTACTGCTTTGAAGGTAACATTGAATCATGTACCTTGAATGAATCAGTCTGGAATGCAGTCTACGTTAATGATAACTGGCGATTGATCAACTTGAGAGAGGCGAATAGCTTTGAGACAAGAAAAGAGATAACAGTGGTGGATATATACGGCAAGAAACAAAAGAAGATGTAAGATTTTTTTTCGATGAAACATGAACCTTCTACAGACGGTGGTGCCTTTAAAATATATTTGGTTCAAATTTTACCTTGCGCAGTGTCCCCTTTTATTGTTATTTCATAATTGCACCTTAAATGTATTTTACTCGTTTATATATTACGAATATTGAAAAGCAATACAATATGGTTCATTTACGTGAGTAAACTCGTGAGACAGTGTTCCTAGTAACTCGTTACAAGTGTTGATATAAAATTATTTCAGCAAATACAAATGTTATCAATGGCCTTGAAGGAATTGCTGCCATGCATAACTCATCCGAGAGCAAATGTGCTGTTCAGGTGGTAGTACATATGTTGTGCTTATACATTCACATTGACGTCATCATACTCTGCAGTTAAGAATGGGCAATGCGATGTTTGTCACCGAACAATTTGTACAAGCACAATGGCGCCAGTTGCTCCTCAACGCAATCATGTCAAATTAGTTATAGGGAGAAAGGCAGAAATATAGTTAGAAGTACATTCTCTTAATGACACATTTGTTTAAAGCAAAGATAAGAAGAGTGGTGACGTTATATTACAACGTGAAAGCTTGTAACATTACAAAATAATAACTAGCAACCATTCATAAAAGAATTTTAAAGACAGTGGCAATTTATCATACATAATGAATAGCCTTTGATTTACTCCATCTCTGACACTTACAAAATACCATCATAAGGTGTGTCCAAGATCGGGTCACTTTGACAATTTAACAATTTATATGACAATTAAGTCTAGAAATACGGATAGACAAATTTACTCCGCCACAGAACCAAAGTAGAACAAAAACCAGAACGGAGCCAAAAAGGTGCTGCCACTATTTCTTGAAAATCATAATGACTGCTTGTGATGACCTAAATCATTCATCTAATTCTTCCATTAAACAAAACTTATCAGATTTCTTTATTAATTACATAATTTAATTGCCTCGATTCTCTTAGCCTGAGCTGATTAAAATTATATTATTACTGTCTGTAGCACTCTCTTTCAATTAAATCAGGCTACAAACTCTCTTTGCCAATTACAGGTATACACACAAATAGTTACAATTGACAATGATAGTGTTCTGTACACGTTTAGATTACATTTTATAATCCTCTTTCAAGAATTGCATGTACACCACACAAAATAAGTCTAATTAAATAAGTGTGGCATTCTTCACAAACTTAAAATAGGATATGAAATCTCCAAATCATTATGACACATTCCTGAAAATCTGACTTTGCCTAGTTAAGACACGTACGAAATGTTTGTTATAATTCACTTAGCGCTCTCTACTGAATCAAAGTATACCATGAGAATACTCTTTAGTGGTTACAAAACATCACATCGAAATATATGTATATATTAACAACTTGTACATATAGAATACAAATACATTAATTACTATTTGGAAAAGAATCATAAAAAATAAAAATACATCAATTACCGTCTGGAAAAGAATTATAAAAAATGAATATACAACATTTACTGTCTGGAAAAGAATTATATGAAATAAAAATATACATTACTTACTGTCTTGAAAAAAATATAAATAATAAATGTCCAAAAATGATAACTCTCCATTTACTCACAATGACGGAAAATCACAGTAATTTTGATAAATGAATTTTCTGAGGATTTGACATTGCTCTCAATAATTTAGCAATTTCGATTGGTTAGTTTCAGTTGACCAGTACTCTTGTCATTAGTTTGTTACGGCGTTTACCTAGGTAGAACCTCTACTTGTCAGTTAATAACTTTTACTCATTCAACTAATCCTCAAACAACATAGTCTGAGGTACTTATGATTTTGAATACTGGCCCATTGAAGCCTGACTGCCATGATTAATCCTTTTATTGTAATTGTTAATTTCAGTCAGCTATTTCTCCACAATCAGTGTAATTGTTAATCTAAGTGAGTTATTATTTCACACTCAGGTTGTTTTTTTTAATGGACGGCTTGTGCAGGCTTCTCTTAGTGTTGCTCTAATGTGCAGAGTGCAACCTCTACTTAAAACCTAGTTATAAGCACAAAACAACAAGAAAACATACTACACTTTTATGCATATATAAATTCATGTAATATAACAAATGAAATAACGGCCAATAGCAAAATAATTTCCTCAGACAGAATTTGGGTGAGATGTGAGGAAGTAATAAATTAATTACCTCTAAAAGTATTCCAGATACTATAGCACTGAAGGACGATATGACAGGGAAAATAAGTAACTTGTCAATAACAAAAGATAATTTAATAATAATAAATCAATTTGTTGCAACACGTACATAAAATGTCATGGCAAATTTAATTAGTATATCAAATAGATTGTCAAACTAGTTGTCATCATAAAAAGTTTTTATACATGTGTTATATTTTCTATTGTTTACGCTTTTAACTCATCTTTCATTAATAGAGTTGAACCCGGCCATCGTTTGGTGATAGGCAGATGAGCAGGTTTGCTGTCTGGGTTGGCAAGGGGTAGTCTCTCCACACTGGCAATTCAGGAAGTAAACAATGCGGTGGTCAGTGGGCTGGTTAAATCAAATCCCACAGCTAACACGCCCAGCGATCTTTCCCAGCTATAAATAACATCATTCGCAGCCATAGCGTCTGACATTCATTCAGGCACTGAGCTTATCCAAGAAGGAAAGTTACGGACAAATGTTCCCACACACTCAGAAATAGTCAATCATGAATACTTACATACACTAATATTTATGTATGTATATCTATATACACATACATATAAATCCGTATCTTGGGTCGGCACTTTGAAGATGTATAATTATACATTGGCATAATGCATAATTATAGTACACCACATGTACTTAATCATTATTAACTAGACGTCACCGACTTAACTATTTACTTAGTTAATTTATTGGTATTGTACACTTTTCATATTCTTATAAATAATTATTTTCCTTTTAAAATATAATAATCTTATGTTTAGAAATAAAACACACTTTATCTTAATATTTTGCTTTCAGCAGCAGATTTAATTTACAAAATAGTTTATCACTTAATGTGTATTTTTATAATTTATCTTTTATTTACCTATTAACCAGAAGTATTGTTAAATTATTTATATTTTATTGTTCTGATTATAAATTATAATAGTTTAGTGATTTTATAACTGTTCCTTAGCTTTTTACGACATGTTGCCGGTGTTTATCTTTGTAACTTGATAGTTGTTTTGCCTCTTCGGTGTTACTGTTGTATGGCTGTTGATTGTTGGTTATCTGAATAATATTGTCTTGGTGCATATCACATTTAGAAATTTCACATTCACTGAGATGTCTAGTTCAGTAGATAGATAGATAGATAGATAGATAGATAGATAGATAGATAGATTAGATTAGATTAGAGAGAGAGAGGGAGACAGACAGATACAGATAGATAGATAGACTGACAGACATATAGATAGATAGATAGATAGATAGATAGATAGATAGATAGATAGATAGATAATTGGATGGAGAGAGAGAGAGAGAGAGAGAGAGAGAGAGAGAGAGAGAGAGAGAGAGAGAGAGAGAGAAGGAAAAAATTGAATTGCAATTGCTTAAATTTCTGTTTCAGCTCAATTATTTCTGAAAGAGATATGTCAGAATTTTTCTTCATGCCAAATCCAGAAGATATGGTGCACTTTTGTCTGCCTCATAACCAAGACTGGCAATTACTGAAGAAGCCAATCAGTCGCAAGACGTTTGTTAATCAGCCAGTATTTTATCCTGAGTACTTCCTGTCAAAATGGCGACTACCTGCTTGCGATGCCATCGTTCATGCTAAAAATGGCATTAGTGAACTGATATTTTTAAATCCATTTTCGGAAGAATCTAATGACCAAGTTTCAGGTACCTGTCTCCAAGATTCTTTCTTCCGTTACGATCTTTTCTTTAGAGAAGAAGATTCAGAGAATGGATTTCCAGACGATCTGAAAATTTCGCGTCACATCTTTTTTAAAAACGATAAAAACATGAAAACAGTAATTGTTCGTTTTCCTATCAATGGCGTCTACTTGCTTCTCTTTAAAAATACGGCCAATAACAAAGTTTGCGAGGTGTTACTGAAGTGCAGCGGGATCACTGGAAAACAACCAGAGATTCCCTATAGCCCTGACCTTGAGAAAAATGGCCTGGGGGTTGTAAAAGACTCACGTTACGTGGTTCAGGATTCATTTAAAGAGAGCATAATCGAAGTTCAGCCAGGCGAGAAGGTGTTCATTCCATTGATATTCAAAAGAAACATGGGCAAAAAAGATAACAGACGCAAGGAGTTAGTACATTCTTCCAAGGTCGAGGGAAAAACGACAAAAACTGTTGGTGATAATTCAGCTGAGTTAAATAACTATCAAGCTTCTCTTGTTGGAAGTGAGGAAACATTGACTGGTAGTAAGATATGCCTTCATAATACACCACAGGACAATGAAGACTATGTTCGAATTGCAGTTCAGGTTCCCCCAGTTAACATGGAGATAGTTGTCATTGTCAAAGCCGCCATACGTGGGGGAGAGAAAGAAAATGTCGCTAACTTCCTGTTAACACACGACGACAGATTACAAGGCCGCAACTGGAACAAACACACTAACGAGCAAGTTAGTCAACCTTTGTTTTGTAACGGCAAAATCTGTTACGTATCTGTAGCTCTGTGCTTGAATGTAATTCTATTTTGTCCTAAAATTGTTTGCATCCTAATTTAGATTATAACGTGGCAGGATGTATCGTCCTTTATTGAGATTCCTTATTTGCTTCAGAATACATTTTAAACTTATAAACCTGGATATATTTTCATTCAGGACACATTTTAAACTTATAAACCTGGATATATTTTCCTTCAGGACACTGTAAAACTTATTAACCTGGATATATTTTCCTTCAGTACTCATTTAAAACTTATTAACCTGGATATATTTTACTTCAGGACACATTTTAAACTTATAAACCTGGATATATTTTACTTCAAGACACATTTAAATCTCATAAACCTGGATATATTTTACTTCAGGATATTTTTAACACTTATATCAAGTTCGTATGTTACTGTACTATTAACTGTAGCACTCTTTCTTAGATCATCACATATTAAAAGAAATACGAGTCATTGTCTGATATAACAATATAGTATTCTTTCTTAACATCACATATTAAAAGAGATGAAAGTCATTAAAAATAGTTGTTTACCTCGCTTACGTGCAGAAAGAGGAAATCCGGAAATTAGAAAAAGATGGGAAAAAACACACAGAAGTTGCTCCCTCCTTGTTGCGCAAATTGTTGCAACTGTACCAAAGAGGTAAGCTTCATGCTTTTCGTACAGATTGTTATACTTGATATAGAAGAAACTGTTCACTATATCGCAGCATTTACAGAGAGCTAAATATAAGACCTTATTCTGCTTCGTTCTTGGAGAATTTACTTCAGTTAGAAAATAGGATTGGTTTATGGTATATTTTGAACGATTTATTTCAGATGAGAGCTACTATTAATTTAGAGTTTTTGACTTATCTTTAGTTTCAAATTCATCTCAGAATTTACGTTTAAAAACCCAACCGTTTTTAGAGTACTATGTGAGTGATGTTTAATAAAGCGAAAAGATTTAAATGTAAATGTATTTCTGTTTTTTTGCCTGTTTATGAATCTCATTATCGCTGACTCTCTGTCACTGCCCCCTCTCCCCATCCACCCACCCACCCATCCATCCATCCATCCATCCATCCATCCATCTATCTATCTATCTATCTATCTATCTATCTATCTATCCATCTGCCTGTCTGTCTGTCTCTTTATCCATCCATCTGTCTGTCTGTCTATCTATCTATCTATCTCTCTGTCTGTGTTAGTTTTCAATGTTTCTTTATCTCTCGTTCGCTTATTTTTCTCTCAACGTTTCTTTGTTTGTTATATAAAATCACAACATGAAAGCGTGTTTTACATTGCCTGACTGTTCGTCTTTTCCATTTATATCTATCTCGTGTTGTTATAAATTGAAACATTTCTTTCCTTTGAGGTGTAAATATTATATTTATTTGGTCGGTAATGTGTGAATATGTATCTATCGATTAAATATCGAGTTTAAATTGTTTCTTTTATCAATAAATGAAACACTATTTTTTTTATTTTCAATTAATTGAGTATATAGCTTACATTAATCATTTCTAGTATCAATCGATTAAGCATCTATCTAACTTACACTAATCATTTTATTTTTAAACAATTAAATATCTGAATTATACTAATCATTGTATTTTCAATGTATTAAACATCTAGGTTATATTAATGATTTATGTTATCAATGGATTAAACATCTTGCTTCCTCCAAGTTATTTCCATTGTCAGAGAACTAAATATCTAACTTACTCTAGAATATTTGTAGTATGAATGGATAAAATATCTAGTGTAAGCTAAATCATTTCTATTTCCAGAATTTGTTCAAGCTGAATTATTCGACGACGTTAAAGATCTGGAACCCGTTTTTGCTGCTGCCAAAAAATCAGCTGTAGCAAAGGACATCTACAAAACGTCCTGGTTCGCTGAAGCTAGAAGTGAACTTCGAAATCTGAGACTTGAAAATTTTGTAAGACTCAAGTTTCACAAACACATGCTCATAAAATTGCGTGCGTACACACACACACACACACACACACACACACACACACACACACACATACACATACACACACACACACACACACACACACACATACACACACACACAAATAGGCATTTTACATACGCAAAATTGCGTCGCTTTATGTGACGTTTATCTTCACTAAATTTAATTGATCATGTCATGTTGAATTCGAGACTATTATTCACTGACTCAATGTTGTAAAGTATACAACTGATATTCAACGTAATGTTGGGTTACGATTCAAGGTCAAAGAATTAATTGCTACATAATAATTATATTAATTCTTGTCATATGGTCAACTTTGTTCCACAAGAACTTCACCGTTTCACTCCCGTTATGAGTAAATGAAAACCAATTTTCTTTCAGTTTAAATTTGATCGAACATTTTTCAAGACAAATTCACATGGCACCCGTTTTATTACTTTATTCTTTTATAATTTCTTCTGATTTTCAACACGTAAAGCTTATTTCTAATTTAGTCTGTTGATATTAACATAAATATTTCAGTTACCCTTCAAATATTATTTGAAGTAAAATGTTGAAAACCTACACCAACCATGGTAAGCTATCTTGCTATTCAAAATGTTAATATCTTTAGTACCACGATACAGTGCTTATTAACTTTAGAAAGCCTACACCCACAAATTAACATTTTAAAATATTCTCAAGAAGTAAAATTTCAGTGTGTTTATTTGTTACAAATTACTGATGACGTTCGAAATACCAATTAAACAAAATAGCATTCTTCTAAGAAATATACTGTATACTTATTTGAGGACTCTTCGGTTCTTATTTAGCGTACGCTAGCATCGGTTATCCAATTCTCTTGTTTACAAATTTAGTTTCATTATTTTAATAATATGAATTATGGTAACTAATTTCTTAATTCATTCTGTTTTAATTACAGTAATAGTAGCAGTAAAACTGGAATATCCACCACCACCACCATCATCATCATCATCATCATCATCATCATCATCATCATTAGATAGCCCTTTTCACGACTTCTGTTGACTGTCGGTTATGAGCCAAGACCCATGAATCGGTATCAAGATTCTGGGAGATCCAAGGTTTTGCGGAGGATGTGGGCTCTTCCGAGGAGCGTCGCGTTTAGCAGTGGGGCGAGTTTGTGTTTTCAGGTACTATATTCAGATAGCCTTCCAAATCAGAGATGTTATGTTTAACAAGGTGTCCATCATTACTAGTACTACCTACGCTTTTACATTCCAGTCTCTGGATTTCTAATTTGAGATCTTGGCATTTTTCTATTTTTTCTCTTTCTTTTGTGTTTACGTTTCTATCACTTAGAACAGCGACATCAATGGTTGCTGCTGTTCTGTTAGACCTATTCGCGCATGAATGACTCGATCAGTTCTTATCTTGAGGTCACACGGTATTTTAACTTCTGTCTCCGTGACTGGGTCTGGATGATTTATTCATTCTCTTTCTAGTATTTTTACTTCATAGTTCTCACATACATTTCTAGGCATGGGTTTTGCCACTTCGTTGTGTTTTTTGGTGTTTTCTGTTCCAGCTAGAAAATGACATCCAGATAGTATGTTCTGTTGTTTCATGCTTACGTTTTCAGAGTCTATATTTGGAATCATTTAAGATTTTCATGATTTTTATTTTGTGTTATTTCGGGTTTTGGTCTTGCACAGCTGTTATAAGTGTTCAGGTTTCTGCTTTCAAATTGCCTCTTTCATCCATCTGATGTTGATTGTTTTGTCGATGTTTCATCAGCTTGTCGTGCATAGTGGCCATGGAGAGGTATTTGGCTCCAAGTATTTGCTGAAACCTGCTTGATCGTTTCCTTCCATTTTTCTTCTCCGTCTGTTTGTGGAGGTTGGTAAAATCCACTCATTTGTATTCCTTCTATCAGTGGGTCATCTTTGTTTTTATTCCAGATGTAGTCCATTAGTATTAGTAGAAGTAGTAGTAGTAGTAGTAGTAGTGATATTACTCTTCATGTTCTTGATGATTTGTTGTTCTTATATCGCGTTTGTTTTTATTAAATCATCATCATCATCATTGTTCAAATCATTATGTATTCAGAAAAAGAAGATTACAGAAATTGAGGAAGCTATAAAGCAGGACGCGGGATCAAAGCAGGAAAATCGCCAAAAGTTATTGGATCTTTTTCGTTTAGGTAAGAAATTGATACTAAACATTAACTTTGCCTATGTAACTAAACACTGACTGAGTGAAATGAAGTCATTAATTAGCAAGCTCTTACTGATAAGGAACTTTGCATTTTAGAAATTACATTTAATGAAAACCATTCATCTGTCTGCCTATTTTTCTCTTTCTGTTTGTCCCTTGTCCTCCCACTCTCCCACTCTAAATATTAACACACACACACACACATACACACACACACACACACACACACACACACACACACACACACACACACACACACACACACACACACACACACATATATATATATATATATACACACACATAGTTGGTGGCTTAGCCTCGCAGAACCTACCAGTGTAACAATTATTTATATTTTATTTATAAAAACAAATATGAAATTAACAAAAAATCAGGATTGTAGTTAGCTTTCTCATCTAAGGAGAAAATATCTTCCTATAGTATCATTCCTTCCTTCAACAAAATCATTGGCTCCGCCCCCAATCCCAAAGATTGACAAAGTTACTTAGGTGGACAGTTTTCTTCATAGAGCAGGATTCGTGTACTCAAAATTAAAGTTCCTTCATTAGTGGTTATTACAAAGTCACAAATAAACTCTTGACACCGACACAGTGACAATGTACATAGTTATAACAAACGTCTGACTAATTCAGAGTGGAAGATTCATCAGTGCCAAATGAAATTCTGTCAGGCCACTTGAGAGTAGCCTGCACATCACTTCCAGAGATCTATTATGATACTGGACTGGGGCATTTATACTCTTTGACTTCCAATCCGATTATGAATTAAGACGTTGTTTGTTGATCCATGGCTGCCAGTTTACAGTATGTTTAATCCCTGAGAAGATCTGGTGTTCAGATTGCCAGCCGGAACTCAGGTATGTTTGATGTGACACAACATTCCACTAAGGGTGTATGATGCCACTCATCAAGAGGATTAATGGTACTAGCACATCACTTCCAGAGAATGGCGTCCTGGCATCAGACATCAGCCACCAATCTGTTGCACTAAAGATCCCATGTACCAGTTGATAACAATTCTGACAATTTGCAGTTTCAATCACAGCATGCGTGGGCGATCAGATACACAGCAAAGTAAGCAAGTAATATTTTTCGGACTGTTCAATTCGAAGAGCAATAATGTTGGAAATAACTGCAAAGAAAACACACGTGCGTGCGTGCGTGCAGAAACACACACACACACACAATCACACTGCCTTTAAAATAGCGTACTTAAACAGTAAACGAAATTAAGCATAGCATAACCAAATGGGAAATACAGAAAGAAATCTAAATACATAAAAAGAAATAACAATGCAAATGGAATAGTAATAAAAGAAATAATATAAATTATATATTTCTATATAACTTTCCTCAGTCAGATTTCAATCTAAGATAGATAAGTAGACCGACAGTAAGACAGAGATATAGATAGATAGATAGATAGATAGATAGATAGATAGATAGATAGATAGATAGATAGATAGATAGATAGATAGATAGATAGATAGATAGATAGATAGACATATAGATAGATGGATGGATGGATGGATGGACGGATAGATAGATAGACAGATATAGAGATAGATAGATAGATAGATAGATAGATAGATAGATAGATAATTAGATAGATAGATAGATAGATAGATAGATAGATAGATAGATAGATAGATAGATAGATAGATAGATAGATAGATAGATAGATAGATAGATAGATAGATAGATAGATAGATAGATACAGTATATGTATAGATAATAATACATCTCTAGGTCTGTGGTAAAGTTAACATAAAAGCAACACTGCAAACAAAATGAGTTAATTAACATGTTAAAATTGAATTTCGTTAGAATTTAAGCGCGCTATAGACCTACAAGACCTTGAATTCCTGGAAGAACTGATTGCTTTAACGAAAGTATCTTGCATCGCGGACGACATTCAACAAGCAGTTTGGTTCACGGAAGCCCAGATGTGCCTTCGACAACTTCAACGCCAGCGTTTTGTAAGATGAAGTCTTTGATAAATTTCAGTTAAAATGTATTTATTAACATCTCACTACAAATGAAGACCTAGTGAATTTCATAAATTACATATTCTATACTTTACGCACTAGTTCATTCCACTGGCATGTTTTTCTAGTCTGTCCAAGTATATTCCCCATATCCTATATTGTACATACCCTAACTCTAGAAAGAAATGTGTATTCTACGAAAATATCAGAAATAATCCCTACATCTATTAAAACTCTTATTTCCACTACCTTGTTCAAATATATTCTCTACATTACAAAACAACTCTATTGCCTTCATCACATAACAATTACATTATCTAAATCACATTATAAAATGGTCGGGGGAGGAGGCAGGGAACTTTAATCAGACACAGATAATTTTCCAAGTTAATTTTAAAGTTATTAAAAGCAGACAATAATTTATACCAAGAAAACCTGTTACTCTTCTTTATTTCTTTACACAAATAGAGTAAGAAAGCGTATTTGGCGGTGGTGTCGTTTTGTCTAACAAACTTTCTCTTTCTTATTCTCTTATTAGAGAGAGAATAAATGGCGAATTGAAAGGAAAATCATGAGAAATAAAAGTTCCAAACTTGCAAATCATCACAGGCTAATGAAACTTTACCATCAAGGTAAAATTCATAAAATATTGTTAACTGTTTTGATTTAATATCTTGCATCTAATATATTTTTTAAAGTATCATTATTCTCTAAATTTGTTTTAAATGGACCTTCATATATGCACTAAGATGTAATATTGCATTAATGTTAAATAAATTCGACGACTTTTTGTTTTGACTTTCTTCTAATAATGTTTGAACATCACTAAAATATGATGATGCAATATCTTGACTATTATACAAAATTTTCACTTGATCATTAACTAATATTAATATTAATATGATAATTAACTATGTTATAAATTAGCTAATGTCCAACGATGTAATAATTTCATTAATATCTGATCTGAATACGTGACTCTCGCTTAATGATGTAATAATTTAAATAATATTTAATCATATAATAGTTTAACTAATATTTAACGATGATTTACGTGATGTAATAATTTAACTAATAATTGACGATAAATTACGTGATGTAATAATTAACTAATAATTGAACCCCGCCAATATTTTATGTTAGTTGTTTCATGCTGTTATATATTGAACCCGCCAGTGCAATAGCTTATATTGTTATTCCTCTTATGCGTGAAGTTAAATAAAAGTTTTTGTATATACAATAATCGTGTGTGTGTGTGTGTGTGTGTGTGTGTGTGTTTGATTGAGTAGTTGTATGTGAGTACATTTACATGCAGGCATGTGTGCGTGTGCAAAATTTAGTATTCAATGCAACTTATTTAACACAAATACATTTTTATAGATAAGTGAAAGATATGCAGACATGTGGATAGATGGAGAGAGAGAGAGAGAGAGAGAGAGAGAGAGAGAGAGAGAGAGAGAGAGAGAGAGAGAGAGAGAGAGAGAGAGAGAGATGTTTGTGTGCTTTTCTCCATAATAAAATACCTACAGTTAAGATGACAAAACTTTCTTCTGTTCTTTTATTTCACTTTTGTCTAGAATTTCTCCAGTCCCTAGAATACGATGACAGAAAAGATCTGGAGGAATTATTTGCACTTGCGAGAAATTCCAACGTCTTGTATTTTATGTACCAGACTCCGTGGTACTGCCAGGCCAGACAGCGTCTACGAGAGTTACGGCGTCAGTATTCAGTAAGTTTTCATTTCTGAAATACTTGTACCCAGTACCCAGTACGACACAACGTGTACACTTTTATAACACACTGTATTTAAATAACAATCATAAAATCTTTACTTTGAATTGACATATATATAATATAGATAGATAGATAGACAAATAGATAGATAGATAGATAGACAAATAGACAAATAGATAGATAGATAGATAGATAGATAGATAGATAGATAGATAGATAGATAGATAGATAGATAGATAGATAGCCGCACGTTTCATTACACATTAGAGATTAACAGAGAATACATCAAAATCCTTCAAAAGAAACTTCATAAATAATTGTCTGTTGTCTGTTGAGCACAGAAAAGCAAGCGTCAGAGAAAGTCTTTAATGGTAAATTAGTCATGTGATTAAAGAGCTCTATCAGACTGTTAGAACCTGACCTATAATTATAGGTCATTATAATTGTCACAGGAAATTACGGACTCAAAAATTGTATTTTGTTTCACAAATAAAAAAACTGCTAACAAGACTAGGGGAAGTAACCCAAGTTTTGTTATTATGCATTGTATGTTATGTAAATCCAGGAATAGTTCACTTAAGTTTCTTTAGTTAGACAGACGTTGTAGACACAGTGTGTGTTATCATTTCATGTTAAATATATATACATTTTTTTAAGAGAAATATATATTGAGTGAATTAGAGTAATCACGCATGACTGATCACATATTGTTGACGAGAAATAAAGCCAATGCATAGTAGAGTTGCCGATAAAGAGCGAACTGCACGAGATAAAATGGGCGTGCAAGGACAAATTATGTCACAAGACATAAAAACTTCTAGAAGTTTGAGGAAACTTTTAGGAAGTATATAATGGAGGAAGGAATATTTTTACACTTATGCTGGAAACGTGAATTTATGTGAAGACTACTCACTTCATATGTATGAAATTCTCATGTACAGAGATTTCATAACCGTCTGCTGCCAAACGTTGATGTGACGAGGCAAAATTACTTCAATATATTTTTTTGGCAAAGTGGGAGTGTTCGTTTTCAAGGCAGCTTATGCACGCAACGTTGGTTATATACAGTTAACGACACGAGAGGCCATTATTGCCCCCCACACACACACACCCCATCGTCTGAGCTTGTTTGACTTCATATACTACGGTCAAGGGGATAGCACCTACATTTTCTTTACACAGGACACGAGGATTTCTAAACTCGATAGTACGTCATGACACATCCCACTGGACGATTCATCTGATAATATTCAACGTTGTTGAGTTTTTCCATCAAGACGGCAACCGATCAAGAACGACAATTATCGAGGTTGGCGACATGTCAACAGAGCCGCATATTTTTGCCCCTTGAGACAGAATCTGAGGGTAGTGCCTAGACTCCTGCAGGTCTTCATTACCAGGTGACGCAGCCATTGCGTCATATCTTCACTTCATGTACCCTTGTGAGTGACGTGTGAGATTACGTCATCCTTCTTGGAACTCTGACATTACTAAGTGAGTTATTAATAGCAAGGCAAACATGCATCTAGAACTCTTGAGAATAAGAATATTGAATTTATTCTTGTTTATATCCATTGCTATTGTATTGTTTGTGAAATATGAACTATAAGTTAATGTTATAATTCATGCTAATTTGTATATGAATTATTGTTGAAGGTAGTGCTATTTACCGCATAAGAATTGTGTAATTAACTTTTATTTTACAATTTGAATTTCATCATTTTCCCTTTAATTCCCACAGAGTGCATGCCATTGGAAAGTTGAATGTTTGACTAATCACTGAAAGAGTAGTGCCCCTTTAAATCAGGAAATAAACAACCTGATTTAAATCACCCTCAGCAACCTTGTTATTCATAGTTTTAGAGAGGGGCAAAAGAATTTGTATTTATGTTGTTTTTTACCGTTCGTCAGTTCGTCCGTTTATTCACATGATACTCGCTCACAGCCTACACAGCCAATTAAACGTTCCTTTGCATTATATAATAAAACTGGGCCCCACCCAAATATCTATGGTGTATGTCATTGTGTGTCTATGTAACAACTTGACACGACGTATTACTGGCACATGTCACACGAGTTTATCTTGGAGATACAATGGAGCAGGCCAAAACGACTTCGCCCCTTGTGTCTCTAACTTCAGCTCGAGCCGGCTTCACACCGACTAAACCCCACTTGTGACAATAATGAACGGCTTCATTAAATGACGCAATCGTGTACAAGTGACTGGCATGGCCCTGTGCAATAAAAGCCACTACACTGCAAACGATAAAGAAGAGACATTTTTTGTACTGACATCTGCGAGCGCAGTTATGAGTTTAAGGAATTAATATGAGAGTGAGAAGGGTATTTCATATCACGACACGGACAGTGCTTAAGTTTTTCCTATGTAGATTGCAGTTCTGCTTAATGGAGTTTTAGATGTTTGTTATATATTGTCATCGAAAAAATTATTTTTTGTGTGGTTATTCGTGGGTGATTGTGTGGTTATTCGTGAGTGTTTTTTGTGTGGTTATTCGTGAGTGTTTTGTGCGGTTATTCGTGAGTGTATTGTGTGGTTATTCGTGAGTATTTTGTGCGGTTATTCGTGAGTGTATTGTGCGGATCCTCTAAATGTTACTTTCAACAATAATTGATTTTTTTGTTAATCTGTATTGTTACGGAAATCAATGACTCTATCGTTAACTCTCATGCTTAATCCCAGGAAATATAGAGTTTTGCATTTGTACGTATTGGTGCATCTAGCCATGGAGAAAACAAAACTTTGAAGAAATTCAACAGAAACTAAATTAAATCCTCCAATCACTGTTTCGTCATTCATCAAAGAAGATTGTCAAAACATATACATGTATTCAAGAATATAATGTCAAGTAAGCATATTTCGTAAAAATAAATGGTACCCTAAAATCTATGAAATCTATTCGCTTTAACCGTTGAGAAGTGAGTTGCTGACTTTAAATTTTATTGTTTACAAGGATCTACCGCATCAATAAATCAGTTAGTTGTAGTATTTTCAATGGATCGGAATAGTTCATTAGTTGTTAATGCAAATAACGATGGCTTAACGATAAATAAAGACAATTTATTTATGAAGTTTCTTTCGAAGGATTTTGATGTATTCTCTGTTAACCTCTAGACTACTATGCATTAATTATCCAATGCACACTAGTCACTCTGGTGGTAATGTAGCAAAGTTTGACTTTCATTTTCTGTTGACATCTCTGTAATACTATTAATAATTCTCTCATGCTAATTCTGAATAGAAACCCCTTTTAAATCTGTTATGAGATGTGCATGTCGGTAATGAGTAAGGTGAGTTTTTATTACCAAAAGTCATTATTTTGATTCTGTCAATCTCTCAGTATACTTAGTATCACTATTCAACTATATATTTATTCTCATTAAACTTGTCGTGTAATCCGTGTCGACATATTTTAATCAAACCACACTTGTATTTCTACTATAGGAATAAATGAAAATATATGATACATTTTGTATCTCGCTTGTTTTATACAGGTAAAAAAGAAACTGCGACTTGAGACAGCGTTCAGTAAGGATGAAAATCAAGACATCAAAGAAAAACTGAATGCTTTCTACATCAAAGGTTCAAATATTCATATTATTGTACAACTGTTTATAGCATTACAATCACCTGTTCAACGTCCATCCCATTTATTCACATATCACTTCTTCGATATTTTTGTTTATCCGTCTCTTAATCCACCTACTTACCTATCTACATACGTACGTACCTACCTACCTACCTAATTGTGTCTATCCCTTAGTATTGCCGACCGTTGGAGCACCATTGATGACCTGACAGCCAGCTTCCTCCATTCCGTTCTGTTATCTGATAATCTTACTGTATTGCTCAATTTCAGTCCTGTCCACTCTAATATGTTATCCTCTCATCTTTTCCTCTCTTCTCCCTCCCTGTACAGTACCTTACACACCTATGTATGCATGTATCAGTCTATCAATCTTTCTACCTATCTATCTATCAACACTAGTCTATCTAACTATCAATCTACTTATATATATATCGTTCTTTTAATCCCCATATTTCTTTTTGTGTCAGCTCGTAACGTACAAACACTGGTTCGAACTGTCACATTCTAATTGTTCCAGAAATTATTAAAGCCCAGGACTTTGGTATTGTCGACGATCTGCAATACGCTTTAGAATCGGCGTCTGAATCTGCACTGGCCCCCAGACTGAGCCGCTCAGTCCATTATTCAGAGGCAGTAGAACGTCTTCAACTATTAAAGAGTCACTCGAGTGTGACTGCCAAGGTCCTTACTGCACTCGCTCAAAATCTAACCTGTACTAACTGTCTCTAATTCAGCAAAGTTTAGTTCTTATTGATGTCTAGTTAGCGTACATAGCATTCGTTCTACTCAAGTCTTGTTCTAGCGGTCTTTAAGTAAAGATATTTTTCTCTATGGTCATTGCTTTAACAGTATTTTTTCTACAGCTAGCATCTACTTGCTATTTGTATGTTTATCCTACGGTTATTATTGTACGACTACTTATTGACGTAACATTATTATTGTACGACTACTTATTGACGTAACATTATTATTGTACGACTACTTATTGACGTAACATTATTATTGTACGACTACTTATTGACGAGTAGTAAATAACATTATTATTGTATGACTACTTATTGACGTAACATTATTATTGTACGATTAATTAATTAATGAAAAGTATGACGCCTCTCTTGGCACCCTTTACACGTTATGGTTATTATTTATTAATTAAAAACACATAATTAATTACAAGTGATCGAGAATGTTACTTTATAGTTAATAATTCTGCCACAAGACCGACCTCTCTTTCATTTAGCGGATTATAAGGGTGTCGTAAAACTTTACTTTTTATACAGTAATAAGTATATGTTTTACTGTCGCATATTGTTCTGAAGGTTTAAAGCTTCTTACCAAAGGAGTAATAAAAATCCGTCTTTTATTTATATTTAACGAGCCTCCATCCACCCACTATTACTCCAACATAAGGTTTAATATATGTGCAAGAAGGTCAATAAATTTATTAAATCAACAATCAAACATACAAAATATGAATATAATTAAAAGGGCATTGACATTTACATCACTTCACAACATTTTTTTATTAACGCTAGACACTCATTCACTTTACCCTAGCGTAGACATCAGGAGTCAAATTAACATATATATATATATGATATAGATATCTATGATATAGATAATTGTAGTCAATGTACACAACATTTTCAAAGATGGCAGCTGTCAATTGCATGTGTTCACAATCACAGGGTTTGCAACAGGTCACTGTCTTTTTTTATGTTGGTGACGGTCCAAAGTACCCCTTCTAGGTACATTACACGACTGTTACAGAATCTTTGATTCACTCACAAAGCACTCAGTGGAGAACCGTCCAGAACGTCGTATGCGAATGTTTCATTTGGCAATATTTTGTTATACTCTGTGTAGAGTGGACTAAGGTAGTAAGATAGTCACTCAAGTAAGGTAGTCACTCAGTAGAGTTCTAGAACTTGTAACTCACATAGTGGAGTTCTAAAACATGTAATTCACTTAGTAGAATTCTACAACTTTTAACTCACATAGTAGAGTTCTGAAACTTGTAACTCACTCAGTAGAGTTCTAGAACTGAACTCACCTAGTAGAGTTTTAGAACTTGTAGCTCACATTGTAGAGTTCTGAAACTTGTAACTCACAGCAGAATTATGAAACTTGTAAGTCACATAGTAGAATTATAGAATTTGTAATTCACTTAGTAGGTTTCTTGAACCTGGAACTCACATAGTAAAGTTCTTGAACTCCAAGTCACATAGTAGATTCTTTGTACTTGCAACACATAGTAGAGTTCGAAAACTTAAACTCACATAGTTTAGTTCTTGACCTTGTAACTCAAATAGTAGAGGGCGTGGACCTGTATCTCATGTAGCAAAGTCCTTCGATTTTGTAACTCATTTAGTGGAGTTCGTGGGCTTGTAACTCACGTAGCAAAGTTCTTGGATTTTCTAGCTCATTTAGCGAGGTCAGGGCCCTGTATCTCACATAGTAGTATTGTTGCATTTGAAACTCATATGACATAGTTCTTGGACATGCAATTCATAGCAAACTTGTCAATTCATAGACGTCTGCTGACATCGTCAGTGGCTAGTTCCCATTTTTGTTCTGTTTCATAAACATTAGATCATCTCCTAACACCCATCATGTTCATTTTATCAGTTTCTCCTCATTATTAACATAACTGTTTTCCTGTTATTGTACACAATTATTTTTACATACTGGCCAAAGTCTCGTAGGTCCCCATCCATGCTTATCTTCATGGTTTTTTTTACCAATATTTTAATTTACAAGTTGTTTGTATGTATCAGTAACAGTCATGCTAATTTAATAATGCATGGATAATTATGTATGTATTAATAACGGTTGGGTTTATTTTAATATTGTATATATACTTATTATTATTTCACTTTGTTTTGTGATAGATGCATTTGAAGAATTAGTGATTAATATCACTCAGTGAAAAGCAATTGGGAAAAACAAAGCTCAGCATCTATAACTGAAGTTTTCAAGAATATGTTCAATCTCAATCAAGCTTTGAATGTGAAATTCAATATATCGGATGGTCCGACTAGTTCTACAGTAACATTCTTAGAAGTGTAACTTTGACAACGCATCGAGCACAAATGTATCTCTAGTTAAAACGTGTTGCCTGGAATGATAACACTAACAGCAACCTTGGAATCAAAAAAATGTCCTTGAGCTGAGATAATATTTGTGTAGAACACACGCTAGTTAAAGGACTTAACGAATACCGTTACAGACTGCAAAAGTCCGTGTATCATCGCACTGTCAATAGAAGAGTTGACATTTGACGTAGTGAATGCAACGCCGTGCCATATAAACGTAGATACATAGACGTAATCAATCAGTGCCAATTCTAGTTATCAGTTTTATATACACACTTCCTAATACATGTCGAAATATTAATTTCTACAAATCTGAGTGCGTACGTTCTATCAGATATTGAGCCATATTGCATATTAGAAAACTCGCGAGACATTGAAATTAAATATTGAAAATGTTTCTTAACCTTCTAGTCTTTCCCTTATTAAATTACGATCGTGCTAGCTTAAGTTACCATTTAAGTTAAGATGAGACATTGAAATTACGATCGTGCTAGCTTAAGTTGTCATTTAAGTTAAGACGGGACATTGAAATTACGATCGAGCTAGCTTAATATATCATTTAAGTTAAGACGGGACATTGAAATTACGACAGTTGATCTAACTGCTCACATAATAAACAGTAAATTTAATTTCACTTTAACTGTCAGACATTCTCTTATCTCCAAATACCTAATGATTTTTATATGTATTTGACACGAAATCTGAAACGAAATCAATTTTAGATTCTACAGCTTTATCATGTTTAACAGTGAAACTATATATCTAAATTATCTAAGTGATAAGGGCAAAGTCCACGTGAATACAATCGACGTCCTACAGCATCTGGTATCATTACATGCATATATAAGTATATTGAGAATAGTGACCACTCTACATCAAACATTTAAGATGGGTATTTGAGAATAGTGACCACTCTATAGGAAAACATTTAAGATAGGTATTTGAGAATAGTGACCACTCCACATCATAACATTTAATGTGGGTATTTGAGAATAGTGACCACTCTACATTAAAACATTTAAGATAGGTATTTAAGAATAGTGACCACTCTACATCACAACATTTCAGATGGGTATTTAAGAATAGTGACCACTCTGCATCAAAACATTTAAGATGAGTATTTAAGAATGGTCACTACTCTACAGCAAAACATTTAAGATGAGTATTTAAGAATGGTCACTACTCTACAGCAAAACATTTAAGAAGAGTACTTGACAGGGGAGAAAACTGTTAAAACATATATCACTTCTGGCACAAAAACACAATTTGCAAATATGTAATGAGGTTAGTTTTAAATAAATATGCAAGCGAGATGGGAATGTCAATTTGCATATATGTAATGATGTCAGTTTTAGATAAATATGCAAGTGAGATGGGAATGTCAGTTTGCATTTATGTAATGACTTCAGTTTTAGATAAATATTCAAGCGAGATGGGAATGTCATTTTGCATAATATGTTTTACTTAAGGTTGATGAACCGAGTGTCAAAATTGTTGAGGAAATACGGAGTCTTGTTCGTCCCCATGAACTCGTAGAAAACATTATGAAGGCAACTTTTCTCATCCTTGGGGAGAAGGAAAAACATCTGAGTGTAAGTGAATGAAAATATCTTTTTTCTACCCTAACTATTTTATCTTATGTTGACTGGTGTTTATTCACGTTCTTGAAGTCAATGCATCCTTCAGTATTTATTTGTATGGTGTTTGTTTTATTCACGTTCTTGAAGTCAATGCATCCTTCAGTATTTATTTGTATGGTGTTTTATTCACGTTCTTGAAGTCAATGCATCCTTCAGTATTTATTTGTATGGTGTTTTATTCACGTTCTTGAAGTCAATGCATCCTTCAGTATTTATTTGTATGGTGTTTTATTCACGTTCTTGAAGTCAATGCAGCCTTCAGTATTTATTTGTAAGGTGTTTTATTCATGTCCCTGACGTCAATGCAGCTTGCAGTTTTTATGTGTCGTCTTAACCAAAATGTATTGTATTAAATCTCTATATGTGTTTAAATTGATTAAATGTTAAAACTGCTATGAGCTAATAACAAGTGAAATAGTTCTTACATTAATAAATTTTAAGATAAACTGAAAAGCGTAATTTTGATTTATTTACATCATCTGTTATAGTTCTATATGTAAGAATTTTTTTAAAATACGTTTTGACAGGAATGGAGACAAGTCCAAACATTACTGCGTGAAAGGGGCAGTTTAATTGAACGCATCAAAAACAGCAAAGCTGAAGAGATACAAACTAGATACATGCATAAAGCTTCGAAACTTATGGGCACTTGCAGTCTCCAAGACATTTTCTCAGTCAGCCCATCAGCAGCTGCTTTGTATAACTGGGTCAGTGTTGTAAAATTACGAAAGAATGCGTGTGTTGTTTCATAATTAAATTTTGTAAAAGAGCACAGTACATTCATTAACTCTACACTGTATATACACACCACAATTACTTGAGCGTGCGCTCATACATACATATTCGCGTACACACACATACACAATTTAGAGCAGGACGTAACAAATTTAGAAGCTTTTAGGAAATCAATTAATTTATCAACGTCAAAAATTAAAAATAATCATTTCTGAAATGTATTATAATTGATTCATATTACAGAAAGCAGTGCTTTTCGGAAGCTTGAATAAATAAATAGCTAACAAGATCGGTGACTATTCCCCAAGTTCATGAATGATCGCTACTTAGTGTGGTGGACACACTCGTGATAGTGTACAAATACGATAATTGATGACCTATTTGTCGACTGTCACCGGAGAAGAGTATGAATATCAAAGGCCAACTTTCACCTTTATACCCACACATCTTCACTCTATCCCCTTTATGGTGTGAACGCGGCATAATAATACATAAATGAAGACATTGCAACTCGCTCAGCGGAAAATTATTTAAATGGTGCATACACAAAATAGCATTAACTAACACACACACACACACACACACACACACAAACATATATTAGATGACTTGTATTATTAGTATTATAAGATTATAAACATTAAAACTGAGATGTCTAATATCATGGTCAGAAGGCACACGTTGTCGGGTAGATAATATATATGTGATACCTACTATCATCTAAGAGGTAACCTATCTTACATCATTACTGTTTAGTTAGCATACATCTTCTTTAAACAGCGATTGATATCATTGCAATGACCAAATATCACTTTTCGATTACGTACAGATCCAAACTATAAACATTTACTGTGTTTCTGTGATCGGCAGCTGCCACATGACAGTGGTAATGCTATTCGCTGTCCATGAAATGTAAATGCCGATAATACATTTTCTGAAGTTAAGTAAAGCTGTATAGTGGTTCGCTTTTTCTTGGTGATAAACAATGAGATGTCAGGATAATTTCCAATAATAACTATTTTTGGTGATAAACATGGTGATGTCTGGATAATTTCTAATAATAAATATTTCTTGGTGACAAGCATGGCGATGTCTTGTTAATTTGTAATAATAGATATTTCTTGGTGATGTCTGGATAATTTGTAATAATAAATATTTCTTGGTGACAAGCATGGTGATGTCTTGTTAATTTGTAATAATAAATATTTCTTGGTGGTGTCTGGATAATTTGTAATAATAAATATTTCTTGGTGATGTCTGGATAATTTGTAATAATAATATTTCTTGGTGACAAGCATGGTGATGTCTTGTTAATTTGTAATAATAAATATTTCTTGGTGATGTCTGGATAATTTGTAATAATAAATATTTCTTGGTGACAAACATGTTGATGTCTGCGTAGTTCCTCAAAATAAATATTTCTTTCCTCCTGAAATGTACTTTACCTTGGACAAAGTTGCACCTCATGACTTGCATGACGACTCCAGAAATGTTTTAATGACAGCATTTTTTAACGACCCTTCATAATTCAGGACTTGCATCTTAAAACCAGATCACTTAATCTTGGTAATGATGGCTGACTTTATTTATGTCATTGCAGCTGAAAAGCTTGATTGACCAGAAAATCCAGCACAGTGTAGACGCAGCTACAGATGATATCGGGGAAGAACTCGTGGATGACATAACAGATGACGAAACAAGTGATGACACAGATGATGAATATACATAATGAAACGATTGATGGAATAGAAAAAATACATCAAGACAAGTATTGATCAAAGATTTTGATTAAATAACTGTAACATGGTTAAAACATACCAACATTTTTTTTTAAATATGTAAATTAGTTTTCTAAGTAAACAACAAATAATTTATGTCATACAATAATAAGCAAAATGATGGATGTTATATGGACATAAATTATCCTAAAGAGGATTGGCTGATTCTTGATTGGTACTTAGTCTGTGAGTGAACATAAATTTCAATTAATTATTTTCTTTTAAATACCGAACATACAAAATTGAAAAATTGATTTTATGCTATTATGAACTATTTCTATATAAAATTATTTTATTTACTCATTACATTTTCTAAATTCGTTTCGCGGATTTTAACGCCTGGTTTGAGATCTTTATACCTAAATTTAACTTCTGTATATTTGTATGTTTTCGTGATATTCTTCACAATAATTCTAGTTTTACAACTGTATTCAGGTACACTTGCGTTCAAATGGTCAGAAAATTACAGATCTGGCGAGATAGTGCTATATACTAAAGTCACTGTTGACAAGTTTTATAATTCACAGTAATATGTTGCATTCACCTTGTCTGATCTGTAAATAACATGCTGTTGTATAGTATAGTACAAGTATTTCAAGCTATACCGTATTATAGTGTTTGCTGATAGTTACAGAGGTCTGTTCAGCCCCGAGATTCTTGCATACATTCACATACATTCTTGCATACATTTTTTTGTGTTATTTGCTTGAAATTGTGAAGTGAATCCAGGCTTGAATTATACTTTTTGTCCAAATCACTAGTTGTATTGTGACAGATTTTAGATTATACTGACTTAGTATTCTTAGTTTATTTACCTATATTAATTAGAGATATTAAAGTTGATTATTATTTTCTCTAAATACGTTACTGATTTAATGCCATGTGTTTTGCTCTAAATTTATTACTGATTTCATGCCATAATTAATTTCACATCCATGAATAACCGATTACTATGCTAGTTTTGTGAGTGTTATTTAGCTGAGTTATTTTATTTTGTTTCAAAATGAATGAGCGATTAATTTCAGTTTTGTATATCAGTAATTAGGCTCCAGTGATGGAAAATAGGAAGTGCTAATGAATTATATTCTATGTCATTAATTATATTTCAGTGATGGTAAATAGAAAATGATATTAAATTATATTTCAGACTCTGCGTGTTAGTAATTATGTTCAAGTAATGGTGAATAGAAAGTAATAATGAATTATGTTTCAGATCTGTTGTTGACCTGGTTTGCTTTGCTGTGCAGTGTTGTATTGTGATATGGTATTTGTTGTGCTGTGCAGTGGTGTTTTGTGATATGGTATTGTTTGTTGTGCCGTGCAGTGGTGTTTTGTGATATGGTATTGTTTGTTGTGCTGTGCAGTGGTGTTTTGTGTTATGGTATTGTTTGTTGTGCTGTGCAGTGGTGTTTTGTGATATGGTATTGTTTGTTGTGCCGTGCAGTGGTGTTTTGTGATATGGTTTTGTTTGTTGTGCCGTGCAGGGGTGTTTTGTGATATTGTATTGTTTGTGTGCCGTGCAGTGGTGTTTTGTGATATGGTATTGTTTGTTGTGCCGTGTAGTGGTGTTTTGTGATATGGTATTGTTTGTTGTGCCGTGCAGTGGTGTATTGTGGTGTGGTTTGTTGTGCCGTGCAGTGGTGTATTGTGATATGATATGGTTTGTTGTGCTGTGCAGTGGTGTATTGTGACATGGTGTGTTTTGTTGTGCCATGCATGAATGAGCACACTGAAGAAGAACATAGCTGGACGAAATAGAGGAACAGCTTTCAGTCTAGTCATAAAAACATACTCAACTGCTAAAGAATGAATCGTTTATTTCAGGATATTGTAAAGATTCTTTGTTAATTTTCTAATGAGAGATAATGTGAGATGATTTAATATTCAGTTTCACTTTCAAGTAAATTAGCTAATATAAATTCATCAAGTCACACAGCCCAACAGTACACTCAATACATTTCTAGCTAGGTTTCAGTGGACGTTTTCTGAATAATAGCCTCATACTTGTTCATAATAAATTCATCCAATGGGGATGGACCGAAAGTTATTTTGTTGAGAAAGTCAAATTTTCCAATCACTTTGATTTTGATGAAACTCGAGTCTGGTCATAAAGGTAATCGTTAGCTTATGGTACGTTAGCTGACATATAAGGAAAGGATGGACTTAAAAATAGTTTTATGTAATGAAGAATGTTTTATGTAATCGAACCATTATTTCTAGGTTCACTAATTTGATTACATTATATTTCTTATGCTGCCTGCGGGCTAACGAATATTGTTGCAAGATTTGAAAGTTGAGAATGTATGTAAAGAGTTTAGAGATGAAATACGCCTGAAACTTAGCGCTGCCCATAATTTGAGTTTTGCAGAAAGGAGCATGTCTTTTTTCTTTGATGCTTTTGATTCACTTTAGAATGACTACCGTACTCTACTGGATCACGTTGGTGTATGAATCCAGCGTTGTCGTCAAACGTATCAGTAAACCTGTTGCTGTAAGGTGATTCCTGAGAAATCCGACTGAGAGCCAATAAAGCGAAAATTGAGGCTTGAGTTTGGTCCAGAGAATTCATGAAAGCTTTTTTAATATTCTTCGTGGTGTGCTAAGTAGTGCACATGAAAATTCTAAAACGCTCCCCGTATATATTAATTTGACTGCTGATGTCTATGCTAGGATAAACTGAACGATATATATTATGATTGAATTAATACATGAATCTTAGTTACAGAGAATAAGAATGATTGCTCAATAAATCTTACATTTATAATCTGATCCGGCTATATGATCTATCACTAAGTATTTTCATACTTGCATATTAGAGATTTGAAAAGTGAGATGGAAGGGGGGGAAGTAAATTGTCCTAAATCAAATGACTACAATGCAGTTCAAGGTATTCTTTTATTGTATTTCTCAAGATATATTTGGTAGCTGTGTGAAACTTTGAGAGATTTGGATCTTATTTTATCTGTTTAGTTCTCATTTAAAAACATTGTTTGAAGTGCACGTCCAATGGATGTGAAATTTATTATAGGTTAAAGTTCATTGACAAGAGCCAGTCATCGGATGATCTTGTTCAATGTATGCGTTTTCTATGTGGTTGTCTGCTCTGATCACATTTCAAATACCAAGGGATTCGCACAAAATCTCTATGTAGTCCCGCCATAACCTGCTGGTATTAGAGAAATAATGCCGAAAAACACACAGTTCTCTTCGAACTACAGGCTCATGTAATAAAGAGGTGAATAAAGCAGCCCTGTCAAAAGACTCATGTAATAAAGAGGTGAATAAAGCAGCCCTGTCAAAAGACTCATGTAATAAAGAGGTCAATAATGCAGCCCTGTCAAACCAATTTTAGCACATGGACCGTCGCGTGGACACTACAAACACAAAGTCTAAGTCACAAAAACAATAAGAAAATACAAATTCAACTATTTCATTTAATACTATAAAAAAATAATTAGTGGGACAAAATGAATAAGAAATAGTTGCAAAGCATTATTTGCAAAATAAAACAGTAATCAATTCTATTCGTTCAAGTCAAAGGTCTGGAATCATTGAGAGTGCATATATTTGTCATTGTCTAAATATAAATCTGGCCACACCTATTAGGCTTATTGGCAAGGGAAATGAACGCTTATAAAACAAGAAGCGCTTATAAAACAAGAATTAGCATATGATAAAATGACACAATGATACTTAATTCACTCTTTCAACATTCTTGCATATAATGCTCGTTACAAATAAAATATACATTTGATTAACACATATTCCCTACAGAAAGCATGTAATGAATCTCCCCAAATAAAATATACATTTGATTAACACATATTCCCTACAGAAAGCATGTAATGAATCTCCCCAAATAAAATATACATTTGATTAACACATATTCCCTACAGAAAGCATGTAATGAATCTCCCCAAATAAAATATACATTTAATTAACACATATTCCCTACAGAGAGCATGTAATGAATTTTTCCCAATCAACAAACGAGTAAACAAAGAGTAATGAAGCCTCAAACTGAATAGGTCTTAGCAGTTACTTCAAAGCACACTCACAGACAGTCGCACACAGCCTTCAAACAAAGTTCAAATAAAAGTTATAACGAAAGAATTAACGCTTGTTGTCATCAGCCGCTTGCTAAGTCCATGCACGTAAACAAGAATTATATCTAAATACTAAGAACTAACTCAGAATATAACATTAGAAAATAAGAATATTAATAAAATATTAATAAAATAATATAAATTCATTATCGTAATTAAAATGATGGAATTTGAATGTGTACGCGCGCACGCACGCACGCACACACACACACACACACACACATACACACATACACTGTTTACCGAATTAAGTACGTTGCCTGTGAAATGACATTGTTGCTCAATTTAAGTCCAATGTACGTCTTTATGCTAACTTAATAGTTTACACTTACTTACTTGTATCAATTTTAGGATATTTTATTACAACAATATAATATTTGTAAACAAAATTGGATTTTAGTTTTTTTATTATTATTATTATTCGTGTTGATGTATCTTGTAGTGATTCGGAAGTGCGTTGAGGTGAGCTCCCCTTTGCAAATAATATTTCAATGTCTTTTCCACCCATGCTACAATCACTCTTATTGGTTGAACCTCTTTATCTCCCTTCTTGATTAAGTATTAGTGCTTGCAGTTGTGGACAAGTCAGTATGGCGCATATTTACTTCTGGCATCTTTACGCTTAGAGCAGTCAGGCACTAGTAGAATAGAAAAGAAAAACATATAAATAAAATGTTAAATTAACAGGTGGGTGTTATAAAATTATAAATGTATATATTGGAAGATGGGGCGGGGTATATGAGAGAGAGAGAGAGAGAGAGGGAGAGAGAGAGAGAGAGAGGGAGAGAGAGAGAGAGAGAGAGAGAGAGAGAGAGAATGGGAGGACTTGAAAGAAAGAAAGAGATATTATTTCACTATGATTAGAACACAAAATGAAAAAATATGATGGCGGGGAATTTTTTGTTGGTGTACAAATATAAAATTGTTTTTGAATAAATGATGAAAAGTGTATTTCTAGTTATGTCCTAACAAAGAGCAAACGTACATTGTCTAAAGCAATAAGTATTCTGTCATGAGAGCTCTTTGCAGCCTAGATGATGTAACGAATTAAGAAATGTACTGCATTTGTAATCTCCGCGTTACATAATGACAGATGAATTGAAACAAAAGGAATCTTCAAATTAAGTGGACATTAATGGTCACTGTGAATCTCCAATTTAAATTTGGACAGTTAAAAATTAATCTGATACAAGTGATCTACTCAGTGTGGTGGTGCTTACTGGATTTATCCTTGAAATGCAGAGCTTTGACTTGTTTAATTCTCTAGGTACTTATGGTGTCATGATATGCTGTCAAAGCAATCCATCTTTTCTGTAAATTATTCTGTAAACTATAAGTTCTATATTACTCTGTGTACCTATAAGTTCTATGTTACTCTGTGTACCTTTACACTGATTGCAAAGGTATGGGGATGACCATGGAGAAATGTCTGGCATGGAGTGTGTGCTGTTTTTTGTTTAATTCTACGAAAAATAAGCTTTGTGAAATTATCTAATATTATATTACTAACTTAAAGCCACATAATTCACTCCATACATTTTTTTTCAATTTGTACTGTTGTCATATCATGGTTTCTGTAACCCATACCCACCCTTCCTCTAGAAATAGACTACATGTAAACCTACCTTCAAGAAAGGCTAACCCTTATCCCCAGGGTGGGAACACAACCGAATGTTCCAGACAACTCACTAAACTAAACAATCAAAGTGCAGCTCAGCCACATGAAGGAATGTACCAAACATGCACCTGTAAATTGTTAGTCAAATGCAATTGACTATCCAGACAACAGTATTGTTTCTCCCAGAGTTAACAAAATATAATACTAATAACCTTATTGTCAGTTATCCACAGCAGAAAATTGCAATATATATTATAAATCGTTCTAGTTAAAACTGCCTTAGGTGCATTACATTTAATAGTGCTTGTTTATATACACGTATAGTAGCCTGATATTACTGTGAAGCATTACAACATCAAGTTACTGAGTAGCATTGAAACAGATATTTTTGCCTAGCATCAAGTTACTGTGAAGCATTGAGACGTATACTTTTGCCTAGCATCAAATCAAGTTACTGTGAAACAT
Source organism: Sinotaia quadrata (assembly GCA_028829895.1). NCBI lineage: Eukaryota > Metazoa > Mollusca > Gastropoda > Architaenioglossa > Viviparidae > Sinotaia > Sinotaia quadrata. Next base: position 50,128,068 of record CM054177.1, on the reverse strand, counting down.
TGCAACATCAAGTTACTATGAAGCATTGAGAAAAATACTTTCTTCTAGCTTTGCAACATCATGTTACTGTGAAGCATTGTAGCATTGAGTTGTTGCATAGTGTTGTGGCAACGAATGGTGAATTTCCTCAGCACAGATATGAGGCAGGATTTCTGTCTATAGAATAGTTATAGCTCGTTACTAGAACCAAGTTTAATTTGTGCTTACCTGTTTTGATGTCAAATAGTGGTCTTTTATATTATGGTGAGTCTTATCGTGCTAATCTGTCTAGTTGGTCATTTATTCACTAGATTAGGGTTAAATATCATAATAACTATTACAACTGGTTCTACAGTGGCTTAGACAAGTTATGTAACTGCTGATGTAATAAGTGTAGGACACAGCATCTTATATAGTGGCACTTTGGAGAAAAAGGAACGAACGACACAAGCATTTTTATATGAGGCAATAGTGGCTTCCTCCTTACATGAAAAAAATAAATTAAATTATGAGAAGGGCACTCTGGTAATATGTCAAAGTATTCCCTTGTCTATCTGTCTGTATACCTATCTACCTTCATATTTCTTTCTAAACTATATATGTGTAGAAATAGTAGTAAATTAATATCTGTCACCCAATTGTAGAAAAAGGCGGCATAGGGGCAGATCACTCTTGTGTCTTTCAAGCTAAATCTTGCGAGAATTTGTGAAGCTCTCTGTGCACGCAACTCTCCAACCTTTGCATAGTCAAAGTCGATAAAACGGTCAATAACACCATCAGGGCTGCCAAGGATTTTCTTTATTCGTTTCCATTCCTGAAAGTCACTCAACAACAGAAAGTTAGAAGTAATGAGCACTGTATACATATATAATACACATTTTCGGTCTCTCTCTCTCAAACGGACGCAGAGAGAGAGAGAGAGAGAGATTTGTTGCGCAATATCGTTATTTCATTATATGCAGTTTGTACACAATTGTAATTTTCAATTGTTCATAGGAACTTCTTAATTTATATACTGTTATATTTTATCATAACGTTTCTAATAAATCAGAATCTGTATAATTGTATTTTGTACTTTTATAATATTTTTATTTCATAGTAAACAATTATTACACTTCTGTCTCAGTTATGAGTACTATAATAATATTAACTAATTCCAAATAAAATGTATGTGATGCACTTTCCCCTAGTGGAGTTCACTATGAATTGTGATTTTGTCATATGGAGGTAAGAAGTTAATGAATGTTCTTAGTTCTTTCAAAAGTTGTTAAATATCTTGAGTGTTATTTCAGGTGCTAATATTTTTTCCGTCGTGTAGACAATGTGCGAAAACATGTCAAGAAGAATGCTGAAAGTGGTTGGTGTCAAAGGCGAAAAAGACCTGGTAACATAAAATAAATTCAATCCCTCTATACTAGTATATGTTAACATAAAATAAATCCAATCCCTCTATACTAGTATATGTTACCATGAGATCTGTTTCGTTCTCTCCCAGAAGATACATCGTTGCCATCATGACGTTGTGCACGTGCTCACGGGGGTGGGTGTGGTTAAGCACTCCTCTGATCTGGTCCAAAGTCGGGGACGCAAAATAAATCTATTCAAGAAAAATAATGTAACTATAGGATAGAGTTTAAAAACTCGCAATCACTTTGAGATATGATAGATGTAGTTATAAAAACAATAAGCCAATTAAATAGTTTATTTCTCTTTTAACCATATGCAAGTTCAGTGAACTATTCCAATCTTAAAATGTGTGAAAGTCACAGGTACAGAATTTGTATTTCAGCTGTCAGCTCATAGAGTATTATATCGCTTGAAAACTTGTACTATTGACAGCTACAAACATTTACGATTGAGGTTAACTTAAACAACGATGAATTGTTATTATTGTGTCATAGGCACTGTACATCTATGAACAAAGGGGAAACACTAAAGAGTAAGAAAAAAAATTAAACAGAATGGCTGAAAAACAAATGAGAAATAAAGAGAGAAGTCAAAATAATAAAACGAACGAGTGATTGCAGGAAGGAGAAAAAGAAAGACTTTGAGAGGAGATAACGGATACTAGGGAAAACAACAATGAGTGAATGTGAAAAAAAATTAAAACAGTGAGTGAGTGTGAGGAAAAAACAAAACAGTGAGTGAATGTGAGGAAAAAACAAAACAGTGAGTGAATGTGAGGAATAAACAAAACAGTGAGTGAATGAGAGGAAAAAACAAAATAAAAGAGAAAGGGAGAGTTCGATTTGGAGGAAACAGAGAGACCTGCTATTCATATATAGTATGCAACACCTTTCCAAATTTGATTGTAAGATATTTGTTCGTGGAAAAAATAAGGATAAAATATTGTGGATAGATGGTGTGCTCTACAAAAATATTTTCTATAGCACATTCTGTCACTGATATTTTCAGACTGATTTTTTTTATTCAACGAACATAACTGATTAAGCCACACAAAACTGACTTGTAATGGCATACCTCGGCATTTACTGGGGAAAGGGCCATCACTCTCATTTTTCGATCTGCCTTAATGTACCAAGGAGTAGCACGTATTTGCGGTGCTAAGTGTGATGTTTGTGCGATAGCTAGGACTTTTTGTAGATCAGTCAGGTTTTCAAATTGTTCAGCCACCTCACACTCTTTAAAATAAAAATTGTAAGAACATAACCATTTACATAGCAAAAAATACAGATCACCTAACGAAAAAATACAAATCACCTATTTTGTAGATGTAAGACATTTCATTCATTCTCAACGCATCATTCAAAGATGATGTTTATAGATTTTAAAAGTTTAATATAATTTAAATTTAAATAAAATTAATGAAACAATTTAATGAAATGTTTAAAGATTTATCTCTACCGTGTTAAGGTTAATAGTTTGGATTAATTTAATTCACAATCTTCTAAATATCTCAATTTTAATTCTTTGGTAAAGTTTTTGAGATATCGGTTATTAAATAATTAGTTTTGAAAATATTGATACCTTACCAAGAAATAGGTTCATGTCTTTAGTCATTGTTATAGATTTGATGAATGACAATAGGAAACAGTATTAAACTAAGATGTTGATCTTTATAAACGGATATGGGATAAAGACAGTTATTGACTCTATGAAGGGAATTTGTGGATAAAATAGGATATAGAGTCTATGGAGACATGGATAAAATAGGTCATTGATATTAAGAAATGGATATGGGAATAAAATAAGACACTGAGTCCATGATGTGGATTTGTGGATAAAATAAAACATTGAGTCCATGATGAGGATATGTGGATAAAATAAGACTTTGAGTCCACGATGTGGATAAAATAAGACATTGAGTCCACGATGTGGATATTGGATAAATTAAGACATTGAGCCCATGATGTGGATAAAATAAGACATTGAGTCCATGATGTGGATATGTGGATAAAATAAGACACTGAGTCCATGATGTGGATAAAATAAGACATTGAGTCTATCGAGGGAATACGTGGATGAAATGCCATTGACTCTATGAAGGGTGCATGATGAATAATCTTTGTAATTGAAATTTGTAATGGAACACATATGTAGGACACTAATCGATATGAAGGGGCCAAGCAAAATACAAGATACATAATTAGGACACTTAACTGATATGAAGGGGTCAAGTGGAATAAGGGACAGTGTATTTCTGTGATAGATGGGGTGGGTGGGTGTCGCCTTGTAAAATGCATCGATCTCCTCCTTCAAGGGAAATAAAGTTTGCTTTCAGATCAATAAAGATTGAATCTGACATGTCTTCATGTCATATAGGAATCTCTATGTATTGTGTCAAAATATAATAATGGATATAATAATTGTCTTTAAAATACAATAATGTTTAACTAAGCCTTGTCTCAAACTAGAATAATGTTTTAGATTATGTACATCTCACCTTGCTGGATTCTATCTATAAGGGTTTGATTCTCGTCGACTGTGTCCGTGACTTCAGAATTGGTAACATTCTCCTCCATGACTGTGACTGTTGTTGTGATGTTGCTGTTGGACATTGTTTGCTGTTGTATTTGCTGTTGTCTTTGTCTTTTGTTCTCAGACTTATTTGCAGCTTCCGCAAGTCTCTTCAACTCGTCCAGCTGAGTATTAATCAATATATTACATATTAAATATTACGTAATTCATACATGTTACGTATCTATACCTCGTACAGTAACGAATACACTTATACAATACAAAATACATATGTACAAATATGTTGAATCACAGTACATAAGTACATCTATGCACATACCACAACAAATATAATACATGAATTGTGATGCATCTTTCTTTCTTTCTTTCCGTTACATGAAAACATCTGTAAAATCATGCTCCCTATGCGTTACAGAAACACTCTATATTGATCATCAGATTTGAACTCTTCATTAATTAAGCACTTATTTAATTTCAAATCAAATTTTCATTTTCTTTTCCAAGCCTCATAATTAATCATCACTAAAATCATCACAATCAATCATAATAAAATTAAGAAGAACATTAATAAAATATAGTAGTCGTAGTAGTAGTGGTAGAAATAGTAGTAGTAGTAGAAGTAGTAGTAGTAGTAGTAGTAGTAGTCATCCCTTATCCACACGACTTCTGTTTGACTGTCGGTTGTGAATCAAGGTCTCGGAATCATAACAAGATTCTATGAGATCCAAGGGTTTACGGAGGATGTGGGCACTTCCGATGAGTGCTGCAAAGAGTAGTGGGGTGAGTCTGTGGTTTCCATGGAGTTAATTTACATTGCCTTCCAACTCAGACGTTACTTTTCACAGGGCTCCTATCACTACAGTTATCGCTTCTGCTTTTACATTCCATAGTCTCTGGTTTTCTAATTTGAGATTCTGGTATATTTTCTATTTTCTTCTTTTTATGTTCTAGCACCAGGAACAGCGACATCGGTTATTGTTGCTCTCATAGACCTATTTAGAACTGAAATGCCCGGTCTTCTAGTCGGAATCATTAGATTTTATCTCCAAGTTCCACCGTACTTTGCCTCGGTGACTGCTTTTGTGACTGCTCGGTGACTGCTTGTGACTGCTTGTGACAAGCTCTTTCTGGGATTTTACGCCATAGTTCTCAAATAGATTCCTATGTATGAGTTTTGCCACTTCGTTGTGTCTTTTAGTGTATTCTGTTCCAGCCAAAATCCTGATAGTAAATGTTTTATTGTTTCATCCATGCTTTGCAAAGTCTGCATTTGGAATAATTTGAGATTGTCATTATTTTTATTTTTGTGTGATTTCTCGTTTAATGTTTGGTCTTGATCAGCTGATTGCTTCTGTTTCTGCTATTATACCTGCCTCTTTTAACCACCTATATGTTTATTGTTTTGTTGTTGTTTCATCAGTTTTCTTCAGCAGTAGTGGTTATAGTTGTAGTAGTACTATTGTTATGTCAATGAGTTTGAAACTAACAGGTCATTTTATTCAAGTAAATAATTATTACAAAACAGCAGTCTCCCTATTTTATTCAAACTGGTTGACACAATAGTTTGTAATGTATACAAAAATTATCGCAGTTTCTATTCATTTTCCTGTAACAACGCTCATGCTATAGTTGCACTTAAGCGATTCTTTTACTCTCTATAACTTATACTCCATTATTTCTAACCTTTTCGATAAACAAAAGTGAATATTTGGCTTAAGGCAAAATTGTATTTAATGAGAGGTGTAAAAACAATCACGGGTTGTCTTGCAAACAATAGTTGACTAGACCAATTTTACATCTCTCTCTCTCTCTCTCTCTCTCTCTCTCTCTCTCTCTCTCTCTCTCTCTCTCTCTCTCTCTCTCCCATTCTTTTTTCCCATAGATCCAGACCCCGTCGTCTCTTTCATTCGATCTTACCTCTTTCTTCATGGCAACACTTCCGTCGACACCTTTAAACATTGTGTCAGGGGCCAGTAAGTAATTGATGACATTTGTTAGTGCGCTCCTGTCTTCTGAATGTCTTGTGTTGATCTCAAGAGCAAGGAGTTGGCTTTGTTCTGGTACCTGAACAGTGACTTTAACATCATCTCCAGTGGCATTAGTTGTGACTTGCATAGACACGTTGTTACCTGCATTTTCAGGTATATAGCCACGTAGATTGGCTTCGTAATTTTCATGGTGTGCAGATGCTCGACCGATTGATCTTTCTACTTTCGTTTCCCCTCTGTCTGTTGAACTCTCGCCCTTGAAATAAAACTTAAAGGTCGTTTTCTCACCTGGCTGAACATTAACTACACCTTCTTCACAAGATGCTTCCGTCAATCCGGCCTCTTTTGCAGCCTCCGTTAACCCGTACCCAATTTCTGGAAGAGCAGGGAATTCTATTTGTTTATCGCTGATGTTTGTACATTCCAGTAGCAATTCATACAGTTTGTCGCCCTTGCTTGTATTTACCACAAGTAAGTAAAAGCCTTCAACAGGTAACAGTGTTAGGACCTGACGCGTTTCCTTGGTGACATACAATTCTATTTGCAAACTTTCAGGAAATTGTCTTCCTGACATTGTTTCTTTGAAGTAGAGTTCATATTGGAAATTGGGATCAGTTTCATCGATGTGATCAAACTTTATCTGACAATTTCCACCTGGAGCAGTAACTCTTCCTCTAATGCTGTCGTTGAGACGCCATGATGACAGTATATAAGCTGGAAAGAACCATGGTTCGTCAAAAAACACATTTTCTGTGATGGGTGTGTCCAAAAGCTGCCATTGAGGGTCATCAGGTAAACATGTGTGAATTAAGTGATCCGGGTCAGTCAGGAAAAAGAATTCTGTTAACTCTTTACGGATGTTGTTGTGTCTATTTTTTAAAAGAAATAATAAATATGTGTTGTAAATGATAGAAGTAATAGGTGCTATTAAAATATAGGAAATATTCTATTAGTCGGCAGATACTTTCATCATCATGTGTGTGTGTGTGTGTGTGTGTGTGTGTGTGTGTGTGTGTGTGTGTGTGTGTGTGTGTGTGTGTGTGTGTACGTGTGTGCATGAGTTTGGGTTTGCGTTTGTGCATATATGTATGTGCACTGATAACTAAGAAATAAAGCATGCGCGTTTGTTAAAAAAAATAAGAAAGAAAGAAGTCAACTGCATTTACATTACTGTTGATTTTTCCCCATTGATGTCGAATTCGATTCTCTCTTCAATCTCACGAATATAAAACGCTTCTTCTGTGTTGATGAGGCGCCAATTATTGTTGAGGTAAACAGCGTTCCAAACGCGTTTCTGATTCAATGTTTTCTCACCCACCCTATACACATCAGCTCGCTTGCATCGCCCTCGAATTAGAACGCATTTAAAGCCGGCCTTTCTGCAAGAATGATCACACTATATGATCCTGAGAAATGTGTTCGAAATGTTCACACCTGCTCCAAATTAAATTAAAAGAGATATTCTCTAATAATAAGAACGACTATTTATATACAATAAAAGTAACAATGGAGATCTTTGTTGCGAGTCATTCTCTCAAAATAAAATCTACTATATCAAGACAATAAATGAAACAATGAAAATCTCTGTTGTAGTCATTCGCTAATAATAAAATCTACTATTTAAAGACAATAAAGGAAAGCAATTGCGATCTGTGTTGTGATGATGAGCTAATAAAAGACAAATCGATTTTGGAATTACTCATTTTCAAATATTTGCTCTAATTATGACAAGAAAGTTAAGCCTTTTAATATATTTTCTTTAATTATCACAAAAAATACAACTTTCTTAGTACATTTAGCCTGAGATATTTGTTTTAATTATCACAAAAAATAAAACTTTCTTAGTACATTTAGCCTGAGATATTTGTTTTAATTATCACAAAAAAAAATAAAACTTTCTTAGTACATTTAGCCTGAGATATTTGTTTTAATTATCACAAAAAATAAAACTTTCTTAGTACATTTAGCTTGAGATATTTGTTTTAATTATCACAAAAAATAAAAACTTGCTTGCACATTATTTTCAGATATTTGCTCTTATTATGACAAGAAATAAACCCAAACCTGCATAAAAGGGTAAAGTACTCAGGGTGACTCATGTGGTCAGTGTGTCGGAGTTTAATCTTACCACCTGGAGTTAAAATGAACTTTCCGTTTCCTTCCTCGAGAATTCTGTCTTTTAGATCATGATTGTCAGCATACCATCGGAATAGCGCTCTCAATTTCTGGACGTCAGTTTGGAGGTCTTCAAATAAGTCGTTGAAGAACGAGTCATAGTTGTCGTCAAATGATACCTTCGAGGACAGATAGACAAATAGATAGATAGATAGAAAGATAAATAGATAGATAGACAGATAGATAGATAGATAGGTAGATAGATAGATAGATAGATAGATAGATAGATAGATAGATAGATAGATAGATAGATGATAGATAGATAGATAGATAGATAGATAGATAGATAGATAGATAGATAGATAGATAGATAGATAGATAGATAGATAGATAGATAGATAGATAGATAGATAGATAGATAGATAGATAGATAGATAGATAGATAATAACCATTTATTAATACATTTTTCGTGTTTTTTTTACATTATTTGCAACTGATATACTGTTGAAATACTATACATCAAATGCGCTTGTAAGTAGAAATCTTTTATATTCATTCTGCATAATTCACCTAAGAAATGTCTTAACAAATTCTGTAATTAACCGATTTCACAAGAAATGAAATACACAGTGAGGAAATAACAATGAATTATCTATGGATAATTATAATTATTAGAAAAATCAGAAATTAATTATCACGATTGGTAATGAATTATACACACCCGAAATTATTTGTTTTGTACTGAACTTTAACTGTGTCAAAAGAAATTATTTATCAATACTGGATGTTTCTTTCAAGTATCGAATCAATTTATCAAATAATGAATCACTATATACAGAATTATTAAATACAAATTCATTAAGTAGAGAATCATCAAATACAGTCATTAAGTACAGACTCAAAACTGAACGTACTGTCGGGAACTGAAACGTCTTTAAAATGACGTAATCAAATGTGTGATCGACATGTCAATTTCATAAAGACATTTTGTAATTATCTTCAATTGTTGTGATTTTGATTGCGAAAATAATTGTAAATAATTGCATATTTATCAATAATGGTGTTCCTAGAAAAAAGAAAACACATTTAAAATTAAGTATGTAATTTACTTTAATCGTCAATGATTGAGAGAAATGAGCAAAAACGTTATATCCTTAGAGATATTGATCTTGGTATCTTCCACTGATTACATACTGTTCATCCTGTGTACATTGCTATTAAGTGTATGCTTATGGCTTAAATTGTGTACATGTGTACATTGCTATTAAGTGTATGCCTATGGCTTAAATTGTGTACATTGCTATTAAGTGTATACATATGGCTTAAATTGTGTACATTACATGTGTACATTGCTATTAAGTGTATGCATATGGCTTAAATTGTGTACATTGCTATTAAGTGTATGCATATGGCTTAAATTGTGTACATTACATGTGTACATTGCTATTAAGTGTATGCATATGGCTTAAATTGTGTACATTACATGTGTACATTGCTATTAAGTGTATGCATATGGCTTAAATTGTGTACATTACATGTGTACATTGCTATTAAGTGTATGCATATGGCTTAAATTGTGTACATTACATGTGTACATTGCTATTAAGTGTATGCATATGGCTTAAATTGTGTACATTGCTATTAAGTGTATGCATATGGCTATTAAGTGTATGCATATGGCTTAAATTGTGTACATTACATGTGTACATTGCTACTAAATGTATACATATGGCTTAAATTGTGTACATTGCTATTAAATGTATACATATGGCTTAAATTGTGTACATTGCTAATAAATGTGTTTTTTTCTTCTGTACATTACCTGTGCATTTTGCTTTTAAATGTATGCATAATGTTTATGTTGTGCACATTGTTTTTCCCTGTGCCATTGGCTTTGTAAAATATTACTAAATGCCTATTTAATATTTAGTTTGTGCACGTTGCCGTGTTTACAGTCTGTGTAAACTGCTACTAAATATTTATAAATATGTGCAAAATGCTACTAAATGAATGTAATTATATTAAAATGTTGCAAAGTGCAACATATATATATATATATTGTATGTGTGTGTGTGTGTGTGTAAAATATTACTGCTTGCATACAATATGTATATAAATATGTGTAAACTATTACTAAAATACATGTAAAATGTTACTGAATATATATAAATACGTATAAAACGTTACTAAAGTATATACGTTTACTGTTATTCAGCACACACCCCTTTCACATTATTGTCGATATCCACAAAGTTAGCATCCCTGATGATTACTTCTTTCGGACTGTTCGGAGGTGAAGGAAGAGGATAATCACTCTCAGTATCACCGATGTAGATAGTCTTTCTAAAACACTGAGAGAAATTTTGGTTTTATTAAATTAGTATCTCCTTCCACAACAGCAGCGGTAGTGGAATCGTTAGACTAACGCGTTCATTATTAATGTAATTAGTATTATCATCATTGTCATCGTCATCAGCAGCAGCAGCAGAACACATATTAATACGTTATGGGTGGAGTAATAGCGGGTGGATAGGTGCTCATTAAATATAATCAAAAGACAGATTTTTAATACTCTTTTAGTAAGAAGTTTCTACCTGCAGAAACATTATGCAACAGTAAAACGTCTATCGCATCATTTTGTAAAGAGTAGAGTTTTACAACATCCATATAAACCACCGTATGAGAGAGATTTTGGTCTTGTGGGAGAATTTGCCGTGAATCACCAGGCCCGCTGTTGAGTCAGTAAAGTCGTTATTGAGCAAGGTAACACATCGATTTCCTTAAATACTATTGCATTTTATTTAAGATGTAATTGTGTTGAATTTACATGCCTATTATTGTTAAATTGAATTATTGCAAATTCTCTAAACACGTGGTTGAATAACAGTGTGGCTAAGTTCGAACATTGCATTTTCTAAATTAATTGTTGAATTGTAAGACGATAATTTATAAACTAAAATAACTGAATTATGATGGCAGAACATTTATGTACATTCATTTGTAAATCTATTGTAACAATTTTTAAATTCATTTGCATGTATAATATTATTGAAATTGTAACGTGTATATATGTGTTTTTAAATTATATTTGATTTCTTCTATTTCAATTTCCATTTGTAAAGTATAAATCTTTTTGAAATATTTCTAAGCTTTTGCGTATGTTAATTGTAACACGCATGAGCATGACTGAAACTGTATCTTTATTATATATTAAATTATTAAATGTAAAGATACTAAAATGGTCAAGGAATAACTATGCTAATGTTCACACCACGTGCTAAGATTGTGAATCTATAAGAACTATCGCTCAAAGGAATTCATTTATTTCCAGAGCGGGTCTACGTCTTTGTCGACGAGTTTTTGTCTGTCGACACTTTTATGACTTGCGTCTTACATTTATGCATTATGTTGATGCTTTTTGTAAATTTGACTGCTTGTCACTTGGCAAGTGTTCTACGCAACTTCGTGCCCATTTTGCTCAACCTGTTGACTTGGTTGTGAGCGAGTTTTGGACAACTCAGACGAGGGGTAATGATGTGTGAATTGTTGAACAGAAACTGACAGATCGCGTCTCCTGTAATCGACTATGACAGTTGGGGATTCAACGTGCGTCATTTCATTGCAATAAGATGTCCAGCTAAGTACCAGAGTCTGGTAAACTTGAACTGTATATGGAACATTTGCAATTCCACGTATCGAATAATTAGCATAGTATATGAGACCTAGTATCATAGTGAATCTCTAAATACTTTGTTATTTGTTACTTTTATTACATTCTTTTTATTTGTTTATAAATTATCTTAGTTGACTATTTATGCAAGATAGACCAAAAGAGCTGGGTGGGGGCAATAGAGTCGTGAAAGGAAGATTGAATGCATAATTAGTTATAATTGATTAAACGTTTCCCAGTTCGTGCTTTGTACACCAGTTTGCCTGTCTGTAAAATTTGTCGGCATTTAAATTTTATTGAGACTGAAGGGTAAATTGGAGGGCATCCAGTCTGTTGTCAGAATAAGGTGGGATAATTCTGAAGCAGGGTCTTAAAATAAATACTGGAGTGTAACAGAAATAAATTAAGTTTCTCGATCACTTGTAATTAGTATGTGTTATTAATTAATAAATAATAAACATAAACGAGTTAAGGGTGCCCAGAGGTGTCACAGAGAGATGGATAGAGAGACAGACACTCTGATATAGACAGATAGATAGACAGATAGACAGATAGACAGAGATAGATAGATAGATAGATAGATAGATAGATAGATAGATAGATAGATAGATAGATAGATAGATAGATAGATAGATAGATAGATAGATAGATAGATAGATAGATAGATAGATAGATAGATAGATAGATAGATAGATAGATAGATATGCATCGAACTGATTAATTGAAATTATTTAATTACTCATACTTTAGGTGGCCAAGAGACACACGAGCACGCTCTACTTGAAGACTTTGGCCTTGGCCTTGGTCTGCTCGGCTTCTCGTCAGACGAATGAACTTTTCTTTGTATGCATAAACCAGACATACAGTTATCTGTACAATATGCTTGTGATGGCTGCGAAGTGTACACGGTATGCGGACATGAGCAACACGACTCACATAGCTCATGCACACATGAACGGCAGCAAGATCGCAGATCCTGTAATGTACATGGCTCACAAACACATGAGCCGCAGCAAGAACAAGGATCCTTAGGAAGTGCACATGGCTCACAAACACATGAGCCGCAGCAAGAACAAGGATCCTTAGGAAGTGCACCTGGCTCACAAACACATGAGCCGCAGCAAGAACAAGGATCCTTAGGAAGTGCACATGGCTCACATACACATGAGCCGCAGCAAGAACAAGGATCCTTAGGAAGTGCACATGGCTCACATACACATGAGCCGCAGCAAGAACAAGGATCCTTAGGAAGTGCACATGGCTCACATACACATGAGTGGTTTGAGGAACAACTTGGTTTAGAACAAAGATTATAACATTCAAGAATAATGGTACATGGGCAAAAGAAAATATTTAATACTGACTTCCACGAACAGGATTTGCATGGATTCGAACAGTGATGACACGATAATAAAACACGTTCTTTGAGTGGCTTTTGTGGATTTTCTATCTTCGGTACTTGGCCCTTGATGAAGTTTTGCCAGGTCCATGTGTTGCCTTTCACCAATTGCCATTGATTCTCTACAGGTCGGCACATCCAAATAAATTGATCAGGTTCCGGGAAAAAGTATTTTTCGTCTACATTTCGACATAGTTTTTCATCTCTGTTTACACATAAAAAGTTAAAAGATATATATATGTAAAATAAAATACTAAAATTATATACACTCTATTATATAGAATTGCAATAATGTAATTTCATTATATATATATATATATATATAAGAGAGAGAGAAAGACTTAAGTATATTTTTTCTGTGTGTGTGTCTATGTTTGAGTGAGACAATACGGACTATTTGTTTATATGTATATACAGTTATTCATGAGAAAGAGAAAGCGTGAGAAAGTGGTATCTATATGTGAGAGAGTGATGCATCCATCAAATTCTCTCTCTCTCTCTCTCTCTCTCTCTCTCTCTCTCTCTCTCTCTCTCTCTCTCTCTCTCTCTCTCTCTCTCTCTTTCAACATGTCGAATTGTGTGCTCGTCTCTGTATCGACTATCAATGCACAATTCTGTATTTTCATCTGATTTTTGTTGTCCATAATTGATCGGATTTCAATGATATTCATACTTTTATGGCATGAAATTAATGTTTATTCATTACTTTGATTGATTTGTTTACCTGTCTCTCATTGCCGTTCCTGTTTTTTCTATTAACACGTCTTCCTTTTGTGAAGTCGTTTGTTTACGAAACGCCATGTATAAATGAACAAATCGCCATTGACCTTCCACAAACACTGTTGCCCAATCGCTATTTGCCATCTGTTTTTTTGGAAATAGTTTTTTAGGAGCTATTTCTTTGCTGTCTTTTTCGATCGTATCAGTATTTTCCTTTAATGCCTCCGTCTCCAATGAATTTCCTGTTTCTTCTATATTCCTAGTAGTAGTATTTGTTTCGGAGTTCCTAGTAGTAGTATTTGTTTCGGAGTTCCTAGTAGTAGTATTTGTTTCGGAGTTCCTAGTAGTAGTATTTGTTTCGGAGTTCCTAGTAGTAGTATTTGTTTCGGAGTTCCTAGTAGTAGTATTTGTTTCGGAGTTCCTAGTAGTAGTATTTGTTTCGGAGTTCCTAGTAGTAGTATTTGTTTCGGAGGGTTCTATGTGCGATATGTGCACAGTTCTTGTTTCGGTGGTTTTCTTTCTTTTTTTCTTGTCAGGAGCTATTTCCTTGCAGTATCCTCTTAATGTCAAACACTTTAGTCCAGCTTTTCTGAAATTCGAATTAAATTTAGAAGAAATAATTGCAAAATAAGCACAAATAGTACATAGAAATCATCATCCCAAACCACGTCATCTATAAATGTATACATTTACATTATTCTTTAAGATGCGTCATCTATAAATGTATACATTTACATTATTCTTTAAGATGCGTCATCTATAAATGTATACTTTTACATTATTCTTTAAGCTGTATCTTGTCGACGCACGCACTTCAATCTGCTTTGTTATAGGGACTCGTAAGGTGTTTCTATTATCATCTATTATCAGCACATGCGCAGTTCATTTGAGGCACAAAGCTTCTGACCTTACATTTCTTGAAATCAGAATGTGTAGTAAATTTCAGCTAGCTTTCAGCATAATTGACACTGAATGTCTTGATGCCAGACCAAATTACACTATGAAGATAAACGCACATTAGAACGCGTTGGGTAATAAATAACTCCACCTCATCAGTACGGAATATCTGATTTACAATTGGGTGGAAATATCGTTAACAAAAGTCAATGCACTATGGCACTATTTTAATGGTAATTAATGTTAACACAATTTTAGTAATCTCACAAACAATATATATAAAATAATGGTAATCATAACTATAATATTATTCTAATACCGTGTACTAAAATAATTTGCTGTTACTGTTTATTACACAGTGTTGGTACTCTCATCACTATAATAGCACACTATTGAAAATTTATATTTAGACTCACTAAGAAAAATGTACTATAAATGTACTGGTCTAGTAGAGACCATAGTAATTAACAATGATGCAAATAATTTTATTTTGTTGAGTTATTTCTTAGAAATGATGCTACAAACAATAATATCTTTTTGTTTTAATGTACTATTTGTTTTCTTGTTATTAATTCAATTTGGCAATACTTTCACAACTAATTATTTAGAAAAACAATTATTATTAAGAAGAACTACACAATGTTTATGACCGGTTGAGCATATTACAACTCTTGGACTGCTTTGAGTTTACAGTTTAAAATAGCATGTCTTCGATAACTAGGTCACTTAACTGATTCAAGTTATTATTTTTTTTCTTTTTAAATTGGCATCTCTTTTTCCTATTCCTTTCCACTGGTAATCAAAAGTATCGAATATCTTAAACTTTGCAGGAATGTTTTATGAAGACTTTAGAACACATTGTATACAAGGGGAAATATATTTTAAAGATTTATGAAGAGTTTAGAACACATTGTATACAAGGGGAAAGATATTTTAAAGATTTATGAAGACTTTAGAACACATTGTATACAAGGGGAAAGATATTTTAAAGATTTATGAAGAGTTTAGAACACATTGTATACAAGGGGAAAAATATTTTAAAGATTTATGAAGACTTTAGAACACATTGTATACAAGGGGAAATATATTTTAAAGATTTATGAAGACTTTAGAACACATTGTATACAAGGGAAAATATATTTTAAAGATTTATGAAGACTTTAGAACACAGTGTAATCAAAGTAAAAAATGGTTTAAAACCTATGAAGACTTTGAGTATATTTAAAGAGTTTACCTGCAAAGAAAAGTGTACAGTTGAGCCAAGGTACATATATTCCAGGCGATCAAGTTTATAAATCCGTCTGGAGTTGTCTCATCCTTTATATCTTCGTGTTTCAAAATAAAGTTTTGATGCGAGATCCACATAAAGATAATTCTCGCCTTTTCTAGGTCTGAGGTTAAATCCTTGGTAAGGTACGAGATGAGGTCGTCAAATGTTTTCTTCGTTTCACCCGAACACTGCAGTAAACAACAAGATCAGTTAAATAAATTTAAAATCAGTTCTAGAGACAACAAAAAATAATATATAGATACATAAAACATAAAATATACACACTCTTGTGATACTAAATTTTAGTATTAAAAACTAATCTTGTAATAATTCTGTTGGAAACAAATGGATTTGTCCTTACCTCTGTATATAATGTGTTACACAGTCAATTAGTCTTGTAGGCAGTGATTAAAAGAGCATGTAATGAGTATGAACAGTCAATTAGTCTTGTAGGCACAGATTAAAAAAGCATGTAATGAGTATGAACAGTCATCAAGAAATTCTCTATTCGTCTGCCTTCTCTGAAATTAGAATGGTGTGTAGTTATGAATGAACGAAGCAAATTGGCCATGTTTGATAGAAAATCACCGAATGTGTAAGGAGTAAAGATGTTAACTTGTTCGACTGAGAAAGAATCTAGTGAAGATAAAGAAAGTCTGGATGTGTTAGAACATGGCGCAAGAAACAAACTGGAATTCAAGAAATGAGATGTTTCATCTTAAGACTCAATCATGAGATGTCTCCACATTCCGTCGTGATATGTCTAAAGGTTTCGTCAGGGGATGTGTCAAAATTCAATCATGAGATGCGTCAAGATTCAGTCATGGGATGTTTGAAAACTCCGTCACAAAATGTGTCAAGTTTCAATCATGGGATGTCTCAAAACTCTGACATGAAATACATCAAGTTTCTGTCATGTGACGTCTCAAGTGTCAGTAATGAAAGTATCAAGCCGTACATATAATGTATAACAGGAACACTGGATCTATGAATAATCTACTTTCCAAACTAAAATGAAACTGCAGCTTACTACTTCAGCTCGCATATCGACATGACTGAACTGTCTCTCGAATGTTGATGCCACATCTGGCGGATGCGGTGTTACATATCCTTCATTTGGCTGGGACAACTGCACAATTAAGCAGCATTTTATTCATTTATACAAAAATAGTCTCGTTGTTGGAGTTAATAAAATGTACTAAATAATTAAAAATTCAGTGTTGCCACTTTCACATTATGGTTTAAGTAGCTTACACCCATCCCCCCTCTAAAAATAGACTAAATGTAAACCTACCTTCTAGAAAGGCTGACCCTTATCCTCAGGCTGGAAACATATCTGAATGTTCCAGACAACTCACTAAATTTAACCAATCAAAGTGCAGTTGAGCCACGTAAGCAAATGTGCAAGAAGCCCACCTGTAAATTGTCGGTTGAATGCAACTATCATTGAGGCAACACGTATTTTGGCTCCTGGTATTAATAGGTTAGCAATAATATTACTAAACCTTAATTCCACTTATCAACATTGCAGAAAATCATCCTCTATGTTACTGCCGAAGGTATGTGTTTTTTGCTTGCCTATCTTTTGACATTAACATACTTTATATTGTTATATTTCGTTTATGATATTTAAAATGTATGATGGCCATGTAAGACTATTCTGTCAGAGAACACAAGGATTATTTTTTAGCCCATGTGTATTTTCTTCCTGATAGATCGCCATTTACCTTATCTGAGACGTTAATTGACAAGTGTTGAGCTATGAAACAAAGCCAGAACAAAACCAAATTATCTTGGATATTGACTTTGATGAGTATTGTACCACAATGCAACACCAGAGTAGAATGACCAACATGCCAAGGACCAATTCAGTTCATTATATGTGCACCTGCTATGACATTTACTGAGATCCTAGACTCATCAGGAGATCTGCTATGACATTTACTGAGATCCTAGACGACTCATCAGGAGATCTGCTATAACATTTATTGGGATCCTAGATGACTCATCAGGAGATCTGCTATGACATTTATTGAGATCCTAGACGACTCATCAGGAGATCTGCTATGACATTTATTGAGATCCTAGATGACTCATCAGGAGATCTGCTATGACATTTATTGAGATCCTAGACGACTCATCAGGAGATCTGCTATGACATTTATTGAGATCCTAGACGACTCATCAGGAGATCTACTATGACATTTATTGAGATCCTAGACGACTCAGGAGATCTGCTATGACATTTATTGAGATCATAGACAACTCATCAGAAGATCCAAAAGTTACGTAATTATAAAGTTAACAACCACACAGTTTAGGTCAAGTCATACTCGAATTCACTGGAACTTTCATCAAAGTACTCTTAGAGTTCATTCAGAAACATTCAGTGTTCACTTATAATCTCATTTATAGTTCGCTCATACGAATGAACCAAATAACTACTAGTGCCTGCCATACGACTCAACACGAGCATTTTCTTACAACAGCATAAGGTCATAATTATGACTATAAACATTTATTAACACTAATTGTAACTGTTGAATGATTCGCTATATGTAACCAAGCTGTCTTATGCTATTTCTTGTTGAATACAATTATTGTTGATACTTAAAGCACTCGTGTTAGCATGACTCACTTACATGTTATATGTTGTAGTTTGTCTTACTTTTTACTTTACTTACTATCCTGGCTGTATGTATCTGGGGGGGGGGGGGGGCGGGGAACTCGCGCTATCTTCTAGGACAATCACTCTTCTATTTTACATTATCTATTATTCATCTTTCTAACACGAGTGGCCAGCCAGAATGTGTGTTTTGGGGATTAGCCTAAGATTATGGGCGGCCCAATGGGGTGGTGAATTAACATCTTGCTTATCTTCCAACAAAACGTCAAAGCCTCATTTAATTATTCTCTGTAGAGTTGTTGATTTCTGTACGATTTATCTAGGGGAAAAGTGCATTTTAGTTTACATAAGATGCTCAATTGTTTATTTGAAAAGTTTGACTCATTATTTACTTGTAACATAATGTTTCAAAGAATGCATTAAACTGTGATGAAAATCTAATTGTGGCGTTCTTGACTGCAGGAGTGAAGTGAAGTAATTTGTTTTCCACCACCCACCTTGAAATCTCATGTGGGCAAGAACTGAACTACAATATTTATAGTGCTTTGTATCCTGGTGATCAATAAAGAGCTTTAGATAAGCGACAGTGGTTTTACAATTGCATTATTCCGTGCTTACTCTGACAACTTTTCCATGATATAATATTTTGTCAACAGGTGGCAAGGATTATTCTCAAAACTCAGATTATGTCAGTCAACGTCTTCACAGCTTTTACTGCTTTTGTGTTTATAAAAGAATATAATACACTCTTCTCTTTGTCAAGTTTCAGTTTGGGTTTCAACACTAGCTACTTGTGTACTTTCACATAAGTATGCATTCCTGCTAGACACTTGTGCTTATCAACAAAGCTTATATTCAACATTCCTGAGGCAAAGTAGGTCATACTGTCAATGTTCATTTGCTTATCAAGATCCATTTTATTTTATATATGTTTCTCTTTTGTAAATGTGTTACTGTATGTACTATCATGTTGCGTGCGATTTCATGTTTTGGAGTTGTGACGTCAATGCCACTTAATGATTATTGTTATTAATAATTAATTATTCATTCATAACTAATTACAAGTATTGAGAATCTTAATGTATGTTATTAATAATTCTCCAGCAGCCGCCTAGTTAATGATTACGATTATTATTAATTAATCACCCATAACTAATTACAAATGATGACAGTCTTACTTTATGTTATCAATAATTCTCCAGAAGACACCACTCGTCTCTCTCACTTGGTGGATATGCAGACGCTGTAAATGATTTCTCTCTTCCACAACATTAAAGATAAACATTTACTGTCGCACAATATTTCCATAGGTGGAAAATTTATTACTAAAGGAGAAGACAAATTCGTCTTTTATCTATATTTAGCAAGCCCTCCAACCATCCACTTTCTTCTCCAACAAAAGGTTATCTATATGTGTAAGAAGGTCAATAATTTTATTAAATTAACAATCAAATATACATATAACAAATACAATAAAAATGATTACTTGACATCAATATTTCCACAAAACCACGTTCGAATAATTTTAATATCTATACAGTCTTATATCCTAAAACACAACTCTACAATTTAATGTCAATATAAATCACAGGATAGTTCAGAGAACAGAAATGGAGTTATTACAGATAAGCCATAATAGTTTGTACATAACCTGATTTAATTGCTTTTTCAATAGTCTTTCACACAATTTTTGTAACAAAGCCACAAGTTTATTGTTCACACTACTTCTGTCAACTCCATGTAATTCCCTCCTCACGTTATAGAACACTAATTCGCTGCTATTCTCTCGAGTTAACCTGGGTATTCCTTCACTGTATTAGCTCCCTCAAGTAGAGCAACAATTGTAGCAATTTTCAGTAACTTCCTTGTACCAGAAATTGCTCGATATAGTCTGTATACCTTGCCATTATACATCAATGGAGTGTAGTGTATTCTTTACACTTTTACACTGTAGTAGATACTTCTCGCGTCCACCAAGGTCGTACTGGTTTATAATCACGTAAACCATGAGATTCAAATAAAACAACGAAATACTGCTTTATCCCTGTAAAATATTATTAGGGAACACATGCTAATATCCAGATCATTCCATTTTAACTTCATTCTTTCTTACATTCAAGTCTCAACTTATAGTTTCCTACAACAGTATTTATTATCCTGAAACATGCATAGAGCAGAATAAATATAGCATAATAGTTCATGAATAGATTCACTAGCAACAATGTCAAGTGCTAAACATACTACATATAAGTATCATAGTTCACAATTTGTAGAAATAATAGTCTACTCACATAATACATATACACATAAAACTCAAATATAACATATCAGTAGCACAAATGCTTGATATATTTCTAAGTCCCTTCTCTCTCAATCTCCTTGTTAATTCGCCATTAAGCTAATGGCTGCCTTTTATGACTGGACTTCTTGCCACACCAGATTCAAGTGATTAAACAACAGAATTTTCTATGACATGTAAACGGCACATTGGCTTGTCTCGTTCTCGTACATCATAACCATTGGATAATAAAATCTACTCACCCAGTTGGAACTGGTTGGCATTGATTGCATCAGCAATTTCTAGCATTTTCTCAACTCGGGTTGTTTACTTCAACTCTGACACTTACAAACATATCATCAAAAGGAATGCCCAAGGTCGAGTCACTTCGACAATTAACAATTTATATAACAATTAAGTATTGAAATAGGAATATGCAAATTTATTCACTACAGTTAGCATGTAAGATTGAACTTCTAAAGTTAGATTGCATTTGTAATATGTTAAAATGCCAGTTAGATTGAACATGTAAGTCAGGCTGTTCTTGTAATATTTTAATGTGTAAGTTAGATCGTTCTTGTAATGTGTTAGTTAACATGTAAATTAGATTGTATATGTAAGTTTGATTGTACTTGTAAATTATTTTATACATGTTATTTAGATTTTCAACTAAGTTAGATAGTACTTGTAATATGTTAACATGTACGTTACTTGTTAATATGTTTCTTAATGATTATCTATGTCTTTAGCAGAAACTGAAGTCCAATACTGCCCCTCTTTATATAATCAGTTCCAGTTGATCTAGTCGCCCACCAAAGTGCATTAGCTACAGCTCAAACTGATTAGCAACTGACTACAGCTCAAACTGATTAGCAACTGACTACAGCTCAAACTGATTAGCAACTGACTACAGCTCAAACTGATTAGCAACTGACTACAGCTCAAACTGATTAGCAACTGACTACAGCTCAAACTGATTAGCAACTGACTACAGCTCAAACTGATTAGCAACTGACTACAGCTCAAGCTGAATAGCAACTGGCTACAGCTCAAACTGATTAGTAACTGACTACAGCTCAAGCTAATTATCAAACTGACAGCAGTCGACCTACGGTTCAGATTGTGTAGCAATGGGGTAACAGCTCAGACAGATTAGAAACTGGTTAAATATATGTATATAAGTTCTTCCTAATAAAAAAAACGTGTATATATATTAGTTTTGGTCTCGGGCGTATTTTTATATTGTACAAGTGATTTAGCTGACAATTATCTATCGACTGGTGGATTCTTTCCTTCACCATTGCTAATAAAATTTGTAGTGTTTCCGTAAGCTGTACGATACGTTTTAGTGCATGATATACCTTCCTCATTGTTTGTTGTCCGATAGCAGAAAAATGTTTAGAATGTTTCACTTTGTATCGGACTGAATTTCTTGATCGAGACTTTTCTTTCTGTTAATAAATTTAAATTTATCTGTGCATATATCTGATCTCGAACGAAAGTATAAAGTAATACAATGACGACAGGACGAAAGTATAAACTAATACAATGAAGACAGAACGAAACAAAGCGAAGGAAAGGGGGGGGGGGGATTTCGTGAACTGTTACAATTTTAAAAGTTTGAAACAGATGTAGAGTGGAAAGGTGCATGATGGTAGTTAACCTGGATCCGATAAAACGACGAAAATCAAATTACATTATGTTTTAAGATGTGTGTAGCAGTTAAAAATCAAGTATTCTAAGCTGAAAATGAACATGAGTCTCAATAAATTTCTTGTTTAAAAATCGTGTGAATAATATTGAATGTGGTCACCATTCAGTTCACTGGAACGTAGGCATTAGAGAATTTACAGAAAAATCATTTAACAGGAAGTTAGATTTGATATTCCACTGTAAAGACAGTTATGATTCATGATTTTACTGCATATACACACACGTACACATACACATACACCACACATGCACACACACACACACACACGCATATATATCAATAAAGAAGGAAGAGTACACACTCTGGGTATTGGTAATGATTATCTCGAAGATCTCAGATTTAAGAATTGAACATGCACACTCACATCACCAACATTGACGCACAAATACATATTTTCTACAAACTTCTCTAGCCATCTTAAGCACACAATAACAACATTAATAAAATATAAAAGTATCACTGACTCCTGACGACTTCATAAATATCACTGACTCCTGATAAGTCCGTAAATATCACTGACTGCTGACAACTTCATAAAATATCATTGACTCCTGATAACTCTATAAATATCACTGACTCCTGACAAGTCCATAAATATCACTGACTCCTGATAAGTCCAAGCATGTACAAGTGTCTATTTGCAGCAAAATCACTTAGCGGGATACGCATCAGAAATGAAAAGAGTCACCACTCTTTACACACTTAGAATCTGCAATTGCTTGTGTTTCAGAGTTTCTGGTTTTGTTTTTAGTTTCATCTTGAATGCTATCTTTGATTTCAATGTGGGATTTGGAATCTGTTCCTGATGTGATGTCATGTCTACCAGCGTGTTGTACGTCACTCCAGCACATCCAGATATGTTGTGATCACGAACGTGACTACAGTCGGGCTTGAACTTGCTCTATGCTGCATTATGATGAAAACTAGGACATAATATATATTACTTATTTTTCTAAATCTTATTAACTTTTCTTTAAAATTCTTGTTATTATCTCTTTAATCTCGCGTATTTGTTAGTATAAAATAATTTCTATCGTTTGTTATCGTAGTCTGAAGTGATAATCTAATGATTACGTCTTGTTCTCTGTTCGTCTATCCATAATTGTTGTACATCCATTTCATAAAATCGATTCTCAGCTTATAACTGAGTGGGGGAGCCCTGAGTCAACTTGGCGGCGTACTAGTATATCGGCATAACATTGCAGATATACATATATAACCAGTGACCCATACCCTGCATCGACACTTGTAGATGTCTTGTATCTCAACTAATTACTAATATTTTATATAATTCATTATTACAAAGTCACCCCAGAGTACAGCGGCGACAGAATATTGCATGGCCGGCCGGCCTTAACACCAGATAAACGCATATTTCATGTACACAAATAAGTTAATCAGCCTTCCATTGTAAGGAAATTTGTATATGTTTATGTAAGTGTACGCATTTTGGCTGGGCGTATATGTTTATACAGGTGTATGCGTTTTGGCAAGGTGTATATATTTATGTACGTGTAAGGTGATCGGACGGGTGTATATGTTTATGTACGTGTAAGGTGATCGGACGGGTGTATATGTTTATGTACGTGTAAGGTGATCGGACGGGTGTATATGTTTATGTACGTGTAAGGTGATCGGACGGGTGTATATATTTATGTACGTGTAAGGTGATCGGACGGGTGTATACTCCCTTTGTCTGCATTACAGTAAAACGGCACGATGACTTTGTGCTTACCTCAGCTATTTATTTTATGAGCAGTGTTATTTGGAATTCTACATTTCTTTCTCAATGGACTACCACGTCTACTGACACCGTTATAAATTCTTATAGTCCCAATTATAGGCAATTTCTTTTTCAGTTACATCATTATTCATGCTTACCTCATCAGCAATTTCACGTGACGGGCGGTCCACGTGTGTCCATCCTGCTTTGTATTTAGCCACCCAAAAGTCACAACTGCTTTTAGAGAGAGTTTGCTCTTTAAATTCTTCCTTTAGTTTCTTGTAAATTTGATCTGACTTTACGTTTTCTCTCACTAAAAATTTGATAATGCTTCTTTGCTCGATGGTGCTAGATGAGCCAGATTCTGCCATTCTTTAAAGTCAAATGTACCACTCGGTCAAAAGTACTAATTAGACAAATGTACTTCTTTGGCCTTTTTCTCACATTATTGAAAATTCATGATTGTTCCTGCAAGATATTTTAAGCGGATAAGTATTGACAAATTACAAATAATTTTCATTAAAGGTCATTCAGGTAAATATCAAAATCTGTAATTCAACCCATAAATTTAATTTAAAATTATAATTAGTATTAAGCGGTTAATCAATGAAAGAAAATTAGTTACTGTCTCTGGTGCGTAAATTATAATCAATTTTATTTTTCAATCAGAAATAATTACAATCAATAATTCAGACTGTAAAAGGCAGAAAGAAATTAAATATAAAGAATTCAAGTGTGAACAAAAGTGTCAAGAACGTTTACTTTTGTAGGTATTTAATTGTGTTGTAGTTTTGATAACAACTCTCAGTTCTCTCAAGAACAAACGAGTCTCGCGACTTACCTTAATAGATAACGATTAGCCAGACGTCTTCAAAAACACATTTCATTTACAGAGTTAAAATAAGTCTCTGTCATATATCTCCACAGATAAGGTCGCGTTTTTTTCCAGTCTATGGCAACGAGCTTCTGTAGGTGTTAAAGCTAAGTCAACATGAACACTAAAAGCTCTGTGCGCATATACAGTGTTTGCTATGTGTACGTGTAGAAGAGGGTGTGTGTGTGTATGTGTGTAGGAGAGGGTTTGTCTGTGCGTGTGTAGAAGAGTATGTGTGTATGTGTGAACGTGTATAGGGGGGGTGCTTGCGTACGTCTGTATTAGAGTGTGTGTACGTGTGTAGGAGAGGATGTGTGTTTACCTGTGTAGGAGAGGGTGAGTGGGTGTTTGTACAGGGGTAGAAGAGGGTGTGTGTATACTAATTTATGATCATACATATACTAATATGCGTCATGGTGTTAGTAATATATATACGTTTGATACTATTTTCAGATTTAAAACGACTTACGTTTTAAATTATTCGTTTGTGTGTCGGGGAAGAATTATAATCTAAGAAAGCTGACTATAAAACAAACATGAATAAATTTAAAGTACTAACATCCTCAGTTTCAAATGTTAGCTAAGCAAGAACACTTTAATTATTTTATTTAATGTATAAATTGAATGTACATCAATATCGACAGCTGGACAGGGGGGGCGAAACAATTCTCTTAATTAATGCCTAATTTAGTTTAAACTAAGAACGCTCATACTCACAGACACATGTGTATTTTTTCTTTGAGACAGCTGCAGAGCTCCAGTATCAGGCTGATGAGTCTGGTGCCAGCCTTTGTACCCGAGATACAATTGTAGTTCGGATCCAGTGTTTCCTTAGATCTGGTAAAGGAAGTTTGTGCGCGGTTGTCGGTTTCCATATCTGAGCAGCGTGAGTGGTTGTTGCTTTCGTTTGTAGTGTGTGCTTATGTCGTTGTCATGCACGCTTTCCGCCCTTTAATTTTAGTCTCCGCTGGTGTTTAGTAGTCATAAACTGCATTGTTGACCTCATCGATCCGACAGAAGTAGAAGAACTTGCTTTTTTTTTTTTAACAATGCTGTAATTTAGCATATACCCAAGCTAGCATTTATTGTACAGGGGTGTGTACCAATACATGTTTATTCAAGTTTGGATTCTACTTATGAATACATGCTTTCGACAATTAATTAAGTCCTGTTACTGTGCTCAATCTTCTCTTCTTCTAAAATGTCTGATTATCCTTCAATGATGCTTGTTGTCGAGCATTCTGTCGTCTGCTCCAGGACAGTTTTGCACTGAAATAACACTAGAATCACTTTTGCCAAATACCTTAAAGTTCATTCTCGTCAAATCACTTTAGAGCTTATAATCTTGCCAAGTATATTAATGCTTTAGTATATTGAAGTCAAATCACATTACAATACACGCTCTTGACACGCATCGTAATGCCGTAGCACAGTCATGTCAAATTACATTACAATATGCATCCTTGTCAAGTATCTTAATGCCACAGTAAAGGCAATATACTTGAATATTAACTTTATAAAAAAAAAATTCTTATGGTATGGCTGTATACATTATGACTATGTGTGTTGGCCATACCAATTAGTGAATGAAAATGATTATTATTATTATTAATTAATATTTCATAACTAATTACAAGTGATGAGAATCTTAAATTATTTTATT
The DNA here is from genome assembly GCA_028829895.1 of Sinotaia quadrata. Taxonomy (NCBI): domain Eukaryota; kingdom Metazoa; phylum Mollusca; class Gastropoda; order Architaenioglossa; family Viviparidae; genus Sinotaia; species Sinotaia quadrata. Next base: position 50,101,212 of record CM054177.1, on the reverse strand, counting down.
AATGATCCTCCAACAGACACCACTCGTCTCTCGCACTTGGCGGATATACAGGCACTGTAAATGTTTTCTAGCCCTTATGTTAGAAAAGAAAGTTGGTTGATAGGGGCTCGCTAAATATAGATTAAAGACGGTTTTGTCTTATCCTTTAGTAATAAGTTTTCTATCTACGGAATATTGTGTGACTGTAAACGTTATCTTAATGTTGTGGAAGAGAGAAAACATTTACAGCGCTCACATATCCGCAAAGTGAGAGAGACAAGTGGTGTCTGCTGGAGAATTATTAATAACATAAATTAAGATTATGATCCTTGTAATTAGTTATGAATGATTAATTAATAATAATAATCATCATTAACTAAGTGGCGTTGGCGTCACACTATCTATCTAAGTGCGTGTCTGTCTATCTATCTATCTTGTAAGCCTTAACCTGTTTTTTGTAATCGCTAGAACTGCCAGTGCCCCAGCGCGTAAGGAATGTTTCTATATGAGGGGGGGTTGGGATACCTTCCTATTCCTATCAATGGTTTGCGGCTCATTTCCATAATTACTAAACATTAATTTTAGCACATGGAACGTCACGTGGACACTACAAACACAAAGTCTAAGTCACAAAAACAATCAGAAAATACAAATTCAACTATTTCATTTAATACTATAAAAAATAATTAGTGGGACAAAATGAATAAGAAATAGTTGCAAAGCATTAATTGCAAAATATAAACAGTAATCAATTTTATTCGTTCAAGTCAAAGGTCTGGAATCAATGAGAGTGCATATATTTGCCATTGTCTAAATATAAATCTGGCCACACCTATTAGGCTTATTGGCAAGGGAAATGAACGCTTATAAAATTTCTTAATTAGCATATGATAAAATGACACAATAATATTTAATTCACTCTTTCTACATTCTTGCATATAATACTTATTACAAATTAAATATGATTTGATTAACACATATTCCCTACAGAAAGCATGTAATGAATCTCCCCAAATAAAGTATACAGTTGATTAACACATATTCCCTACAGAAAGCATGTAATGAATCTCCCCAAATAAAGTATACAGTTGATTAACACATATTCCCTACACAAAGAATGTAATGAGTTTTCCCAATCAACAAACGAGTAAACAAAGAATAATGAAGTCTCAAACTGAATAGGTCTTAGCAGTTACTTCAAAGCACACTCACAGACAGTCGCACACAGCCTTCAAACAAAGTTCAAATAAAAGTTATAACGAAAGAATTAACGCTTGTTGTCATCAGCCGCTTGCTAAGTCCATGCACGTAAACAAGAATTAACTCTAAATATTAAGTACTAACTCCGAATATAAGATTAGAAAATAAAAATATTAATAAAATATTAATAAAAGATATAAATTAGTTAGCGTGATTAAAATGATGGAATTTTGAATGCACACACACACACACATACACACACACAGACACACACACACACACACACACACACACACACACACACACACACACACACACACACACACACCCGTGACAGTTTCAAATAATAAATATATGTTAAATAGATGCATTTCTAAAATGGCTTCATATTTCGTATTGAATCTAGAATTATTCAAAAACAGTTTTATTAATATATGTTCTTGTTGAACAAGTCTACGCGGCAGAATAAACCAAAGACTGTTGCAGAAATATATAATCAAATTTCTTACCTGCACACCACGGTAAAAAACTCTTCTTGAAGCAGTTGATGTGTATAGATAGAACGGGTAAGTTTCATGGCACCAATGGGAGTGTTTGGGTCATCTATGTTTTCGACCAAATATACCGATATCATTTTAGAAATGTATATTGTCCAGTTGATGGCAAACCAGCTGAAGATGGCTCTCACCTTCTGAATATCTGATGTCAGGTCCACAAACAGATATTCAAAAAGGTTGTCGTAGGTTAGGAATGCTTCTATAGGTGCCTGCAATGTATAACTGTTTATCAATTCACAAAATAAAGTTACAGTAACCTTCATTTTATTTTAATTTAGTATTTCTTTCTTTCCTGTCTCGGCACATTTTATAAATATTTTCAGATTAAATTCGTTTGTTCATTTTCATTCTTTATATATTTAGTATCTTGGGATTCCTTTATCTTTCCTACTCTTTATTTTATTGATTAATAATGACATCAATTAATTAATGATGCACACTGACACAACGCCACCCTAGTTATTGGTTATTATTATTATTCAGCTTCTTTCCACGACTTCTGTTTGACTGTCAGTTGTGATCCAAGGTCTCAGAATCTTACCAAGCTTCTGGGAGATCCAATGTTTTACGGAGGGTGTGGGCACTTCCGAGGAGTGCTGCTTTTAGTAGTGGAGTGAGTCTGTGGTTTCCAGGGAGTTTATTCAGGTAGCCTTCCAATTCAGATGTTATGTTCCTCAAGGCTTCTATCACTATAGGTATCACTTCTGCTTTTACATTCCACAGTCTGAGGTATAATAATCTGAGGTATTGGTATTTTTCAATTTTTTCTTTCTTTTGTTTTTATGTTTCTATCACTTGGAACAGCGACATCAATGATTGTTACTGTTCTGTTGGACTTATTGAGAACTACAATGTCTAGTCTTCGTGCAGGAATCACCCGATCTGTTCTTATCTCAAAATCCCACAGTAGTTTGACTTCTTCTGTTTCGGTGACTGCTTCTGGTTGGTGCATCCATGCTCTTTCTGGGGTATTTTTGCCATAGTTTTCACAAAGATTTCTATGTATGTGTTTTGCCACTTCGTTGTGTCGTTTGGAGTATTCCATTTCAGCCAGAACCTGATATCCAGATAGTATGTGCTTTGTTGTCTCATCCATGGATTTGGAGAGTCTACATTTTGAATCATTTGAGATTTTCATGATTTTCGTTTTATGAGATTTGGTGTTCAGTGTTTGATCTTGTGCAACTGTTATGAGTGTTTCTGATTCTGCTTTCAAACCTGCATCTTTCAACCATTTGTACGTTGATTGCTTTGTTGATATTTCGTCGGCTTGTCATACATACTGGCCATGGAGAGGTTTCTGGCTCCAGGTATGTGCTTTCTTCGTTGTTTTCTTCCATGTTTCTTTGTCTGTTTCTGGGAGTTGGAATAGTCCACTCATCTTTACTGCTTTTATCAGTGGATCATCTTTGTTGTTATTCCAGATGTAGTCCACAAGACCAATGACTTCTCCTTCAATGACATGTTTGATTTTCTTCAGACCTCTGCCTCCCATTTTTCGAGATACATAGAGCCTGTCTACGTCTGCTTTGGGGTGTAAGGCTTTTGTATTGTGAGTAGTTTTCTTGTTTTTCTGTCCAGTTCATTTGTTTCATTTGCTGTCCAATCTATGATACCTCCAGTGTAGCTTACTATAGGTATTGCGTATGCATTAAGGGCTTGTATTTTGTTCGCCTAATTTAATATGGACTTCAGGACTTGTCTAACCCGTTTTTCATATTCTCTCTTAACTTTGGACTTCACTTCTCTCTGCATATTTTCTTGATGATGTAGTATCCCAAGATACTTATATCCATTTTCCATTGAGAAATCGTTGATTTTTCCGATGTCAAATTGCAGGCCCTCTGTTGTTTTGACCTTTCCTTTCTTGATGACATTTCTTCCATATTTCTCAAGGCCGAATTTCATGTTAATGTTCGTACTGCAGATCTTGACAGTATTGATCAGGGATGCGATGTCACGTTCATTTTTACCGTACAGCTTGAGATCGTCCATGTACAGTAAATGGCTGATGATCTGTCCTGCTTTCATTTTGTATCCTAACCCTATTTTCTGGATAACTTGACTGAGAGGATTTAGAGTAATGCTGAACAGCAGTGGTGATAGGGAATCACCTTGGAAGATTCCACATTTTATTGTTATGTCTGCAATATTTGTGTTGTTGCACGTGAGGGTGGTATTTTAGTTTTTCATTGACTCCTGAATTAGGTTCTGTATTGATGGCGCTACTTTGTACAGTTTTAATGTTTCAATTATCCATGAATGTGGGACTGAGTCATAGGCCTTTTGATAGTCAATCCATGCCATTGCAAGATTTGTTCTTCGTTTTTGCTGTCTGTCACTATTGCCTTATCAATTGCCAATTGGTCCTTCGTTCCTCTTCTGCCTGGTCTAGCACCCTTTTGTTCATTGTTTAGAAGTTTGTTTGTTTCAAGATGAGTCATGATTTTGTCAGCTATAATTCCTGATAGTAACTTCCATGTGGTTGATAGGCATCTGAATGGACGATAGTTGTTAGGCGTTGTGCCTTTCTGTGGATCTTTCATAATTAGACTTGCTTTTCCCTTTACCATCCCTGCTGGTAGAGTTCCTGCTTTGTTTATTATGTCTTGTAGTTGTTCAGCAAGTCTACCATGTAAGGAGGTAAGATGTTTCAGCCAGAATATTTGTACTTGCTCTAGGCCTAGGGCTTTCCAGTTTTCCATCTTTCGTACTCTTCTTGATGTCTTTCTCACTGATTGTGACGGTGCATTGTTCAGGCGTCTCTTTATGATCATCTTTCAGTTCCTGAATCCATCTGGCTGAGGTGTTATGCGTATTTGGATTGCTCCAAATGTTTTTCCAAAAGGTCTTAGTATCCTGGATGTTTGACATTTGTTATTCTGTTGTGGAATATCCTTTAAATTCTTGGTATAGTCTACCAGGGTCAGTTCAGAATATTTTGTTCTGTTGGAATTGCTGACCTCTTGCAGTGTATCTCTTCAGACGGTGACTGAGTCCTTGAAGTCTTTGCTTTGCAGACGTGGTGCTTCTGCAGTTGATATGGTATTTGGTGACCAATCTTGCCTTCAGATTTCCCTTATTTTGTTCTGCTGCTGTCATTTGGCTTATTTCTCTTCTAGTACACTCTATTTTTTCTAGTCTCTTCTTCTATGGTGGTACTGATGGTTTCTGTGTTTGTACTGTGTCTGGCCTTATATATCTTTCAATTACCTTTGCGGTGGCGTATATTAGACTGTTGATTTCTGTGATATCTTCTGTGGGGATACGGTTTAGTACTTCATTTGCATTATCAATTGCTGTCCTTAGAGCTTTGTTGTTTTGCAGCCTTCTTGTTGGGGTTCTGCATACATGTGACTTATTTTTGTCCATGAAGCATTTTATGTCTTCAAACAAGCGTTGCTGTTCTTCAGTGAAGTCGCATGGAATTTCCCCAGCGTGGTTGTCAACTGGAATTGACTGTTGTGAGGCTGTGGAATTTTCATTGTCTTCAATGTCAGTGTATCGGGTTGTGGCATTCGTGTGTTGCTGTATTTCTAGGACTGTACGAAGCCTATTTTGTAGTATCGCTCTCTTCTGGTCCATAAGCCGCTGTTCACTGATCATATCATCTGGATGGTGTTTGAGCCAGAGTTCATGTATCCTTTTTTCTGTTGGTTGGCTTTGATAGTAAGAGACCATGATTTGTATATTTTCCTCTCTGGTCCACTTCCTCCGAGTTTTGGCTTGCGTTTCAGTAACCCATTTTTCACTAGAACACCCCGAAACATCAGTGCCTAGAGCAGACCTTGTTAACCCGGGCGAAGTCTGATCCGGTATGGAATCAAAGTTTGTTTTCTCCATCATGAATGGAATGGGCAAGCGTGTCATTTGGAGGGAGCCGCTTTTCCCTCCCTCGATAGTCCAGAGATGGGATTTGAAGCTGTCACCCATCCATGTTTGTCGACAGCTCAGGCTGCTTAACGTACTGGGTGAGGTTTATTTTCTCCTTTAACCACTGGACTTCAGCCATTCCATATTCAAAGTGATTAGAGAATAGAATTAGTTCAGTATTTAAACCTTGATCTCAGCCGATTGGCTGGTCTCGTTCTTTTTTTAACCATAATAAAAACTACTCACCCACATAATACTGGTATAGATTACAGCAGCAAGTTCTAGCACATTCTCTTCATGAGCTGTTATTTTAACTCTGGTACTTACAAATCACACTAGTACCTAAATGACACATCACGCTGACATTAAACAAGGAATATAATATTTAATTTTAAAATAGGGGCAGACAAATCTTCTCTTTCACACACACATACAGATAGATAGTATTTCTTGCCTATCATTGTCTTAATATGTACATTTAATCTTGCTTTCGGGTTCAAATGCGAATAATTCATTTCATCCTAACTTACATTTCTGGCTCTGTCGTCAATAGCCTTGAAATCAAACAGTTTGAAAATGTCCTCTTTTCGTTTTGTTGGCGGGAACGGCTCTGGATAGTGTTCTTCTTCGTCAGTGACAAACAACTGTGGAGTGAAGATATTATTTTTACTAATAAAGCAAATAAACTTTACAATCAGTGGAAAGAATTTTCTATGAATTATACTTTATACTGAATATTTCTATGTGAAAATATATCAGCAAACTTACCTAAAAGAACACGTATCCTATTGTGCAAGGCTAGCATACTGTGCGTGTTGTTTACAGCGCTTATTGTTTTGTTCTATATGTAAGCCAAATTAGGTCAGTGATCGTATGCTTTGTTTAAAATCGCATAACTGTACCGCGTAAACCTTTCAGTGTTATTGTGTAGTGCTGTGTTAGAATGAGTGTTTTTATTGTTGTTCAATGTTTTAGGGAGTTATTAACTAAAGTCGACATTTATGTCTTTAGATAAGGGTAGTTTATAGTTTGTTTTATGTATTTTTGTATGCTAGCTTTTATTATTTTCTTTGTATATAGTTTGTTTTATGTATTTTTGTATGCTAGCTTTTATTATTTTCTTTGTATATTTAAAGTTTATGTTGTGAGCATGGTTTTCCCAAGCACACGAGTATAGTTATTTATTTTGTACTTTACGTTTCAAACTACTTTAGGAAAGAGTTGTATTTAAAGAGTAATTATTGTAGTTTCTTTAGATTTATATAACTCGAAGTGGTTTAGGAGTCAATCACATCTAAAGTAGGAAAGCACATAATACTGCATATTGCTGGTTGGGGTTTGCTTGGCGGCTAGCACTGAGAGTATCTTGATGTGGCCAGAGTGTGTGAGAGAGTAAATAATTAATCTCCCAAATACAGACTTAACCTTACTCAAACACCCCAAAAAATACAGTAACCCACCCTTAGCCAAACAAAAAGTATTAGAACACATAAACAAAATTATCCCAATCATCACCACTTATAAACGGATGGATCCAAAAGCCAAACAGGAACAGGAGCAGCAGCACACGCACACACTAGCACACACACATACAAACTGAAAGAAAAACACTCACTCCTAACGGCAGAACTAGTAGCAATCAAAAAAGCACTGACATTAACAATACACACCTCACCCATTAAGACACTCTACCTGATCAGTGTTATCGCCAAACTTATTAGTAAATGTGTTGCTGTAAGTTGATTCTGTGAAAACCAATACAGTGAAAACTGAGGATCGAGTTGGTCTTGAGAATTCGTGAAAATTATTTTAAACATTCCTTGTGTTGTGTGTCACAGTCTGATAAAAATGTCTTGACTGTTTGACCCACTTGTTTATTTTCAAATATCGAGATTTGAAATTCCTTTGTTTGGAGCTCTCTCGCGATATTCTCGTCGAGAAACTTCCAACAAAGAAAGGTCAAGACGTTATGTAACTTTAGGCCCATGGTCTAGGTTCTAGAACCAACTACATGCCACGCGATCCGTCACGTGATATGCTCTATACTTTCTTATAAATATTGGTACAATACTTCCGCCCATCACTCGGACACAATTAGCGACGCGACCAACTACGTCAGCTACTCGAGTCGTGCAGTAACAGATAGAACCGGCGAGGTAGATGAGATAGACACTTCGACTTCTCATAAGGTATCACTTTTATTTGATTGCATTCTGTATATTTTAGCTATGTATTCACTTGTGTTATATATTATCATGTGTTGCTATATAATTTGAGCACGGTTCGTTGAAATGACTGAAAACCTATAAGTTATGGAATATAAATTTATTGTAACTCTTTCCATTGTAACTTTAATTTATATTGCTTTTAAATTCACTAGAGCCAGAAATGCCTGCGCTTGATATGAATTTCTCATGTAATTCAATTTATTGCGTGTAATTTTAATTGTAAATTGTGAAGCGCTTTGCTGTTTGAATTATCCCTTTGTATGAACATTAATTTAACGTTGTATATATTTTTATGATTCATACGTCATGCACTGTTAAATGAAACATGCGGGAGAAGATTACATTTTTCTAAATCTAAATTGTAACGACGCGTAGTCGAATTTCTAATTCAAAGCATTTTAACTGAACGTGCTTAAGTAGCGAAACATTAGCAGAAGGCTTACGGGATACATTTGTTTCCCCAGGTCGGTTCTTTCTTTGTTTCCTTGTCTGCATCCTTGAACTTGGACAAATTGTCTTTGTCTTCAACCTGAAGACCTGTACAAGCTGGTTTGAATTCTAAGGAGAGAATTCAAGTATTCTAGAGTCCACCCCATTGTAAAGCACAAGTTCACTAGCGACGAAATTAAAGGACAATTTCCACTGAATGCCACGTGCGTTTTCCGCTAGAGTGACTACTGTGAGACAGACTGGTTCGGACTGGAATAAACAGGAGACCAGGCGATACAGAGACTTTAAGCTGAGTATTTCTCAGTTGATACAAAGATCAATAAGATACAATTGGGCACCTTTTCTCGAATTAACTTTAAGCACGTACGTGCGAGAATTAAGAAATAGACTTTCGCGCTCGTATTTGAGTATTGTTAATTGTTAAACTTTATTAAATCTTATTTTTCTATTGTTAAACTTCTTCGTAGTTAATTTTTATGCATAATAGACCTAATGATTAATTTCTTGGATTGGATGGGGGCGATTGAGCTGAATGACGTAACGAATGCATATTAATTTAGAGGAATTTAATGACTCCAAACCAGCTAACGTACGCAATTTATCAGTTTGTAAATCTGTCGTCTGCACTATAAGACACATATTTAACTGAGTCAAATGATAAGTTGAGCAACCAGTCTGTTTAGGATATGAGAGAAGGAACTAAATTATCTATTATCTTTTAAAGTCCTTAATTATTCTAGACAGGGTCTATAAATAAATACTGGAAACGTAACACTGTGCTGAGTAGTACACAGAAAGATTTCAGAACATTCATCTTGATGTGCTTGATAGCACAAGTGAAGTTCTGGATGAATTTCCACGTGTGTATAGAGAAAGCATCAAAGATTCTGGAACGGTAAGTGTTGTGTAACCTGCCTCATGGGGTTACATGAGGCCATTATCTAAAACAGAAAGACACCGACTTGTTGCAAACCGCATGATTGTGAATGTGCTAGTGACAGCAGCCATTGTTTAAAAGGTTATGTACATTGGCTTTAATTATTTCTCTCTCATTTCTGTGATGAATTTGACTGCTGATGTCTATGCTAGGATAAATGGAATGATTGTCTAGCGTTAATTGACCATTGTTGTGAAGTAAATGTCAAAGCTCTATTTGATTATATTTATATGTTGTATATTTGACCTAATAAATTTATTGACCATCTTACAAATATTAATAACCATATTCTGTAGAGATAGTGGATGGATGTAGGATCGCTAAATATAGATTAATGACGGATTTATCTTCTCCTGTGATGAGAGGCTCTCCACCTATGGAAATACTGTGTTACGGTAAGTGTTTGACTTTAATGTTGTGGAAGAGATAAAACGTTTACTGCGCCCGCATATCCGCAAGTGAGAGAGAAGTGTGGTGTCTTATGGAGAATTATTAATAACATAAATTAAGATTCTCATCACTTGTAATTAGTAATGGATATTTAAATAATAATAATCATCATAACCAATAACTAGGGTGGCGTTGTGTCAGAATACTATAGATATCTCTACAACTATTACTGATAATCCTTCAACTCCTTCTCCTGCTACTACTATTACGACTACTGCTACTACTACCACTACGACAATGACTACTACAGATACTACAACTACACCTACGATGATTACTACTAATACTTATCTGTAATTATTTTATGTATTTCACTGAACTACTTTACCCAGTTAACAAATTTTAATTTGTTAAATCTTAAAATTTTAGATCTACCGATTCTATTTCTTCTCCTCTGGGGAAGGGTGTATTTGTTGTCGGTAAGACGTCACAAAATTCCTGCCAGTCCCAGGGGTCCGTGAGGAGTTGCCAGGTGTCATTTTCCAGTCGACACACACGAATAAAGTTAACGGGGTCGGTAAAGATGTATGTAAGGTCTGTTCGATGTCGTATGCATGCATTTCTGTAAAATCAACATCTTATCTATGTACTGTTAGTATGCCGTGAATTACGGAATTTATAAAGAGCAAAACAAATGGTAACATTTCACAACATAAATAAATAATGTTACTTTTGCAGTGAGATCATTCACAATATTTTTTACCTATAAATTTCAATCATTAATTTAGTATTTTATTTGTTCTTTCTTTTTTCTTTTTCTTCTGCTTAAAGGTGAATTATTTATCATCATTTCTTAAAATTGACATAATTTAAATAATTAAAAAATATTATAGCTCATTTAGTGTTTTAATTGTTTTTAAATTTAAAAGGTGATAACATTTACAAATCACTTTAAAATCCTAACAAAGTAAATTCTTACTGATACAGTTCTTCATTAGATTGTTTTTCTTAGATATGTTTTCTTCTTTGAAATAATTAGGTTAAATCTACAACAGAGTGATTTTGAATGAATTTTTTTTAAATTGTACTTACCTTTGTCTAACTGCTTTACCATCTGTTTCTATTTTGATGTTAGAATCTTCATACCACACTGTATGGTAAAGCAAGCTCCACGTGCACAAAGCGCCATTCTCCATTTACATATACTGCCGTCCAGTCGCTGTTTACTGTGGGTGTAGGAGGCATGTCTCCAGAGTCTGCTGTGCAAAAAAGAAATCACACACCCTTTTGAGCTATAATCCATGTTGCCAGAAACAAAAATCAAAGAAAAGGCCTGCTTCTCTGCAAAAGTCAAAGTAGTTATAAAAGATTAATTAATAATAATAATTATCTTCATTAACTAAGTGACACACATGTAACAGTGTGTTTGTTAGTGCATCAAAAATTCTGGAACAGTTTGTAACATGCCTAGAAGGGTATGTTGGACCATCACTTAATAAAAATGAAAGTGACTTGCTGCAAACCACGTGATTCTGAAAACATGCCAGCGATTGTTGCCATCATTGAAAAAGTTATGTACATTGACAATAATTATTTCTGGGAAACTTCAACTACTCTGTCCTATTTTAGATTCCAGTTATCAATATTGCTTTATTGAATAATTTCTAACGATATCGACAGCCAGACGGCCTGACATTATCCACCACGAAAAAGCCAAAATATTTAGACAATTACTCACGACACCTCGCTAGATAAACAGTTGACTTGCCTCAGCTAACAATGTTATCTCCCCCTTTATTTATAAATTAAGATTTATGATTCTTTATCCCTTTATCACGGCTTGCCCCCAGTTAGCTGATCCTTCCAGTCGGCTACAAACAATTATGTAACAACTCAATTAATGAAAAAGAATGAACAATTGGAAATCGCGATTATTAGAGTGATCTATCACTTAGCCCAAATTGTTTATATACGAGGTTAGCTAGTTCTGCCTTTCGTTGGAACACAATGACTTAACTTAAAGTTTTTGAAGTAGTTGAATATGTTGTCATTGATCCACCATTGCAGTTCTGACGTCATGTAGTGAATATCTTCTAGCTGGCCTTTCCACTGTCGGTTTATGGCACTTGGTGTAGACTCCAGTATTGAAGAAGTCAGGTTGGATTTCCTATGGGTTCTAGTCTTCGCAGGACTGTAGGTTCCCAGGTTCCCCAACTTCAGACTGGCTGTGAATGAATAATATCATCCTACAGTATTGTGTTGTAATAAGCAATTATATGAGCTTTGTGGCGACAGCGATAGATTACTCTTTACAAATTCCACTAATTAGATTTATCTAATTCATAGTTCCAATCAATGAAAATCTTTAAATGAATAAATGATTTATCTTTACAATATATATTTTCTCCATTATAATACAATTTAGCTCGTGGTTCATGCAATGCATGTTAACTATCGTTAGTGCTTACCCATGATAGCAATTAACGGTGGGAATATGGCTACATACACGTGGTTACTCTGTTTGATCATTTTACAAGTGTAACAATTACTAATGCCACTTAGCTTCTGCAAGAAAAATATAACAATCATTTAGCAGTCACATATATATGAATGGACTCTGGGTCAGCTAACGGATTAACACTGTGTCGTGACACGGAACGCAAGTGATCAAATACGGACGTCTCATATCCAGTTAATGGCCTTTCCTTCACCTTTTGAGCGACCTACATACTACTAATTCGTAAACAACTTGCCCCATCAACACGTGATTCAACAAGTGGAAATATACTTCTCACAATTAAACAAAGATATTAATAAAACATTAGTAAAATAAACAAATAATGTTTCATAACTCGTCATAATTTGCCTAGACTTCCCTGACAAGCCCTTTACCTGTAAACATCAAATTGTTCCACACATTCTATGTATTTCTCTTTTATGTTAGTATGCATTTCTCTTGTTTGCCAACTAATAGAGTGTATGTATTTCTCTTTTGTGTCAACTAACAGAGTGTGTGTATTTCTCTTTTATGTCAACAGACTGTATGTATTTCTCTTTTATGTCAACTAACAGACTGTATGTATTTCTCTTTCTCTTTTATGCCAACTAACAGACTGTATGTATTTCTCTTTTATGTCAACTAACAGACTGTATGTATTTCTCTTTCATGTCAATTAACACGTTTCTGAAATACAGCAATATGTTTCTTACTTTTTATTACCCTATTGTAATTTATTTAATAAAATATGTTCCCCAAGATGGATCTATGGGTACTAGAAACTAAGAAAGATTTTTTAGTGGCAATCTCACTTGGTCTAAACAAATCTAGTCTAACACTAATTCTTTTCCATTTGCTTCTTGGCTGTGTGGAACGTACCTCTAATGCATGGACCTATCTTCTACTGATTGATCTGATATTTTCCGGATAGCTCCTGGTCATGGGGATTGGTGATTTTTATGCTAATGTTATTAGAGTGTCTTGGTTCATAATGTATTTTATTTATTTAAAAATATCTGAGTGGAATAATTGTTCGTGTGGTCTTGGAGGATATGCTTGTTGTTTTCCTGTCACTTTTCAGTCTATGTTCATAGTGCTTCACTTGTCACTTTTCAGTCTATGTTCGTACTGCTTCACCTGTCTGTGACACCAGCGTAATTAATGGATATTATTATTATTTTTAATTAATATATCATTCAAAACCTATTACAAATGAAGAGAATCTTAATTTGATTTTATTAATGATCCTCCAACAGACACCACTCGTCTATCTCACTTGGCGGATATATGAGCACTGTTAATATTTATTCCACAACATTAAAGATAAATATTTACTATCACACAATATTCCATAGGTGAAAACTTCTTACTAAAGGAGAAGACAAATCCGTCTTTAATCTATATTTAGCAAGCCCCCAGGCACCCACTTTCTTCTCCAACATAAGATTATCAATATGCATAAGAAGGTTAATAAATTTAATAAATCAACAATCAAATATACATATGACAAATACAATGAAATAGATTACATTACATCAATATTTCCATGAAACCACAATTGAATAATTTCTATAATTATGTAAGCTATCATAAATTGAATTCAACAATATGTCAATACAAATCACATAATAGTCTTATCAGAGAACAGAAATTGAGTTATTAGAGATAAGCAATAATAGTTATTTTTAACATAATCTGGATTAACTGCTGTCTCAATACTCCTTTCCATTTTTGCAACAAAGACACAAGTTATTGTCAGGACTTATTATGTCACTCTATCTGCCTCACCCACACACTGACAAACACTGTTCTGCTACTGAGAGTTCACCTAGGCACTTCATGTCACCCTGTCAACTCCTTCAAGCAGAACAATAAATGTAGCAATGTCCAACAACTTCTCTACACCAGAAAATGCTCAGGTAGCCAACATATCTTGCCACCATACATCAGTGGAGTGTAGCATATTCGTACACTTACCACTTCCTGCCATTACCACTGTAGGTCGTAACTGTTTACAAACAGTAAACCAGGAGGTTCAAATCAAATGTTGAAATAAAATAGAAAAGGCTCCTTGTCCCTGCAATAATACAACCAGAGAACAAGCGCTAAGCCTTCATTCTATTGCTTTATAACTCCATTCTTTCCTACATTCCAGTCTCAACTTACAGTTTCCTGCAACGGTATTTATTAGCTTGATACACGCTCACAGCATAATAAATACACCATATCAAACAATGTCAAGTATTTAGTATACTATACATGAGCAGCTTAGTTCAAACATTTTTTGAAAGAAAAGTCTACTCACATAATACATCTTATTAAAACACTCGTAAAACGCATCAATAGCAAAAGTACATGAAATATTTCTAAGTCCATTTTCTCTCAATCAGTCAGTTAACCCACCACGAGCTAATGGCCACCTTTCAAGACCGGACTTCTTTTTGTCACTCCAAATTCAAATTGATCAGAGAATGGAATTTTCTACATCAGGTAAACTTTTTAATCTCAGCCCATTGCTGGTCTCTTTCTCGTAAATCATAACCATTGGATAATAAAAACTACTCACGGGTTTGCATTACATCATCATTTTTAGCACATCCTTGCCTTGAGTGTTAACTTCAACTCAGACGTTTTTAAATATATCAACATAAGGAGTGCCCAAGGTCGGGTTACTATGACAATTTAACAATTTATATAACAAGTAAATTTTAAAATAGGAAAGGCAAATTTACTCCGCCATACTGTCACTTTTCAGTCTATGTTCACAGTGCTTCATCTGTCACTTTTCAGTTTATGTTCACAGTGCTTCATCTGTCACTTTTCAGTTTATGTTCACAGTGCTTCATCTGTCACTTTTCAGACTATATCGAAAGAGTTCCTGAGAGAAGATCTTATTGGTATGCGTTGCAAGAAGACGTCTATAATTGTAAAATATGAAATCTAAAGTACAGAGAGCTCAAATTCTGCTTGCAAAATGTTATTTGGAACCAGACGTCATGAAATAGCAATAATAATAAAAACAACATGGATTATTACTTAAAAAGAGTTACATAAAACACATGCACACGCGCTCGCACGCGCGTACGCACGCACGCACGCACACACACACACACACACACTCATACACACAAATCATTATAGAAACCCACAGAGCAATGCTACTCTCAAATTTATCACGTGAAGACATTATAAAATATTGAATCTTTATAAATGATAAATGAATTCTTATCATGATAGAATAGTACAAAAAATATAGTTTTTAGAAATTGGAATACAAATGGTCAAAGAGAGGCAATTCGAAGCGTGAAATACAACTCTTAATGATTCGAGTAGTTGCCCGTTAGCTTTATGTAAGAAAAATATTACACACGTGAACAATATAATAATTTGAAACTATAAAATACATTTATTCAAGAATTCATTTGGCAGACATATGGTCAGTAGTTTCACATGAATTGCTCGTCAAAAAGTGTATGTTTTAATAATAATACAGTTTGCCAGTGTTATAGCCTAAAACTAAAATTTCCCTCAGTTATATAATTTTTGGAACCACGATATTTTAGCTTCATAACTATTGTAAATTATATTTCAAAGCTTATTCTACGTCAGAGTATCAGTAAAGGAATTGTCAAAGTGCACCAACTATTTATTAAGCTCCATAAGTAACAAAACGAAACAGAAAAAGATAATTCTATAAATTACTTTTCTCGGATCATGTTACTATAAGGCAGAGCTATGCGTTCATAAATCTAAACTCTAGTTTGTCACAAAGAGACTAGAGTTATACAGTTCCGAGCTCTTGTTTCTCACTGAAGGATGACGTTACATAATCAAAATTTCTGTTTTTTCACGTAAGCTAGTTTCTTGGTGAAGGCTGAAATTACAGTTTTTAAGCTCTTGTTTCTTTTGTATGATTTTACTGAAGTTAATGTTCATATTTCATAAAGTTTCAAAACTTTATGCAAAGACTATTTGCAAAAATCCTTAGGCTCAAGATTTTATTGGTTTTGGTACGTTGTCATAAATGGATTAAAATCTGTTATGGGCTAATACACGGGTAGTAAAATTGTGGACCGGGTATCCATGATAACGTGGCCTTTGGCACAGAAATGGGCAATGTAGAGGGGGTGCAAGGGAAACTGACAGAAGCAAGCCAATCAAGCGATAGATGAGATAACTGAAACTGGTTGTCTCGATTTAGCACCCCCCCTCCCCTCCGGTCACATTCGCATCCCGTTCGTAGATGGCGTTCTGCTAAATCGTGCCGTCAGCCGCTGTACCTAGATCTAATTATAAATGACATGGGTCACCGTAGCTCGCGCCGTTTCCTGTGCTCGTTAACACATGTAGCATGTTAATAAGACTTCAGTAAACAAACTTGTCAGTATTTTAACCTCAATAAATTAAATAATAACATTGTAATATTTTTAATATGGGGAAAGACATCGTCTTCACGACCAAGCGATTGGATAGTGACAGGTGAAATGCAATCTGTGCGATGAAATTCTGTCGGCGAAGAGCAATTGAACTTGATGCCCTATTTTTAAATACGTTATTGTTGTTTACATTTTATTTAGTTTTAGTTTAGTTTATGTAATGATTGATCATATTAAAATTAAATTTTGTGTTGTACATATAAAGATCATAACTAATAGTAAGTCACTAGATGCATACCATTGGCTACTGTGTGAAATAGAGCATGCTTAATGGTTAAGTAGCTTTGTGTAGAGATTACCATTTGCGATGGAGATTATACTAATTTTCAAGCGGGTACCCGGGTACCCATTCAAAATTTGGATGGGTATCCGGGCAGCATTTTAGAAAAAAATGACAGCCCTAATCACCATACAGAAATATTTTTATTAATAGCACCACTGGAGATTACTCGTCATTGTTATTTAATTCCTGCTTGTAAAAATCACATCAACATACAGAAATATTTTTATTAATAGCAATGCCAAGAACTTCGAGACTTCAACGGTCGGATGTTGTCAGGCAGTATTGTATGCCATATACAGCTGGGCTCGTCATAAATGAGGCACCTTACGAAAGCTTCTTAAATGATTTTTTCGATCTTACCACTGCAGATCTAACATGATACTCTTTCTATCTTACTAGTGTCTATAATGTATCTTCTAGTTCACTCCCAGGACACGCAGATCACATAGACGAATTGCCGTTACCTCTATATAGTTAGTTTGCTCTCACTTCTGTTCTTAACTGTAAACTTTTTTTTAATACCAAGCCTCAGCCTTTTCCGACTGAATTGTGTTTTATTTTTTCAAACGTGTGTACGTCCTTCAATGTACTGTATTCGTGCGTTGTGCATTGTGGTCTCACACTCTGTGTAGTTAATGATAGTTCTGTATGTGCTAGTTAGTTTCTGAGTGCTTGACGTAGTGCTAACAATTGAGAGGAGAAAGGGTGTAGTTTGCCATGTTGGTGTTCGAGTGCCTGACCTAGTGCTAACGAATGGAGGAATGGTGTAGTTTTTCATGTTGGAGTCTGTATTAGACGAGTGTGCTGGTCCGGCTCACGAAGAGAAATGCATTCTGTTCTATTGTGAGGACACTGGTGTTGGTCGGTGTAAACATGCCTTCTGTTCTATTTCGATGGCATTGGTGGTGTAAATATATATTCTGTTCTATTTTAAAGACAGTGGTTTTGGTTTGTGTAAACATGCCTTCTGTTCTATTTCGATGGCATTGGTGTTGGTTGATGTAAACATGCCTTCTGTTCGTTTTTGAGAGTAATGATGATAATTAGTACTAACTGCTACAACAAAATATTCTATTACCATCAATTTCAGGAAAGACAGGAAAAGAGCGCGAAAATGTTTCTAATTCTTCCAAATATATTATATATAATAATAAATATATATATAAGTCTAACATCTCGCACTAGTATTAGAAGTTGATTTACTATTTTATTGTATTTATCGATCTGTGAAATTGAATTATTATTTTATTTCATTTATTTATCCTTGCAGTGGAATTTCTCCCTATGGTCCACAAATTATTTCTTTTAGAATTTGTACCATTAATATTTTATGTGTATATAAAAATACACATATTTTGTGTGTGTGCGTGCATGCTTGCTATATTTATATTTACTTAATGTACATTTAACTGCGTGACCTTTTTCAGGTACGGCCAGGAAGGAGCTTTCAAAATGCATGCAAGTTTCACCAGAAAGCTATAATGGGTTCTATTATTCTTAGAATGAAATGGCTGAATACATTAAATATTGCAAAAGGAATATAATTTTTTTCATTTTCACTATAACTCTATGAATACTTTACCAATGTCATAGAACTGTCTGAATTAATATAATTTGTCAACTCTGCCAAGGACTTTAGACTGAAAACAAAGCTTCGTGCTGTTCTTTAAAATACAAATTACATTGACATAAAGGTGAATGATAAGATTTAGGGTATGCATTTCTTCGAATAATGTCTGTGTCACATATATATGGAAATATTATTAATTTTTTTTCTCTCTTTCTAAGTGTCCTCATACTCTAAACGATTAACGAAACAGCTAAATTAGTTTAAACAAAGAAAGGGGCCAAAATGACCATTTTGTCAACAATGTGAAACCTAATGTGGAAACGCTAACTGAGAAACAGATAGGAAGGAAAAACAGGTTTGATAGGGAGTTCATGCCATGGAATAGAAAAGCGTAATTAACTTTGGAGGGAAACACACGTTTACCCTCTGTGGTCAGGATGCTTGACCATAAATCTGTCAGTGTACGGGAATATGTGGATAGGCCACTGAGACGTTAATTTTTCTGTGAGAAGACAGGCCCTGAGTTTTGAAATGTAACTTATTTTTAAGAATCACCACTATAAAAAGTTTGGTTGTTTACATTTATTGTAATTGTGAAATTATTTGTTGAAATAGAATTTGAGTTATTGGAAAGTTAATATTTATATTACTATAGTTAAATGTCTTAGTTTGTGTGTACAACCCTTTCTTGCCATGACTAGTGTACCTTGGCCAGGTGGCGATGAGTCACCATAGTGACTATGTAGTTTTAAAAAACAAAATAAAGATAGGACTGTGCTCTGAGTTAGGTAGATAGCAGGCAAATGGATATGTCAATCAAAGGTGCCAACATGGAATTCGATACTTGGCACTAAATGGAATTGGACACTCAGAATATTCATCAGCACTTACGTGCAGTGCTGGATGGGGGTACTGTGAGCTGGAGGGGGTGTGTTATAATCAGCTCAGTGAAAATAATGTACAAGGACTTTGCATATAAAAGGGGATGACGGAGACAGAAACAAACAAGAAAGACACCAGGAATGTAGTGATTGGTAGAGGGGTAAGAAGACCCTCTAAGTTTCTCCCTGCTTTTGTACCAAGAAACTCTATAAGCTGGGAGGTAATCAGCTAGAGAACTCTTGGACACTGCAATAGAGTGCCAGACATCTACCCGGTTGTATTTTGAAGACGCGCCATCAGGGCCATCACAGATCGAGGTGGACCAGTCATATGGACAGTCATCTCGGGTTCTTCAAAGACTGTGCAAAGACCATGAGCGATTGACTAATTTCCAATAGAAGAAATTAATTGGATGTTTAGTGTCACGGCACTGGGAAATATTGCAGATAGCAGTCGCGATAATGCGTGGCATATCACAGAAAAATGGCAAGGTTGACCATTAGTTAATTAATGTTAAGAGAAGAAATAAGAAATGTTAATGAGAAGAGAAGAGAAATGAAACGAGAAGTAATGAAAAGGTGAGAGTTGAGAAATAGGCCTAAAGATAAGCATAACAGGAGGTGAAACAGTAGCAGCGAGGACAGCTGTACTTGGGTTCCAGGGAGCGAACCAGTGTTGAGACGTCGGCGGTGTTTTGTGCATCTTCAAACCTCTCAGCATGAGGAGAAAGTGACAATAACTATGTGAGTAGAAAAATTCTAACTACTGTAGGAATCTCAGAGCACATAAACCTAAAACTTAAAACTAAGCTTAGAACCTTAAGTAAGAATCAAGCCCTAAATTAAAAATAAACCTTAAATTTAAATCTATGTTTATAAGTGACAAATCGTTTTAAGATTAATATAAGAAAATGCTGATGTGACTATCTTGAGAAGGACTTGCAAGTCGAATGACATTGTTTACTGTTGAACTATTTAATTTTTATATAGGAGCAGTGGCTCCAAAACTTATAAATAATGACTGTTATATTATGTTGTAAAAATAGCTTAGGCTATTTTAGAAGTAGTACTGCATGAAGAATCTTGAATTTCATATTTCTTTTTTTTATTTCATCATTCATCATTATTTCTTTCTTTGCTTTCCCCCTACCCCACGGGTGAGTTGTGGATGGCTGACTAACCAACGTGTGAGAGGAAACCCATAGACCAATAAATTTGAATTTCTACTTTGACATTTGAGACTTTTCCTGTCTATGGTTTTGAAAGAGTGCTTGTGGTCGTTGTTACACGTTGTGTCGTATGTGCCGTCTACACTTCACCCATACCCGTATGCAATCACACATGCAAACATGTCGGCAATACATAACCTACATGCAGAATAAAATTCGAGCCAAATAACCATCTTGGTATTCTGTGTGTGGATTTGTAATAGTATCTATGCAAGTCGTACGTGGCGTCGACTAGCCACCACCCTCCTTTCTTCGGAGAGAAGGGGGCTGGCGACAGACTGCGACGTAGTTCAATGCCTGTTCATGCTTGCGTGAACGAATATTTGTGTTTACGTAGGCCTACACAATCTGTATAGAGTAACCCAACAGAAATGTAGCTCTGGTTTCTTGAATTGGAAATTTAGAGGTACTTGTATTTTGTCTACATTGTATGAACATGAATGTCTTTGTATACGTGTGTGTGTGTGTGTGTATGTGTGTGTGTGTGTGTTTCGGATTTGCTAGAAGCATTAAATTGTACTATGTTTGCGTACGTATTGGTGTATCTGATTGTGTGCATTTGATTGTGCTTATGTATTTAAAAGTGTCCGTGTATGAATATGGTCATCTGTCATCTGTAATTATATATATATATATATATATATATATATATATATGCATATGTATATGTCCGGGTGCGTCTGTTTAGCCAATTGAGTGGATACGTGTGTATTTACACACGCGTTAGTGCGTGCGTCTTTTCTGGTGGCATGCATGCCTACTGGCGTCATCATTTGTTTCTTTGTTTGCTCATTTGTATGTGTGTAGCATTTTGAAAGAGAGAAAGGAGACGCATGTATTCGTAGTCTGAAGAACTCATCTTTTCTGATCAGTTGAATCGAGCAGAAATATTTCTATTCCACAAGGACTGTTGTGTTCTTGGAGAGTAAGACGAGGATAATATAAACATTCCAGGAAAGATCAGATTTGTAGATTCATTGCTAACCTTCCGGTTCTATAGTGACAGTCAATCACACGTGTAGTCTCTCACAATACCGATTAACCTTTTGAATAAATAAACTAGAATGAACTATGCATACAAAGGACATTCAAGTGCAATACTTCAGTGAAGCATTTACATACATAATATATTGGGATATTGGCTAATGTTTATCTCCCATTCATTCTCACTAATCGGATTTATCCAAGGAATAAACATGAGTTATTAAAATGTGGAAAGGAGATATTTTTAAAAATTAACAAATAGTTTAGTTTAATGAAATACTTGCTCATTTGGAAACAGCTAATTAAATCCAAACGAGAAAACAGATAAAGATGAAATTATACCAAGTCGGCAACTTGAATTTACATCACATCAATAAGTATAAATACATAATAAGCATGACACTAGCCAGCATATCATGTATCTACCTGGTCTCAAACACTGACCAGATTTCTGGTAGTCACACTCTTTTTGGTAGTCACAAGCATATACATTTTTTCTGGTAGTCACAAACATAGAGTATATATATAAGACACAAACATAGAATATCTTTCTTGTAATCACAAAAGACTATATTTCTAGAAGTCACAAGTATATATATTCTTTCTGGTAGTCACAAAGACAGACTATCTTTCTGGTAGTCACAAAGACAGACTATCTCTCTGGTAGTCACAAAGACAGACTATCTTTCTGGTAGTCACAAGGACAGACTATCTTTGTGGTAATCACAAGCATAGACCATCTTTCTGGTAGCCACAAACAGACATTCTTTCTGGAGTCACGAACATAAACATTCTTTCTTGTAGCCACAAACATAGACTATTTTTCTGGCAATCACAAATATAAACTATTTTTCTAGTAGCCACAAACTTGGCACTTTCTTTGGTAATTACAAACATATGCTATCTTTCTGGTAGTAACATAGACTATCTTTCTGGTAGTCACAGGTATAAACATTCTCTCTGAAAGTCACAAATTTAAATTTTCTTTCTGATAGCTGCAAATATTAGGAAAATAGCAGCCACATATAACAACGAATGTAACTGCAAATAAAAGCCGTATTTGCAAGCATAGCAGTATCCGAATTTGAATAGCGTGAACAGATTTATGGGAAAGGTTTCAGTTGCAGCCTTTCTTGTTCTTGCTTTAGAGAAACGGGGGTGGGGGTAGTAGGAAGGAAAATTTGGCAAGCACTAAAGTTTATTCTTTATTTGTCTTGCTGTCACTTTGTGCTGTTTTCTGGTGTTAGCATTGAATTTCTGTTGTCTCTCAGTGGTGGTGATCCGGAAATCATAGGTCGCTCACTTTGCAGGTCTTGGGGGAAGGGAAGATCACCTTCAAAACCCAAACTAGACCGAGCTTGTATCTGGTGAGTACATAGACTCAGGATGTGTTGCCCCGTTTAGTTGTTTGATTGGCTATCTTGGTGGGGTTATTTTAACGACCCTATGACAGCATTAATTAACTGAATTTTGGCCTATCTGATTCTTACGGTGACCCGTCAAAACCGCGAACGACAAATGCGCGCCGACAAAACCGCGATGGACAAAAGCGCGCCGACAAAATCGCGCTCTTTGAAATCGACAAAATCGCGTCGACAAATGCGCGCCGACAAAATCGCGATAAACATCACCAAGTAAAGAATGGCAGGAAGTGTTATGTATGTTCGCTCTATTACATAACTTCTTTTCATTACCTTTGTGTAAGGATTATTTATACGTAGTATCTCTTAATATTGATCTTTATGGTAAAATTATTAAGATTTGATGTATGCTTCATTGCATTTGTGTAAGGATTATTTACACGTAGTATCTCATAATAGTGATCTTTAAATAAAATTATTAAGATTTGATGTATGCTTCATTCTTTTCATTGCATTTGTGTAAGGATTATTTACACGTAGTATCTCATAATAGTGATCTTTAAATAAAATTATTAAGATTTGATGTATGCTTCATTCTTTTC
The DNA here is from genome assembly GCA_028829895.1 of Sinotaia quadrata. Taxonomy (NCBI): domain Eukaryota; kingdom Metazoa; phylum Mollusca; class Gastropoda; order Architaenioglossa; family Viviparidae; genus Sinotaia; species Sinotaia quadrata. The sequence goes on along the minus strand of CM054177.1, from coordinate 50,077,755 downwards.
ATTGCCTTATTTTGAGGATTATTTGCACTCAGTATCTCTTAACATTGCTTTGTGTATCGTAATATTGATATCTACGTATGTTATTATTACATTCTTGTACGATTTAACATGTATCATCGCGATTTTGTCGATCGCGATTTTGTCGGCGCGATTTTGTCGGCGCGATTTTGTCGGCGCGATTTTGTCGTCGCGATTTTGTCCATCGCGGTTTTGTCGGCGCGCATTTGTCGTTCGCGGTTTTGTCGGTGAACCGATTCTTACAGACACTATATAGAATCAAACCGCTTACATTTATTGGACAATTAGTCATTCTATACAGCAACAAGTAAATTGGTTGATGTTGCCTTTTAGGATCGGCGACCTTATCGCTTCATTTTCATTAATTTACCAATCATATCATTCATATACGGCTCACCACACCAGCCATTTCAGAGAATTAATTAAGAGAAGGGATAAGATAACACACATTTATTAATGAGAACAATAAAATAAAAATAATTTCAAAATATAAATAAATATGACTGAGCACGTTTCCTGTCCCGGCCTGTCCCTTTTAGTTCAAAATATGATTAGACAGCATATTGTCAGTGGCGAGGTGTTTTGAAGTCAAGTTCTTAACTCCTTCCTGTAATAAATAGTAGAGATTTGCACCTGAAATCTACGTTCATGTGACCTCCATTGATAGCGAAGTTCCATTCTTCGGATAACAGATGCGATTTCTGTATCGAGTTGAGTTTCGGATTAAATCCACGATAGAGAGACTCAGCTGAACAAAGTGGTATAATAACTATGTTAAATATTAGGTATATGGCGACCATGGTGTGAAAACATCTCTCCGAAAGCACTACTTCATCAATAAATGCCAGCGCCAAAGCTAACTTACAATTCCAAAGAATTTACATCATTATAAATCATTATAAAAGGCTCCTATCACTTCAAATATCACTTCTGCTTTTACATTCCAGTCACTGAATTTCAAATCTGAGATCTTGGTATTTTTCTATATACTTCTTCTTCTTTTGCTTTTATGTTTCTCTCCCTGGATGAGCGATATCATTGATTTTTGCTGTTTTGTTGGACTTATTGAGAACTAAAATGTTTGATCTTCGTGTGTGAATCACATGATCTGTTCTTATCTCGAATTCCACAGCATTGTGACTTCTGTTTTGGTGGCTGCTTGTGGTTGGTGCATCCATGGTCTTTCGGGGTCTTTTACTCCATAGTTCTCACACATATTTCTATGCATGAATTTTGATACTTTGTCATATCTTTTGGTGCATTCTGCTCCATCCAGAAACTGACATCCATATAGTATATGTTCTGTTGTTTCATCGGTGATTTTGCAGAGTCTGCAATTGAAATCATTTGGAGATTTTTCATGATTTGTGTTTGTGTGATTTCTGTTTAGTGCTTAATCTTGTGTAGATATTAATAGCGCTTTTTCTGTTTCTGTTTTCAAATATTTGTATGTTGATTATTTTGTTGATGTTTCATCAGCTTGTCGTGCTTACTGCCCATAGACTGATTATTGATAACATTTAATTTTTTAAATAGTTCTCTGATTGGTCAGGTACGGCGGGATCACCACCAGGTGAAAGAAAAAAGAAACAGGTATTCGATATAATCTATGACACGATTGATCCAATGTATACAGTCAGCGAATGAACGAATGTGCACTAAGGCAACATAAATATTTACATCCTTGAGGTCGAGTATAAAAGGACCTCTGAAGTTTCGTTTTGCGGTTTGATCTAAGCCAACACCCGAGTATAGAACGTCTTATGGTAAGTAATCAATACATGTATTGGTTTATCGAGTGTTTAAGGGTGTCAATATATATTAGTGGCGCGCAATATTATTGCTAATTTAATACGCATTTATTATTAAGTTAGAACACTATGCTTTGTTATTACTATGCTAATTTGATAAATTATAATTAATCTATGCTTAATTATGGTTGTTTCCTTGATTGTGTATGTAAACTATTTCTAAACACATTATAAACAGCATACAGCAAAATCATTGCACACTATGGAGGACGATTCTATCCTACAGGAAAATGGCGATAAATCTTGTGTCTGTTTAGTTTGTGAGACACTAAATAATTTAAGTGGATGGAGTCATGATAACTCTGATTTAACTTTAAAAACAGTTCAAAAGATAACGATTTTTATCGAGATATTACATGTCGTTTTCTGGCTATTTGACTCTTAGTTAACCTAAAAAATCTTGGTTGTATGTATAATTTACATATTGTACGGATACCTTAATTTTGATTAGTATTCTCATCAATTCAGTTCGTACTTTAAACAGATAGGCATTCTTATACATTTTGAAAAGGATCAACAAGCTCTGTGGAGAATTCTATTTTTAATTAGTACATGTATTATAATTCGTTTTTCATACACTTACATGGTTTTATATCTTGTTAATAAATACAAGAACTTTGACTTAATCGAATGTGAAACATAATTATTTTCCTCGTAGATGTTAAATATTAAATCACGTAAGATGTTTAGTATGTTGTAAGATAAAAAGAGTAACAATGCTGCTGAAATGTGGTGGTACATTTTTTATCTAATCCTTGGCGGTTTTCGTAGCTATATATACAAAGTATTCTAACCATTTACTTTAAATACAATCTTGGGAAGTAAAACATAGAGCAGAGAAAAGACACCACGAGTTTGTATAAAAACACTTAACATGAACAGGCAAAATCTATAATAAATTTTTAAAAAATAAAATATTTATAACTACAGTGGATTATTCAGATTAAAAAAATACTTCTCGATAGCAAACTATCTTTTCATACAAATACAGTTTGCATACTTCGCAATTAAGCACTATACATACATCCAACCTGGTGACATTTATATTTGTAACGAACATACATGTACATTCTTGTTTTATTACGATCTGTACTTTTTGAATTTACAGGCGGTTATGGCTCCTCACAAAAAAATAATGAGACATTTATATTAAGAAATAGATTTATCTCTTGAACTCCGTAGATAAAATCGTTAAACCAAAATAACTTAAATAAAAATTACACTTTGCTCTAAGTCACCAGAAAGTGGTGAAGTCGCTAAGTCTTAAGAATCCTGTGGTACAAACATCTTTTTAACGAACTAAATTCCTAAGTCCATTAATAAATACTAGTTGTACGGTTGTTATGGTAATCGATATTAAAAATAAAAGTTTGTGTTGTACATATAAAGATCATAACTGATAGCAAGCCACTAGATGTACACAATTGGCTACTGTGTGAAATAGAGCGCATGCCTAATGGTTAAGTAGCTTTATGTAGAGATCACCAATTGCGATGGAGATTAAATTATGCTAATTTTCGAACGGGTACCTGGGTACCCGTTCAAAATCTGGAAGGTACCCGGGCAACTTTTTGAAAAAAGTATATGGGTGTATATTTAACGTTGCTTATTCTTATTACTTAAATGATTTCATTTTTAAAAAAATGTTTTCTTCGTTCTGAATTGCTTTTATTACCTGTAAAAATGTTTGAATGCACTATATTGAACTGCCACAACATTTCCACTTTTATTGATTAAAGAATATTTGCTTTCAACCCTTCATTTCATCTACAGTAGAACGTCGTCGATTATCCGAACCGCCATTGCCCCCCCCCCCTCGACTATTTGTTCTGTTAGTGTACTGTCTATTCCACGCTGCTAGCCAAGACTTTTGTTTCCTCTTTCCACAACACTGAACCAGAATTCTTGATGATTACCATCACAGCTTAGGCATAGTTCACACTGTTATCTAGTGTGACGCAAACAATGACGATATTCAATAAAAAGTAAAAATATCCTCCTCGATCTTGCCGCTTCATGTGTCAGTTTCCGATTATGTACTTGAAGTTATATGCAGTATAGTTTAGAAATAGTTTTAATTTGTCATTATAGGAGTAAAAAAATCAAATTTTGGCATTATCGAATATGTGGACTCAGGACAGTCTCCAGTGACCAAGCTCTTACTTCGTAAGATTTCACCCTCACACCCTACCTGAAAAATATTTATTCACACAAAGGAAATTATCTCATCATGTATAATCTGTTAAGTAAAGTTCGCAATGTGTTAGTGTGCTCAAATGCATTCGATTGACGGTCACAAGCAGACTGCTAGGAAGCTATATAAATATAATTTGCATGGGAATGTCTCCACACACCAGGGGGGCGTCTCTTCCAACTATACATTAGGTGAGCTATAAATATGATATTGCCTCGATTTAAGATCTGGCAAAAATGTCAAGGTTTATCCCTTGCAGGTACACGAAAGTAGGTAGGATCCACCCTCAACTGTATTTTTAAAAAATAACCCTTTAATGCTTATTTTTCTTCTAATCTAAATATTTCAATGTTACAGGTAAGCATTCATTCAAGCAAGCAAAGTATTTAAAAGAATAATCTATTAAAAGTATTATGCTTCAATTCATTGTATTAAGCATATCTATCCACACTTACCAAAGTCCATTTTCTTAATTTTGTAAATGTAGTTAATAACACTTTCTTTTACACCCACAAGCCAATACTTTTAGAACTACTGCTCTTAATTACAAATAAAATAAAATATAAAACAGCGTAATTATTCCAGGCTTGGCAAATACACAGCAGAACGTGACTTAACTTCAGCCATTGAAGCACCTTTCCCTTTCACCCCCTTCCTCTTCAGGTCATGTGTTAGTTCTACATTCGGTATATGATTTGGGTGTGTAGAATACCGTTTTGATTGCTTGTCGTCATCAAGGGAGAAAATATTTTCTGTGACAGCACAAATCCTGCCTCTTGTTCTGCTTTGCATTACACACAGTGCTGTGCCGAGTTTCATTATTTTATTACTTTTATGGTGCTTTCACTCCTCAATTGTTTAGCGTTCACAATTTTTATCACCCAACAGCTGTTTGTCTGCTGAGTAATGATGAACTCTATGAACACAGATGAATTCTATGCTTCGCCCTTCCTTTGATGAGGAAGGCGACCTCTAACATTTTATGTAGGTTGATGATGTAAATAACTTTTAAGTTAAACCGTTTATAACGAAAGTCCACTATAAAAGTAAATACTATCAAGCAGAGCACGTCCCTGATGCTAAATGTCATTTTTTTTTTAACGAGCTGACGTTTCATTCAATGGCGAGAGGTGTACCCGAATTATGTCCCTTCATTCAGTGATAGTAATCTGACCTGATGCAATCAGTACGTCATTCCTTTATCTATGATCGTAGTTCACGCCAGCGCTGAAGAACAGAAATGTTTCCCATAGGAGCGCCCATTTTATTCAGGTCAAATTTCAACTCTGACAAAGAAAGAATAGATTTGGCGCAAACACAACGTCCTGATCTTCTATAGAAATTTTTTTCTAAGGCGTTCACCTCTACCACATGAAAAAAAAAAGTTCAGTTAGCAAAGTCTTTAATGGATTAAGCTGGTATCAAATTCGTTGAGTAGTTGATCTAGTCTACGAAAATCTAACATTAAAAACTATGTTTATTTTGTGTTTGTGTGTATGTGAGAAAGATAAACAAAAATACTTGTAATGCACAAATAAAGTCACCAGTCTTCATCCACTGACTTGTATCTCTATTTATCGAGGTATGCTGTCTATCAAAAGAAAGTAAACTATGCACTTTTGTATCTCAATCGAAAGAAATATACTACTCACATTTGTATTTCTATCTATCAAGGTATGCAGTCTATTGAAAGAACTCCATTTACTCACATTTGTATTGCTCTGTATCGAGGATGTCTAGAAACCCATTTACTCACTTTCGTATCTCTATGTATCGAGGTACGCTTTCAATTGAAAGAAATCCACCTATTAACCTACTAACGTATCGACGTATGCTGTCTATCGAAAGTAATCCATCTACCTACTTATGGAGCGGAGTAAATTTGCCAATCCCTATATCTAAACTTAATAATTATCTATTTGTTGCCAATGTTAACATGACCCAACCTTGGTCTCTGAAGATTATGATATTTTAAAGTGTCAAAGTTGGAGTAAACAACTCAAGTGGAGAATACGCTAGAAAATGCTGAAGCAATCCAAACCAGTGCCAACTGGATGAGTAGTTTTTATTACTAATTGTCTCAATCTTGTTCATAATAAATTTATCTAATGGGGATTGACCAAAAGTTATTTTGTTGAAGAAAGTCCTATATTATAATCACTTTGATTTTGACATAACTCAATTCTGGACATAAAGGCGATTGTTATCTTATGAGAAGAGCGCGCCTTTTTTTTTCCTTTGATGCTTTTGATATGCATCATACTGCATTGATTACTGTATTCTACCAAATCACGTTGATGTGTGTATCCAATGTTATCGTTAAACTTATCAGTAAACGTGTTGCTGTAAGATGATCCATGCGAGTTCCGTTCGAGAGCCAATACGACGAAATTTGAAACTTGAGTTTGCTCTCGAAAATTCACGAAAATATTTGCACACACGAAGATTAATTTGAACATTCCTCCTGATGTGCTTGATAGTGCATACGACGTTCTGGATGTTTCTCCGCTGTGTGCTTTGTGAGAATAGTTGTATATTGTGCCTAGAAGGGGTGCATTGGACCATTGTCTAAATAAGAAAGACAGTGACTGATGAATGATATCCATGAACTTGTATGTGTGTGTGTGTGTGTGTACTGATGTCTATGCTAGGATAAACTGAACGATTGTCTAGCCTTAATCGAACATTGTTATGATTTAATGCTTTTTTGTGTTTGAAAGCTGGCTTTTACAAGGGGAGGTAATGATCCTCCTATTATTTTATTTCATTATATTGAATAGCATATTCGTCTGGACTAAATAGAGTGATTCTTGTTTTTGAAGAAATGTTCTATTCATTAATTTAAGATACTAAATCAAGCTGAAAATATTTTTTGTCGGGCTGTGTTCTAGGCACAGCTGCAGTCAGAGAGCTAGGAAGCTGACGCTTTCCAAGATGAGACACAGGGTGAACAGGATTTATTCCCCTGAGGCGTCCTATCGACCCACTTATAAAATCATAGGTTGTTCATATGGTTCATGGCTGTAGTGAGAGAGCTATGGTGCCGAACAATTGCGTGAGGGTAGGTTAATCTAGGGACGAACGAGGGGAGGGGGTGTCGGGGTGGAATATCAGGTCCATATCGAATGCCGGTTTCTCCACTAATATTAAGTATTTTAAATACTTTGCAGTAATACATTAATGTAAAATCATTTAAATGTTTGACAGCAAAATTGCTTATCTCCTTTTTCACTATTTAATTATATATTTGTTGACCTAAACTTGGACACTGCTTATGACGAAAGGCTGAGTTGTTTTGCTTGCTGATGTCATCCGAACCAGTTCCAGGTGGACGAGTAGTTTTTCTGACTAATGGTCTCATACTTGCTCAAATCAATTTCATCCAATGGGGAGAGATCAAAAGTTACTTTGTGGAGAAATGAGTTATTCTAATCGCTTTGATTTTGACATAATTTAAGTCCAGTCACAAAGGAGTATGCCTTTTAATGCTTTTGATGTTTTATAATATTGTATTCTCTTCAGACTGCAGTGACTACTGTATTCTTCTGGATCAGGTTGGTAAGTGTATCCATCATTGTAATCAAACGTATCTGTAAAACGTGTTACTACAAGACGATTCTTGTGAATTCTGTTCGAGAGCCAATATGACAGAAATTGAGGTTTTAATTTGGTCTCAAGAATTCAGGAAGATTTCTTTTAATATTCCTCATAATGTGTGATTTGGTAGCGCATAGGAAGATTCGGGAACACTCCTCGTGATGTACTTCGATATCGCAAACGAAGTTCTGGACGATTTTCCAAGGTGTTTTGTGAATGCATCGAAGATTCGGGAACATTGAAAAGGCTGTGTACATTGACTATAATTATCTCTCTAAAACTCCACGTACTTGAGTGTCTAACGTTTATTCAAACATTGTTGTGAAGTAAATGTCAATGGTGATTGATTATATTCATATGTTGTATATGTGATTGTTGATTTAATAAATGTATTGTTAAATGTATTAACCTTCAAACATTGAACCATTTATTTAAACTTTTGTTGGTGTAATAGTGGGTGGATGGGGGATCATTAAATATAAATAAAGACGTTATTTTATTACTACTCTAGTAAGAAATATCCACCTGCACAACATTATGTGATAGTAAAAAGTCATCTTATTATTGTGTAAAGAGTAGAGTTTTATGACACTCTTATAATTAGTTATGACAAGATAATAAATAAATAATAATCATAACGAGTGAAGGGTGCCCAGTGGTGTCACAAAAATAATAATGTATTATGCAGAATTATTCTGTAATGAACTGTATTCACTATAATTAATTAGCGCTTGCCATGTTCATTTTCTTAATTCAATCTACAAATTGTAAAGCAATTAATATTATTCACGTTGACACCAAGATGTCAGCATAAAAAACATTTTTAATGTCAGCAATTTTTTTCAAGCTTTGGCAATTATCCAGCAAAGCGTGTCTTTACACACACACATCACACCCCCCCCCCACCATTGAACTACCCTTCCCTTTCAATTTCCCTCCCTCCCCAGGACAGGTAGTATTCTTACACTTGACAAATGATACCCGCGTTCTTGAATGCCCTTTGTGTTACTTGTCCATAATCAGTCAACTGTTAAGAAAAGAACTTACCTTCTGAACTTACCTTACCTGACGACATGAAATATTTATAGGTGTCGTTCTTACTTGTTTATTGACTTACATCCAATTCTTGCTACTTGTTTTGCTTTGTACTGCAAACGATTATTTTTTTGACGTTTCATTTTTTATATTATTTTCTTGCTGTTTTCATCTTGCTATTTCCAAGTCATATCCCAAATCAGTACTACATTTGTCTCTTAATGACACACGTGATCTCTATGCTTAGTCACTCCATTAAAGAGGAAGGCGACTTCTAACTTTTAACTTGTTTTGCTGATGAAAGTTACCCTTAAAACTAATCAGTTTGTTTGATAACGAAAGTCAGTTATAAAATTAAATATTGCACTAATTGTAAATTCAATACTAAGAATCACCACTCCTTTGGTGTCCAACTCCAGTTGCACAAATGTGCTGACGCTTTCTTTCTGACACAATCACTAAGTCATTCCGCTGTTTGTTGTTTCTTCTAAGATCATAGTTCACGCCGGCTTTCATGACGGGAATGACTCCTACAACAACTACCGATATTATTTATCAGATTAAGTTAATTCCAGCAGTTGACGAATAATAATTGATGCAAGTATAACATCCTTCTCTACTAAGGAACTTTTCTATGGAGCTTATGTTGGTCATTGGAATAAAATGAACTGACAAACTACAGGACGTTAAAATCCGTTGGCTAGTTGCTATAGTTTAAGCAATATATATATATATATATATATATATATATATATATAACGTGCCAAATAGTATATTATTTTGAGGCACTTCTATGTTCATAACTGTCCTTTTCCCCATTGTCTGTTTCTGTATGTGTACATTAAATATATCTCCTACAGATAACAATTTACCAATCTTTAAAGAAAAAGGGAAATAACTCCATCGTCAATATTACTTTTAATATTTTATTCAATTGTGTCTGCCTTTCCATTAAAATGTATGATATATTTTTTAACACCCAAAATTCTTTGATTCTGAAATAACGTCAAAATTCTGGCACTGAAAGTTTGAAGAATATAAAATTGTTCATTGGACGCTTAAAATACTCGTTTGTTTAATTTAAGAGTGTTTTTTAAAATAATAAATATCCATCAGAAACAGTGTATGTATTAAAGTAAGAGTGTGTGTTAAAGTAAGAGTGAATGTGTGTTAAAGTAAGAGTGTGTGTGTTAAGTAAGAGTGTGTATGTTAAAGAGAGAGTGTGTGTTAAAGTAAGAGTGTATGTGTTAAAGTAAGAGTGTATGTGTTAAAATAAGTGTGTGTGTGTGTGTGTGTGTGTGTGTGTGTGTGTGTGTGTGTGTGTGTGTGTGTGTGTGTGTATGTTAAAGTAAGAGTGTATATGTCAACGTCCTCACTATTTATCTTGACAGAATTGATTAGCGAATTTATGCCATGCTCTTTTTTACTGTATAACTTAATATCGTCTATCTACTTTAAATTGCTAATAATCTGTGCTGATTTAATTTGTTATGCTAATCGTGTTTTCTTCTTATCTTGAAATAGAGGTTTTAGGGCAATGCAGAACATTGGTAATAAAAAATCACCTTGAAAGAATTCACAGTTTATTGGTATGATTACATTTTCTATATTGTTGCATGTGAGGGTAGTTACGCACCTTGCCATTTATACTTGGAATACTTTTGAAGTGAAGTGTTATCTTGTACAGTTATATTGTTTCAAGTACCCATGAATGGGTATTTGTTTCATTAGCCTTTAGTCAATGAATGCCATTACTAGTTTTTTCCTTTGTTACTTGCTGACAGTAACTATGGCCTCTATGGCCTTATCAATTTCCATTTGATACTTTATTCTTCTGATACCTTGTCTAGCACCCTTTTGTTAATTGGTTAGAAGATTGTTTGTTTCAAGGTGAGAGGTAATTTTTTCAGATATAATTCCTGATAGTAATTTCAGGGTAATTGATAGACAATGTGATTTGACGAGAGTTGTTTGATGTTTTACTTTTCTATGTGTCAGAGAATAATAAGCAAATTATGCTAAATTATAGAAAACACATTTTTCATAATTCTTAATCGTTCAACTTATTAATCATTTCTACTGTCTATATAATTTATGAGAAGACTTCCGTTAAGCAACTGGGCTTAGTTGATGCAACAAACTTGTTTACATGTTAGAAGTATGCGAGACAGGTCAATGGTGAGTGAAAGGTGTTTAACCGGATACGAGACGCCAATATTTGGTCACTTGTGTTCAGTATCGTGACGTAGCGTTAATCTGCCGGCTGACCTCGAGCCAACTGTCAGTTAAGAGCCAAAATTTCAGAATCTTACCAAGATTCTGGGAGATCCTAGATTTTACGGAGGATGTGAGCACTTCCTTGGAGCACTTCTTTTAGCAGTGGTGCAATTTTGTGTTGTCAAGGCATTTTATTCAGATATCCCTCTGACAGATTAAATTTGCCTCTTTCTATTTTTAAATTTAAATTGTTATATAAATAGCAAAATTTTCAGGGTAACTGTCAGGATTTTCTCTAAATCTCGCCCGGATCCCATCTATAAATATTAAAAATTAAATAGAGGAAAGAATAAAATTTTAGATTAAAAGAATAATTGGGAAAACAAGATCTAACCTGTGCCCACAGTTTAATTCACAAGAAGGATTGGTACTTCTGATTTCCTTCCGTCCATTCAACTTGCGTACGCTATGGTCACCCTTCCTTCCCCTTTCATTCAGTCCTTCTACTTCTTCCTACATGTGTTTAATTTTTAATAGACTGGTCGGACTTCCGACTGACCTGTTTAATAATTCTGTTCTTTCCATTTAGTGTAGAAATCATTTATTGTAGCCATCGCGTTTATCATCGTGTCTGTCTGACAATCTTTCGGTCAGTCTGTCCGTCTATCAGTGTGTTTGTTAGTCTATCCTATTCATCATTTAAATGTGAGGTTTGACCTCTGAGGGCCATAACGAGTCAACGGAGCGACGACCTAAAAAATTGTTTTGTATTTAGTGACGTCCAGTAGCGGGGTACCAACAGTAACCCAACTTGGGCACACCTTGTGATGTTATTTTTGAAAGTGTCTAAGTTGGAGTAAACAGCTCAAGGCAAGAATATTCTAGATTGTTGATATAATGCAAACTGAGTAGGACGTTTTCTATTATCCAATGATCATAATTTACGAGACCGAGACTAGCCAATGTGTTAAGTTTAAGGAGTTCTCTTGCTGTAGAAAATTCTTGTCTCTAATCACTTTTGAATTCAGAGTAGAAGGAAGAAGTCCGACTTTAAAAGGCAGTGATTAGTCTGATGTGAAAAAGTGGCCTTTCTCTGTCAGGTTTCACCTTTTGATTATTGTGTGTTGATTTAAGTCCACGTATTTACCAGTTATAAACCTGAGTGACCGGGGAGAGATGCAAAATATATGTCATGGCATGTGTAAGTGTAAGGGACTAAAGTATCAGAGTAAAGTATACTGAGTACATTCTAGAAAAATCTTGTAATATGAAGGTACCAGAATTATTGTGATCGTGTTCGAGGAAAGTGCACGTCAATGTTTTCCATGCTGTAGAGGGAGGCATATGGTGACACGCAACATTTTGACATTGTTGCAAGGCCAGTGAAAGACTTACAAAGCAGTGCATTTAGTTATAATTGCAATTAGTTATAATCCTTTTCATTAACTAAGTGGCGTGCCCGTCACCATCCATTCAGGTGTTGTTCCACAAAGATCCTATCACTATAGGTTTTGCTTCTACTTTTACATTCCAGTCCCTGGATTTCTAATCTAAGATTTGTTTTTGTATTTTTCTATTTCTTCTCTCTGTTTTGCTTTAAAGATTTTTGCTGTTCTATTGGACTCATTCATAATTACAATATCTGGTCTTCGTGCAGGAATCACTCGATCCTTCCTTATTTTAGAGTAATTTGACTTCTTCTGTTTCAATGATTTCTTCCGACTGTCCATTCATACCCTTTCCGGGTTGTTACTCCATATTTCTCACATGGATTTCTTTGTAGGATGTTTGACAATTCATTGTGTCTTTTGGTGTATTCTGTTCCAGCCAGAAACTGACATCCAGATTATAGATATTCTGCTGTTTCATCCATGTTTTTGCAGTCTGCATTCGGAATCATTTGAGATTTTCACGATTTGGATTTTGTGTTTAATGCTTGTTCTTGTGTTGCTGTTATTAGTGCTTTTGTTTATGCTTTCAAACCTGCTTCTGTTAATCACTTATTTGTTGATAACTCACCAGCCTGTCACAATACTGACCATGGAGATTGTTTATCTCCATCTATTTGCTAAGGTCTGTTTTCTTCCATGTTTCTTTGTCTGTTTCTGGTGGTTGATGTAATCCACCCATCTTTATTGCTTTTATCAGTGACTCATCTTTGTTGTTATTCCAGATCTAGTCCATCAGGCCTATAACGTCTTCAATGACGTCTTTGATTATCTAGTCCTCTCCTTCGCATTTTCTGAGATACATATAGTCTATCTAATGTGCTTTTGGATGTAGGGCTTTATGTATTGTGAGTAGTTTTCTTGTTTTACTGTCCATTCAATTTGTCGTCCAATCTATGATACCTCCATTGTAGCTAATTAACAGGTATTACGTAAACATTAAGGGCCCTGTATTTTGTTAGCCCCATTTAGCTTCGACTTTAGAACTTGACTCGCTTTTAGCTTAGGACTTCACTTTGCATATTTTCCTGATTTTGCAGTATTCCTAGATATTTATATCCTGTTTGGATCGTCCATATACAGGAAATGACTGATAATATGCCATGCTTTCATTTTGTACCCTAATCCTTTTTTTCTGAATCTTGACTCAGAGGATTTGGGGCAATACAGAAGCAGCAATGTTGATAGGGAATATCAATGAAAAATATTATTATCAACATCATCATCACTATCATTATCAATATAATTTTCATCATTATTATTTGTTATTACTGTTGTCGTTATTCTACTGTTTTCAATTAAAAATTTAAGATTTTATTTCAATTTTTTAATTGTGGGAATTAACACATTTATATGTCTTGATCTGTTATCGTTATTGGTACAACCATCGAAGAAAGATATAAAACGAAACTTGACTTATTAATTATTTTGAATCGAATAATTAGACATAATCTTAGACTTTCATAACATATTCGACAAATGTATTTAGTTAAATTGGTTTATTTTTATTTTTCTCATTTACATCACGGACACCTATTTACTTGTATGTGTGCAGATGACGTCTTCAGACCACTATGATGGCCCACCACCTGTACCACCATCTCATTCACGTCAAGAAATATTTGACAAGTTTGACAAATTCCAAAATGCAGACAGAAGAGCTGCAGAAGTAAGTCAGCGTGTCTCATGTTTCTTAATTAGAGCTTTTCAATGAATAAATAAGCTAGCGTGTCTCATGTTTCTTAATCAGAGCTTTCATTTGAGGAAGTAAGGTAGAGGGTCTTGTGACACGTGCACACCACTTAGTTAAATAAGATAACTCTTAATATTAATTAATCTTTCATAACTAATTTCAAGTGATGAGAATACTAATTTTATTTTATTAATGATCCTCGAACAGACACAACTCGTCTCTCACTTGGTGGATATTTTGGCGTTGTAACCGTTTTCACAATTCCACAACATAAAAGAACATTTACAGTCACATAAGTTTTCTGCAGGTGGAAAACTTCTTACTAAAGGAGAAGACAAATCCGACTTTAATCTATATTTAGCGAGCCCCCCTCCACCTACTTTTTTTCCAACATAAGATTATCAAATATCAATATGTGTTAGATGATCAATAAATTATCAATAAAGAAAATTAAATATACATATGACAATAACAACGGAATAGATAATTTGACATCAATATTCCATGAGTGGGTTCAGATAATTATAGTTTATACAGTGTCTCACTTCATTTATATAATAATAAAATATAGTTACAATTCAACAATAGTGAATACAAATTGCAGGTTAGTCCTATGAGAGAAAATAAAAGGAGTTATTAGAAGAAGGTATTTTAAACTTCACATTACCTGGATTAAGAATGGCTTCACAGTCTTACACTGGCCCTTGTAACTGTGTTACAATGTCAAAATGTCCATGTGCTTTTTGCGTGACAGAATGTTTTCCCGCTTCAAGAGTAGAAAGAAAATAATGACGCACTGTTAGAAACGAACTTCAGCCTCTTGTGTCTCTTCCTTCTAGTAGAACATGATAATTACAATGATTCCTCTATTGATGTATTTAGCATCCTTGCTTAGATACATTATGAGTGCATAGTGTATTTCTTTAACGCCTATATAGACCCTACACTGCAACGGACGACTCACGCGTCTCAGAGTGAAACTCAACTCAAACGGACACTTGATCACTGTGAAACATATAATCAGAGAGCAAGCCTAATTTTCTTGTTTAGCACACTGTAACTCCATTCTAGCTCATATCTATTCTTCAAACTTACAATTCCTACAACAGTATTCATTATCCCCATGCATGCACATGGTAAATAAATACAGCATATCAAACAATGTCACATATTAGCATACTACATGTGTGCACCTTAGTTCAAAATTTGTAGAAATAAATGTTAACTCACATAATACATTTCTTCATAAACACAAGTATAGCAAATCAATATAAAAATGCAAGAAATGTTTCTAAGTCCATTCTCTCTCAATCAATCAGTTTAAAAACTCACCACTCAAGCTAACTATTGCCTCGAAGCCGGACATCTGTTTAGCACTCAGATTCAAAGGGATTAAAGTAGAATTTTCGACAGTAACTGAATTCTTTAATCTCAGCCCATTGGCTAGACTCGTTCACATAAATCATAATCATGGATAATAGAAAACTGCTCACACAGTTTCCACTAGGTCAGAAATTCTAGAATATTCTTCCCTTGGCTATTGTGTTTACTTCAAACTCAGACACTTTCAAAATAACATCACAAGGAGTGTCCAAGTTCGGGTCACTCTGACAATTTAGCAACCTATAAAAATTAAATATTAAAAAATAGGAGGGGCAAATTTACTTTGTCACATGTCTCATGTTTCTTAATCTGAGTTTTTGTTTTAGCTTTAATGTGGGTTATGGAACAGCATTTCTCTTTTTTTCTGGTTTATGTGGAGAAGTGAAACTTGCTCGTCTTTTTCTGTTTTAATTTTAATCAATTTTAACCAATGTTTTATGTGTGTAAGTAAAACATTTTTCTTAACTGCTTTGATTCGGAATAAGTGATTATTTCTTCGCAAGTTTTAATAAATAAAATCTACTTAACCAATACAAATACAAAATTGATGTTACAGACAATGAGACTTGTATCGTAAATCATAATAACGTAAGCACGTCGCCACGTTAAAAATCAGGTCAATGCTTGTAACTTTAAGAACATAACGGACTCCACTAATAATAGCTTACAACACTGAAGAACG
Organism: Sinotaia quadrata; assembly: GCA_028829895.1. Lineage (NCBI taxonomy): Eukaryota > Metazoa > Mollusca > Gastropoda > Architaenioglossa > Viviparidae > Sinotaia > Sinotaia quadrata. The sequence goes on along the minus strand of CM054177.1, from coordinate 50,061,677 downwards.
TAACATAAAATAAAACAAGCAATATAAACCACACATATACAATAATAATAATAATCATGGTGATTGATTTAAAATGGGGGAAATACAATTATAATTCTAAGATAGTTTTCAGAACTAAAGTTGCAATGAAGAAAGTAATTTTAGAACAGACAGTATCAGAGCTATTCATGCTGTTGAAAAACGTATGTCTTTATAATGTAATCGAATATTATTAAATAAGGACAAATATTTTCCCATCCATTTTTTTTCATTAAGCAAAACAGTTGGAGACTTAGTGCTGAAACTTGCGAAGTTATTTGTATTTGTATTTGATTTTTTTGTATGTGGCAGGAACTTAAATTTCAGTTAGTCCATTGCAAACTTAAGATGTCAAAATATGTAATTTGAAACAAAATCAGCCAAAATATCTTCCTTTACAATGAACACTTTCAGCAAGTAAGCATATTATAACAAATATCTATACATTTATCATCAGAACTACACTATTATTAATGATTGTATATTATTCGGTATATAACATTGAACTTTACATTAAACTCTAAACTTATGTATATAAAAATTATGTAATATAATAGAAATATATAATATAATAAAAATAATTATATGTTTTCACGTGGCACTAAAGATATAATGAATATGTACAAAATTGTTTTTTACATACCAATTTTTTTAAAGGTACACACTACACTTATTTTTTAATAGAACTGGCAAAATATAAATTGTTATTTTATATTATATTTAAGTACTGGAAAATAATGTTTGTTTTAAATGCAAGAAACATTTCTTAACTCTGACTAAAATACAAATTACTTAACCAGGAAATATGTTTACAACAACTTAATATAAAATATAGAATAGTATAGAATGATTTCATCGTGTTGCAGGCAACAATCGATCTGGTTAGCAGTACTGACGAAACACTTACCCATTTAACCAAAGACTTGACATCCGAAGCTGAAATGGCCAGAGCCATTTTTACGTGGATTTCTCGCTTGCTTTTTGTAAAAGCAAATAATAACAACAAAGATGAGACAACTCTTGCAGGATTTCTTAACCTGAATGCTTCTGGAGAACAAAACTGGTCAGATGCTTTTGTTTCACTTTGCAGGTAGGCAGACGATGAGATTTTACAAGTTATTATATTTATTTCTGTTATCATGCAGGTTTAAGAATTAAAATTATAAATAAGGATAACATTAAAAACGTCCAACCATTTAATTATCAGGCAAGTTTACGAAAGTGTTGTGATTAAGAATAACGTATATATTACACAGTTATTGTATTTTAAATATAGTTCTCAGGTAGGCTGACGCACATTTAGTGATTAGTAATATTGATGACATTAAACATTTTATTATGCTTTATTTTATAAATCTGTTAGATTTACGGAAACTGATACATTTAAAATGTGTCCACTAAAAGAAGCTAATTTGAAATGTTATTTTCATATCACACTTTGATGAACGTTGAGATTGCTCTCACATGTTGCAGACGTCTAGACATGATACACGTTATTTAGTTTTTTCCCCACAGACAAGAAATTGTACAGTGCTATGGGTATCAGTCTAGAAAGTTGAACAGTGCTATGGGCAGGAGACTAGACCTTGTACAGTGCTGTGGGTATGAGACAAGAAATTGTACAGTGTTGTGGGTATGAGACAAGTCGTACCGTGCTAAGAGCATTAGAAAGACACTGAAAAGTTCATAAAACATCGTATTATATGATGATCAAATGCATGTAATATTTCAAAACAGAGCAATAATTAACACGTTCAACAATAATTTGTAGCAATGTCAAGGACACTTACAGATAATGAAAGAATGGGTTTGTATGCAAATTATTTGTAGAAATGTATGTACCATTTGATGTTTTCTTCATTGTTTAGAAAAGCTAATCTTAAAAGTGTCCTTTTGCGGGGATACTGTAAATGGAACGAATATAATGCAAAGCCTGATACACCCGTAGTGAACAGTCACTGGACAGCAGTACAGGTGGATGGTCACTGGCGTTTAGTTCATCTACTCATGGCCTTCCGTAATTGTCAAATGATTTCCTCCCCTTACATCAAAATTGAATCCGACGGTACAGCTTGCAAGGACAGGTAACTCTAACTTTACAAACATAATATTTAGATTAATAGAAATTGTAATGCAAACTCAATTCTGGAATTATATATATATATATTTGCGTAAATATGTTGTTTTATATATATGTGTGTGTGTGTGTGTGTGTGTGTGTGTGTGGTTTAACCTATGTTACTCCATGTGTATAACTCTCATTATATACTTTGTTATATTCACTTATACACACCTACCTGTAAATATCATTAGTCCTGTTGATTTGTCAACAAATTATTTATATCCGTATAAATGATCACTTTTCAACATTAGTAATGCTTCAATTTGTCTATTACAATCAATAAAGGCGATTTTGTAATACAACTGATGTCAAGATAATTTTGTTAGTTTCAAATACTTATTACAAAGAGAGTGGTGCAAACTACACTGAGCATAGAGTTTGAATAATTGAATACTAAATAATTAATAATAAATTTACGTGAAGAATGCAACTTTTCTTTTATTATCATTTACTTACATATCTTGAGCAGCATGATAAAATCGCGAAGACCATATGTTATTTTAAACATAGTTGTTTATAATTGTATCGTTTCGTAATAAGTGTAATTTTAATTTGTAAAATATGTTTCGAATAGAGATACACAATACACAATTAAAGTGGACGACAAGTACTTTTTCTCTGATCCTGGTGACTTTATCTTCATGTGCCGTCCAGAGAATGACGAATGGCAACTACTGGACACACCCTGGGACTGGAAGACGTATATCGCTGCTCCAACGTACAAACCATCACAAGAACCAATATCTCCACCATTACCAGTCAAAAGTATACCTAATGTATGTAATGTACAATGCATTTGTTTCGTTTTGTGAATAATGCTATGTACGAAAAAGTAATTTATACATCAGAGTAATAAATAATAAATAAAATAATAGTCACAACAATGATGACATAGATATATTTATACTGCATTCATTTATCTGATACTTATACCGCATTCATATATCTAACAGATATTTATACTGCATGGATATATCTCATATGTATTTATACTGTATTCATGTATGTATCAGATAAAGCAGAAAATGCCTGTATGTCTTCGATTCAGAAAATAGGAAACTGACTGTTTGCATGTAGACGTGTTTTTCCGATAGGATAGATAGTGGAGTCAGCGTCCGGCCCCTGAGACATATTAACATATTAAATTATCTATGGTTATACTGCATGTTTACATTAAAATAGGTACAGGAGTCCGTCCGCAGAGACGTATTCAAATATTAAATTATCTGTGGTTATACTGCATTTTTCGCGTGGTTTTAAATAAAGATAGATTACTTTTGATTTTAGATGGTTTGTTCAACAACTTGTCCACTAAAGCAAGCATTATTTTTCTTAATTATTAAACATGGAATTCAGTCTAACTTTGTGGCGCATTTACCAAAATAAATGTTATTCAGTTATTCATCACTGTGACGCACTAATGTAATGAATCCAATAACGTTGGTACTATGTACGTCACATCCTACACTCCTGTCCCTTGCATCACAATCCAGGCCTACAAACACGATGTCCAGCGCCAAACATTGAATAGCAACAACAGTGACCATTTTCTAATTTTAATACTTATTTTTACTTGCATGAGGTAGACTAAAGTTGGGTTATTTGTCTTCGTTCACGTTTACTCGGATACTAAATCACAAGAGCAGAACATTTCTTAACTTATCTTCATACTTAATCTGTTATTCCTTTATTCTATTTTTAAGTACCTATTGGCCTTCAACATCTATTTTTTATCATCCTAGGATTAAAATATTCAATTTAATATAATTTACACATGCAATACACAAAACAATTTGCAATATTTTTAATTACTCTTTTGTTTCAAATAATGTATTTTTCTATTTAGGTTAATTTTTTTTAAATAGGATCTCCACATTTTTGCTATAATGAGATCGGCAGTCTTAATTCTTATAAAATTTCATGTTTAGTAGAGGATCGTGCAATAATGTAATTTCTCTACTATTTGATAAACTATTATAATTAAAAGCATATACATGACTTAATTATAAACTATTTACTTACTTAACAGCCCATGGTGAGAAAGGAGTGAAGCAATTAGTTATTGTGCAGAGTAATAAAATGTAGTTTATTAACCCAGGAAGTGGCAGGCAAAGCTGATTGGAGTGAATGAGAAGATAACGTACTGCTCGAATTTTTTAAGTTACCTAAAACCACACTAGAAATATAATGTTTTAGCAGACATTTTAGTATTCTACAATCTATTGAACCACATTAAAAATATGTTTTTGCAGACAGTATTCAACAATCTATTGAACTATATTAGAAATATAATGCTCTTTCGGACATTTTAGTATTGTACAATCTATTGAACCACATTAGAAATATAATGCTATTTCGGACTTTTTAGTATTCTATGATCTATATTATCATGTTAGAAATATAATGCTATTTGCGATTAATACTCTGCAATATGTTCACCCGAGTCCTCCTTTTTGTTTCTCTTCTTGATTATTTCAATAATTGTTTAACTATTACCGCAACATATGACGAAACAAGTACTGTATTTTGCCCACCCCTCGATTAATCTCCCAAATTCATTCTGCAACAAATATGCAGACTAAAATAAAGAAAAGGAAAAAAAAGAACTACTTTTTCACAAGGACTATTATTATATTATATCCTTCGATGAAAATTAATTAAATATAATATCTACTATTGAAATTATTGTTATATATTTTAGTTTGGCCACCTGGTTTGTGTCATGCAAATTCATATCTAAAGTTTGAAAGTATATTTTGTGCCATGAGTGTTTAAAGTTTGATTCTAACATGTGTATCTTGTACATAAATGTTTGAAGTTTCACTATGCATATTTGGTCAAGAATTGGTGTCACGTTTATAAATATTTTCAGTCTACTTACATAGTTTGTGTCATAAATTTATAAATATTTTCAGTCTACTTACATAGTTTGTGTCATAAATTTATAAATATTTTTAGTCTACTTACATAGTTTGTCATGAATTTTAATGTTTGTCAGATCGTCATCGAAGACATGGAAGGTGGCTTTCCAAAACCATCACCGTCTACAAGTCAAGCTACCGTTAACTTGAAACGGAAAGATTTTGTTAACGTCGATGATCGTGCGAAAAGGGTTAGTCGTGTGTGTGTGTGTGTGTGTGTGTGTGTGTGTGTGTGTGTGTGTGTGTGTGTGTGTGTGCAAAATGCTGAAACAGAATGTTGTTTCTGGCATTGAAAAAGAAGTATTAACCGAAATCAATTTAATAAATTTAATTTACTTAATTCATTCACAGTACACGTTCTTCTAGACTTGTGTGTTATTAAATCTACGAAACTGATTGAAGATTTTAGAAAAGTTTAATATGCTACAAAGCCTTCATTCCTTGCTTACACCAAACACAAATCACACGTACACTCAAGCATACACACTCAAGATACAAACGCACGCACGCACGCACGCACGCACACACACACACACACACACACACACATACACACTAATATATTTTATTGTATATAGTAGCATATGGTTACAAATACATTTGTACATATTCAAATTGTATACAAGCATACGTGCTAACAATACAATTTTTCCTACAAGCGAAGATATTTTAGAGAAAAGGTGTAATAATTTCACTACATTAACAAGATTAGCAGTAATAGTAACAGTAGTAGTAATGGTAATAGTAGTAATAGTAGTAGTAGTAGTAGTAATAGTAGTAGTAGTAGTAGTAGTAGTAATAGTAGTAGTAGTAGTAGGAGGAGGAGGAGTAACAGTAGTAGTAGTAATAGTAGTAGTAATAGTAGTAGTAGTAGTAGTAATAGGAGGAGGAGGAGGAGTAACAGTAGTAGTAGTAATAGTAGAAGTAGTAGTAGTAGTAATAGTAGTAGTAGGAGGAGGAGGAGGAGTAACAGTAGTAGGAGGAGGAGGAGTAACAGTAGTAGTAGGAGGAGGAGGAGGAGGAGGAGGAGCAGTAACATTAGTAGTAGTAATAGTAGTAGTAGGAGGAGGAGGAGGAGTAACAGTAGTAGTAGTAATAGTAGTAGTAGGAGGAGGAGGAGGAGGAGGAGGAGGAGTAACAGTAGTAGTAGTAGGAGGAGGAGGAGCAGTAATATTAGTAGTAGTAATAGTAGTAGTAGTAGTAGTAATAGTAATAGTAGTAGTAGTAGTAGTAGTAATAGTAGTAGTAGTAGTTATAATAGTAGGAGGAGGAGGAGGAGTAACAGTAGTAGTAGTAATAGTAGTAGTAGTAGGAGGAGGAGGAGGAGGAGGAGGAGGAGGAGTAACAGTAGTAGTAGTAGGAGGAGGAGGAGCAGTAATATTAGTAGTAGTAATAGTAGTAGTAGTAGTAGTAATAGTAATAGTAGTAGTAGTAGTAGTAGTAATAGTAGTAGTAGTAGTTATAATAGTAGGAGGAGGAGGAGGAGTAACAGTAGTAGTAGTAATAGTAGTAGTAGTAGGAGTAGTAGTAGTAGTAATAGTAGTAGTAGTAGTAGTAATAGTAGTAGTAGGAGGAGGAGGAGGAGTAATAGTTTCTAGCATATTCTTAACTCATGTGTATACTCCAACTCAGACACTTACAAAATACCATCATAAGGAATGCCCAGTGTCGGGTTACTCTGATAATCCAAAGTATACAAAAATTTTAAAATAGATATAGGCAAATACACTCAGCTGCAAGTAGTAATGGTAATAACTCTAGTAGAAGTAATAGCAGTAGAAGTAGAAACAGTAGTAGAAGTAGTAGTAGTAGTAAAAGTAGTATAAGTAGTAGTACTAGAAATATATGTAATAGTAACAGTAGTAGTAGTAGTAGTAGTAGTATCAGATGTAATGGAAGTAGTAGTAACAGTATTAGAAGTAGAGAAGTAGTAGTAATAGAAGTAACAGTAGCAGTAGTAGTAGTAATAATAATAATAATAGTCGTAGTAGTAGTAACAGTATTAGAAGTTATAGTCACAGTAGTATAACTAGTAGTAGTAATATAGTTAGAGTAGTAGAATTAGTGCTAACAGTAGTAGAACGTAGTAGTCATTACAGTAGCAGAAGTAGTAATAAGAAGAAACAGTAATACATTGAGAAGTAGTAGTAACAAAAAATAACGGTAGTAATAGTAATAAAAATAGAATAGAAGTAGTAGTAGTAGTAGTAACGGTAGTAATAGGATTGGTAGTAACAATAGTAAAGGTAGTAGAAATAATGGTAATATCAGTTATCAATTATCTGATGACGAACGGTTTTCATATACTTAATGAATTTCTGTAATTTCTACTTTGTTGAACAGGTTCCAGTAGACAAGATGAGACATTACGATGATTTGTTCAGATACTTATTTCATGACTTGATCGATAACATTCAGAAAGTTAGGGTAATATTCATCTGGGTTGGAGAGTACTGCAACAGTTACAAGGTATCATTCGAAGATCTGAGGGAGATTGTGGATCCATATACGCCGCTGGGTTTAATTAAAATCAGCAGGGAGCACAAATTATGCAGAGAACTGTGTTTTGCCGCTGTGTGCAGGTTAGTAAAGAAGTAGAATATTAGTACGATGAAGGTTTCAAAAAAGACATTTACTGGACTAATTTACTCCGTTTACTTCTTTCCTTAAAAGAGCCAAAGAACTTAATTGGAAGTAAAGTTTTATAGATAGATAGATAGATAGATAGATAGATAGATAGATAGATAGATAGATAGATAGATAGATAGATAGATAGATAGATAGATAGATAGATAGACAGACAGACAAATAGATAGATAGATAGATAGATAGATAGATAGATAGATAGATAGATAGATAGATAGATAGATAGATAGATAGATAGATAGATAGATAGATAGATAGATAGATAGATAGATAGATAGATAGATAGATAGGAATTAATTGAAAATACAGTCAATATAAACACAATGCTCAAACAGAGATGCATAACATCTGAAGTAAAGTTTTATGGGCTAATAAACATACGATTTCAATATACGTAAATATTTGTTAGTGTGTGGGCTCAGATGGTTATTTTTCTTCAGAAAAATTATATTCTGAGTAATGTATATTTATTCTCCATCATAAGTTATCATTACGCACAATAAGGTCAATAAACTCATCAATTTAATTTATTAAATCAATAATCAAATATAACATGACCAGTACAATAAAATAGATTACTTGACATCAATATTTCCATGAACCCAAGTTCGGATAATCTTATAATTACACATATCAATAGCAAAAATGCACGAAATATTTCTAAGTCCATTCTTTCAAAATCAGTCAGTTAACTTGACTGCCTTTCACGACTGGACTTCTTGCCACACGAAAATTCAATTGATCATAAAATAGAATTCTCTTCAGCATGTAAACCTTTGATCTCAGCCCATTGGCCGGTCTTGTTCTCATAAATCTTTACCATTGGATAATAAAAACTACTCATCCAGTTGGAACTAGTTTGCATTACTTCAGCAATTTCTAGCATGTTCTCAACTCGAGTGTTTACTCCAACTTGACACTTACAAAAATACCATCATAAGAGGTGCCCAATGTCCGGTCACTTCAACAATTAAATAATTTATATAACAATTAAATTTAGAAATAAGGATAGAAAAATTTACTCAACCACAGAGAGGATGTATTTCCTAGCTTTAAATTATATGATAGATTAATGAGTAAATGTATTTCATACTTCTGTTTTATATGATTGACTAATGAGTGAATGCATTTAGTATCTCTATTATATATGATTGACTAATGATTGAAATATTTCATACCACTGTCCTATATGATTGTCTAATGATCGAATGTATTTCATACTATTGTCTAATATGATTCACTACTGATTGCATATATTGCATACCTCTGCCATATGTGATTGACTAATGATTTAATGTATTTCATACTTCTGTCTTATATTATTGACAATGAGTGGATGTATTTCATAACTGTCTTATGCAATTGGGAAATTGGTGAATATATTTCATTCATCAGTCTTATGTGACTGACTAGTGACTGAATGTATTTCAAACCACTCTCTGATATTATTGACTAATTAATTATTGAATGTATTTTTACCTCTGTTTTCTACGATTGACTATTGAGTGAATGTATTAAACATTCCTGTCTTATATGATTGGTTAATGTGTGAATGTATTTCATACCTCTATCTTATGCTATTTGTTAATGGAAAAATGTATTCATACCTCTGTCTTATGTGATTATCTAATGATTGAATATCTTTCACACCTCTGTCTTATATGATTGATTAATAAGTGTATGTATTTCAGATCTGTCTTATATGATTAGGAAATGAGTGAATGTATTTCTTTCCTCTGTCTTATATGATTGACCTATGATTTAATGTATTTCGAACCTATGTATTTTATGACTGTCTAAAGCATGAATGTATTTCGTACCCCTGTCTTATATTATTGACTAGTTATGAACGTACTTCATACATCTGTCTTATGTGACTGACTAATGAATGAATGTATTTCATATCTCTGTCTTATATGATTGACTAATGAGCGAAATGAGTGATTGTGTTTCATAATTTTGTCTTATATGATTGACTAATTAGTTAATGTATTTCATACCGCTGTCTTATGTGACTGACTAATGAATTAATTATTTCGTAGCTCTGTCTTATGCGACTGACTAATGAATGAATGTATTTCATACTTCTGTCTTATATGACTGACTAATTAGTGAATGTAATTCACACTTCTGTCTTATATGACTGACTAATTAGTGAATGTATTTCATACCTCTTCTTTAAATGATAATGTTACGATGTTCCTACTATGTATCTGAAGAAGATTTGGTATTTATAAAAGTGTGTCAAGCACACATTAATATCAAAGTGTGCAGGTTCACGCTAGTATTATGTCAAAAACACAGCCAGAGCGACAGGGAACCTAGTCCGTGACAGTTGGCAGAGCTGTACCGCAAAATTAAACATTGCTATCGACATAGCAAGGTATGAGTGTAGCACTAATATATCAAAGTATAACAGTTTTTTTCATCGCAACAACATGTAGCACAAAGTAACATCTCTGCCATTGTAGCGAGATAGAAAAAGAGTCAGAGCGCTCTCAATGTAGCTGGATTTAACAGTGCTGTTAAAATATAGCAAGGTTTAACACCACCATCGATGTAACGAATATTGACCCACACACAACTTCATCAACAGGAGAAGTGGGTGATGGGTGTTTGTCCACACTTATGTTCAGAAGTCCTTCATTCTAGCTAAAGTGCAGCTGGAACCCTGACTGGATCAGTGCTCTCTGTTCGCCACTATCTCTCACTGGATGTCAAACCATTTTTATATAACTTTTCCTAGTCTTCAAGGCACATATGTCGCATCCTAGAAAATCATACACTACCTAGATCTTCACTCAACTACTCCACCGTTCACTAAATAAAAAATAAGACAATGATTAGTGTAAACCATATCATTATTAATTTTTTAAATAAAATAGGATTACTCTAAGCTATAAATCTAAACACTAAATAAAAATATAATATAATTATTGTAAAGTACACCACCAATCATTACAGAAAATTATATATGATTGTGTAAATTACACCACTACACTCTAAAGAAAAGTAAAAATTAATTAAAGTACACCAATACACAGTAAAGAATAATGAACCATGATTAGTGTAAAATTCACCACTAGACACTAAGGAAAAGTAAACTATGATTAGTTAGAAAATAATAGTGCTGTACTAAATTGTAGAGCCAAATTATAATGCTATAATTTAGTGAAAATAAAATAAAATTCCTATATCCTACTATCGCGCGGACAAATGGACTCGCAAATGAACATACAAAGAGAGACGAGACGTGAGTTATTTGTGAGTGGATTTTTGCTATTTCATTAATAAGATTTTAATGTTTACAAATATAATCCTCTCAGGCATCTTGTCATGCATACCACAGCTATCTGTAATTTATTGACTGATTGCATTGCCAGGAGAGCTAACATTCCGTGTGTGGCGGTGAGAGGCAGCAGCAAGAGGCCTTATGGGTACTGTTTTGACGACGTCAGTAAAACGTGTACCTTGAGTGAAGCAGTCTGGAATGCAGTCTATGTAGACGGTAACTGGCGTTTGATCAGTTTGAGAGACGCGAAGAGCTACGAGACGAGAGAAGAGATAGTTGAAGTGGACATATACGGCAAGGAAAGAAAACAAATGTAAAAGATTTGTTTGAGGAACATTCTTTACTTTTACACATTTTGGTGTCTTTAAAAATATTCTTGACATTTACTTCACACAGTCTCCTTTTTATTATATGATAACTACACCTTACATTTCAATTACGAATCTACACATTAAGACTTTACAGTCAATAAAATATGATTCCTGTACTTGTTTAAACCTGTATGAAAGTATTCAAATTCACTTTTACAAGTGTTAATATGAAAGTATTTCAGCAAATGCAAATAAATGTTATCAATGACTTTAATGTAATTGCAAATATACTCAATACATTCTTGGGGTAATGAACTTTTCCAGTGAGAGCAACAATGTTGTAGTTAAACGTTCACATTCACGACACCACATTCTGTGCTAACAATGATCAAATGTGATGTAAGTCACCAAACAAGCAGTAATTATACAATTGAATGGCAACAATTGCTCAACAACTAATCGCACACAATCATGCCAAACTACTTAGAGGAGAAAAGGATTTATTTTTTTTATTAGATGAACATTCTAGTCCTGCGATTATCACAACCCGCAAGTTTGTAATTTTAAAATATAACATATTGTACATCAACGTTAATTTCAGAAAACTGTAAAAAGTGGCAATTTATCCGACATAATGAATTGCCTTTAGGTACAACATAAGCTTAATAATAGTGCTAATCGTACAAGCACTTAGCTAACTCCAGATGAATAGTTCCATGCATAACTAACATTTCGGTCTGCATGTTTGCAAACTTGTGACTTGTGACTAACAGTTGGGAGGGGGGGGGTTAGAAATGAACAAATGAATGAAAATCAAGTTTCAGCATACGACAAGGGATGCATGTTAAGAATGGCGCATTGTATCATCTTGCACGTGTTTTATCAGTCAAATAAAAAACATTTCGTTTCACCCTTTAGTGGGTTCTAATTTAGCAGCATTTTAATGTCAGAAACAGTCGTTTACTCTGTAGTGAGTCTAATAAAATAAAGAAAGGAGAGTTTTGGATTGCCAAGTGTGAGCATACATTCAGCGCCCGTGAATTATGTACGGTTATTTGCGCAACATATTTCTATTCACATTCATTGTTAATTAAAAGTCAAGACATGTTCCTTGTCACAATAAACAGAGATGTAGAAAATGGACTGGAAAACTTAAGCTTTTGTGCGAAATAAAAGATTTAATTCCTATCGTATAATTACAACTGTTTGTCTGTTTTAATATCTTTCCTTCTTTTTATCTCTGCATACATAATGAAATAAATTGTGACTTCATACAAATGGAATGTAAACACACTTACTTACTTACTCACAATTATTGGTAGTCACAGTCAGCTATTTAATTAATAATTCATTAATATCATGCATTTATTCCTATTTTGTTCTGGTTTTATTTTAATTATGTAATTTATATTGTCTCCTGTGTTTAGAAAGCACAATTTTAACTCAACACTATTGTTTTAACTAATTAAAAACACATTCTGTCACTTATTATTTTTATATTTTATCACTTACTTTAATATTGTTGTTTTGAATATTTAAAGATTATTCATATTTATTTCTTTGTCTTGTCATTTGTTTATTTTTTGTTATCTTTTCGGTTTGCATTTTTCAATATTTGCTTAAGTGTCAACCTTAATACTTACAGTATAAATTAATAAATTATTTTTTTAATTATATTAAATAGAGCTGTTAAAGACGATGTAACCGTTAAAGTATATATAAGTAAAATTATTTCGTTGTCGACATATATTCTAAAGGTTAGCTGCTTGCGACATTTTATTGTACTTTTCTTCATTTTGGGGGGATCCTACATGACATTTCACTTTGCCACTTCAGTGTTCCTGTTGTTTTGTTTCGATCTCAGATCAATTATTACTGAAGGACAGATGTCAGATTTTTTCTTCATGCCAAATCCAGAAGATTTCGTGCATTTTTGTCTGCCTGATGATCAGGACTGGCAATTACTGAAGAACCCAGTCAGCAAAGAGAGATTTGTTAATCAACCTGTATTTCATCCTGAGTACTTCCTGTCAAAATGGCGACTTGTTGATTGCGATGCCACCATTCATGCTAAAAATGGCATTAGTGAACTGACATTTTTAAATTCATTTTCGGAAAAATCTAATGACCAAGTTTCTGGTACCCGTCTGCAAGATTCTTTTTTCCATCACGATCTTTTCTTTAGAGAAGAAGATCCAGAGAATGGATTTCCAGACGATCTGAAAATTTCGCGTCACATCTGTTTTAAAAACGATAAAAACATGAAAACAGTAATTGTTCGTTTTCCTGTCAATGGTGTCTACTTGCTTCTCTTTAAAAATGCGGCCAATAACAAAGTTTGCGAGGTGTTACTGAAATGCAGCGGGATCACTGGAAAACAACCAGAGATTCCTTATAGCCCTGACCTTGTGAAAAATGGCGTTGGGGTTGTAAAAGAATCACGTTACGTGGTTCGGGATTCATTTAAGGAGAGCATAATCGAAGTTCAACCATGCGAGAAAGTAGTCATTCCATTGATATTCAAAAGAAAGAGGAAACGCAAAGAAAGAGCACATTTTTCCAAGGTCGAGGGGAAAACGACAAAATCTATTGGTGATAATTCAGCTGAGTTAAATAACTATGAAGCTTCTCTTGTTGGAAGTGAGGAAACATTGACTGGTAGTAAGATATGCCTTCATAATACACCACAGGACAATGAAGACTATGTTCGAATTGCTGTTCAGGTCCCTCCCCTTAGCATGGAGTTAGCTGTCATTGTCAAGGCCGCCATACGTGGGAGAGAGAAGGAAAACGTCGCTAACTTCCTGTTAACACACGACGACAGATTACAAGGCCGCAACTGGAACAAACACACTAACGAGCAAGTAAGTATACCTGTATTTAGTTACAAATAAGGCTAAATATGTTGCGCATCTGTAGTTTCATGCTTTTATTTAATTCCTCTTGTCATAAAATTGTCTACGTCCTAGTTTAGCTTCTAACATTGCTGAATGTCCCATCCTTTGTTCAGTTTCATAAATTATTTGTTTCCTGACATTTAAAACATGTAATTCTAGTTCCCATTGTTATTTCAGAGCATTTTTAAAAATATAAATCTAGTTTGTATTTTACTGTACTAGAGACTGTGGCATTCTTTATTTACAATCAAGTGTCTGATATAAAAAAAATAATTGTTTATTTGCCATACCTGCAGAAAGAGGAAATCCGAAAACTTGAAAAAGATGGGAAAGTTACTCCCACCATGTCAAGCAAATTGCTACAGCTGTACCAAAGAGGTGAGCTGCTTGCTTTTCGTACACACTAATGTACGTGGTATGGAAGAAACTAGATCTCAGTTTTTACAGGTAACTAAATATATGACCATATTCTGTTGCGTGCTTTGAAAATTTACTTCAATAGAAACTTCAAGCATAAGTACTCACGAGTGGGTGCTGGTATACTGAACGTGTTATCAAGGTCTGAGCTACTGGCTTATTTTTAGTTTCAAAACAATCTCAGAATTTATATTAATATAGAACTACGATGGGGAATTTCTATAAACCGAAAACTGTTAAATGTATGCATGTTTCTGTGTATTTGCATATTTATGAATTTCATTATCTCTCCGTCTCTCCCCCTCCATCTATCTATTTATCTATCTATCCTTCTATCTATATACCTATCTATCTATCTATTCTTCTATGTATCTATCTATAACGCCACCGCCAATTAGTTAATGGATATTATTATTTATTAATTAATAATCCAAAAATAATTACAAGTGATGAGAATCTTATTTATTTATTAATGAACCTCCAGCAGACACCATTCATCTCTCACTTGGCTGATATGTGGGCGCTGTAAACGTTTTCTCTCTTCCACAATATTAAAGATAAACATTGAACGTCAACAAATATTCCGTAGGTGGAAAACTTCTTAATAAAGGAGAAGACACATCTGTCTTTAATCTATATTTAGCGAGCCCCCCTCCACCCAACATTCTATTCCAATATAAGATTATCAATATGCATAGGAAGGTGAATAAATATAACAATAAATATATTAAATCAACAATCAAATATACATATGACAAATACAATGAAACAGAATACTTGACATCAATATTTCAAGAAAACTACATTCGAATAATTTCTGTGTTTTAAGCAATCCATATCCTAATCCATAAATACAGTTCAATAATTCACTACAAATCACAGTGTAGTTCTTATGAGAGAATAGAAATGGAGTTATTAGAGATAAGCGATAATAGTCTTATCATAATCTGATTTAAACAAAGCCAAAATGGTCTTCCATGCGCCTTTTTGGCACCAATGTCACAAATTATAATTCAATTCAATTTCCATTTATTTCCCTCCTCATACTGAAAACAGTTTCACCACTTGTTCTCTCAAAGTCAACTTTGGCTTTTTCTGCTGTACCAGCTTGTTCAAGCAGAACACAAATTGTGGTAATTTCTAGTACTTCCCTGTATCATAATTTTTCTCGATGTAGTCAGCATACTTTGTCATCATTTTTCAAAGGAGTGTAGTGTATTCCTTTACACTTACACACACTGCTTCCCACCTATACCATGGACAGTTGTAGCAGTTTACAATCAGTTAACCAGACATTCATATCATACACAAAAAATGAAAATAAAAGGCTTCTCCACTCTGAAAAACACAACCAGGGAACAACACTAAGTTTCCAGCCAATCGCTTTATAACACCATTCTATCTTACATACATGTCTCAACTTACAATTTCCTGCAACAGTATTTACTAGCCTGATATATACACACATCATAATAAGTGCAGCATATCAATGTCAGGCATTAGCATACTACATTTAAGCAGCATACTTCAAATATTTGTAGAAATAATAGTCTACTCATTTAACACATCTCTACATAAAGCACAGGGTTCTCTGTGGCAGAAAAAATTTGCCTATCCCAATTTTTAAACTTATTTTTTATATAAGTTATTAAATTGTCGTAGTGACCTGACTTTGGGGACTCCTTATGATGGTATTTTTGTAAGTGTCTGAGTTGCAGTAAACACTAGTGTTGAGAATATGCTAGAAATACTGATGTAATGCAAACTAGTTAAACTAGTGAGCAGTTTTTATTATCCAATGGTTATGATTTATGAGAATTAGACCAGCCAGTGGGCTAAAATCTAAAAGTTTACCTGCTGTAGAAAATTCTATTCACTGATCACTTGAATTTGGTTTGGCAAAGAAGTCCAGTCTTGAAAGGCATCTGTTTGCTTAATGGTGAGTTAACTGACTGGTTGAGAGAAAGTGGAGTTTCATGCATTTTTGCTATTGAGGTATTATACTTGTGTTTTATGTAGATAGGTATTATGTGAGTAGACTATTATTTCTACAAATGTTTGAAGTAAAATACTCGTACAAAGTATGCTAAACACTTTACATTGTTTGGACATGCTGTATTTATTATGCTGTGCATGTATCAGGCTAATAAATAGCATTGCAGGAAACTATAAGTTGAGACTGGAATGTAAGAAAGAATGGAGTTATAGAGTTATAAGCTGGAAACCTTGCGTTTGTTCCCTGATTATATTTTACAGGGATAAGCAGCCTTTCTTCATTGTATGATATGAATCTTCTGCTTCACTGATTATATGACCATGGCAGATGTGGAAAGCATTGACTTTACTGAGAATAAAGGATACACTGCACATTGCTGATGTAAGGTGCCATTGTATGCTGACCACACCAAACAATTCTAGTACAAGTTAAATACTAGAAATTGCTATGTTTGCTATTCTGCTTCAGGAAGCTGGTTTGGCAAAAAAAATCACCCATATTGACTTCTAGGGAATAGTGGTGGATCCATGTTTTTTGTCATGAAGAGAGAAAAAATATTGAAATTGATGTGGACAATGAACTTGTGATTTTGATACAAATAAATGTGCAAAAAAGACAATTGGGGCTTTGTCTATACAAGGCTACATAGTTGTTTTGTTGTTTATCTCTAATAACTCCATTTAGTTCTCTGATACGAACTATCTTGCCATTTGTAATGACATTGTTGTTGAATTGTATTTTAGGATATAAGACTAAGAAATATAGAAATTATTTGAATGTGCTTTTGTGGAAATATTGATGTCAAGAAATCTTTTTCATTGTATTTGTTATATGTATATTTGATTGTTGATTTAATAAATTTATTGGACTTCTTACCAGTATAGAAGAAGAAAGTGGGTGGAGGGGGGACTCCTAAAATATAGATTAAAGACGGATTTGTCTTCTCCTTTAGTAAAACGTTTTTAACCTACGGAATATTGTGTGACGGTAAATGTTGTTTTAATGTTGTGGAAGAGAGAAAACGTTTACAGAGCCCGTATATCCACCAAGTGAGAGAGACAAGTGGTGTCTTCTGGAGAATTATTAATAACAAAAATTAAGATTCTCAACACTATGAATGATTGATTAATTAATAATAATCATATTCATTATCTAGGTGGCGTTCGATCACACTAGCTATCTCTTTTTGTTCGCTTTGTTCTCACCTTTTTATTTATTTAAAAATCACAACATAATAATTGCTGTATATTGCCTGACTGATAAAATTTTCCATCCCGTTTTATATTCTATCAAAACATTTCTTTCCTTAAGCTCTACAAATCGATATTTATTGGGTCGGCAATATATCAAATGGATTAAACACCTCACATCATTTCTATTTTCAATGGATTAAACATCTAACTAATGTTAAATCATTTCTATTATTAAACCAAATTATTTATATTTTCAGAATTTGTTCATGCTGAATTATTCGATGACGTTAATGAGCTGGAATCCGTTTTTGCTGATGCCAAGAAATCGATTGTAGCACAAGATATCTACCAAACTCCCTGGTTCGGAAATGCTAAAGGCGAACTTCGAAATCTGAGACTTGAGGATTTTGTAAGATTTAAGTTTTCGTAAACACATGCTAATAACATAAACATTCGAGTACCAATCCACATAGCTACAGACACGTTACACAAACACAAACATCAGAGCTTTATTCCGCATCTATCTTCACTATATTTGTCGTGATGAATCTGAAACTATTGTTCAGTGACTCGATATTCTAAATTAAACAATATTATTGGTATTGAAAGTAATGCTAAACACGAGAATTTGTGATTCAAGGTGAAAGGAGTGACTGCCGACGAGTAACGGTCTCTAACTCTTGTGAAAGTAGTCATTTTGTTCAACAAGAACTTCCTCGTTTCTCTCCCTTTATGAGGTAAAGTCTCCAGAAAAAGTTTGAACGAACGTTGCTCTCAAGATCAAATTTACACGGCACACTTTTCAGTTATTTTGTTTATAATCAAGATTAAATAACGTTTATTTCTAATTTAGTCTGCTTACATTAAACTAAATGTTTAATTTACTTTTCAAATATTATTTGAAGTAAATTGTTCTAAAACCTACACCGACAAAGGTAACATAATTTGCAATTCAAAATGTGTGTATCACCACGACAAATTGCTTATTCCGATATCTACTCCTGCAACGTAACATTTTTTTAAGTTTTAAAGGAGCCAAATTTCTATGTACATCTCCTTGCCACATATTGTCGATGACGTCGGAAACTCAAATTAAACAAAATAGTTTAAGAAGATTTTGCGTAAAAAACCGTATGTTTATTTCTCTAATTAAGAACTGTTAACTTTTTTTGTTATTTAAGGTTTCCTAACTTCATTTATCTAATATATTTGAGAATAAATTTATTGTCATCATAATATTGTAATATGATGAATTATGGTATCTATATTTTAAAAAATCTTAGGATAGAGAATTTTACATGAGTAATATTAATACTAGGACATCGTTTGCTTATTAAAAGCAAACATTAAAATATTGGTTATATTACTTTACTACTGCTTAATGTTGGAATTGGAAACAAACAAAAATAAAACAACACCAGTAAGTGATAACTGAACTGAATCAAAGTCGAGATAAGGAAAGTAAGAAAAGAAAGAACTGGATTGTTTCACATACTCTATCAAAGTAATCTAAACATGTGTAGTTAAAAAGAGCAACTCACAAATAAGATCTTGTAATTTACATGATTCACTTGTGTGTAAACAAATTTGTATGTTAAACTCAAAATGTGTTTCGATCATCAAGAAAATTTTACGACTGCACCAAGAAAAACGGCGCTTACTAATTGCATCGTAATAAATTCACAACAAAATGCTAGCTAATACCACATAATGATCTCTCTCTCTTTCTCTCTTCTCTCTTTCTCTCTTCTCTCTTTCTCTCTCTCTCTTTCTCTCTCTTTCTCTCTCTCTCTTTCTCTCTCTCTCTTTCTCTCTCTCTCTCACTCTCTTATACTATTCTGGTATACTGGACTTCCAAACGGTTTCTATCTGATTCACTGAGTCTGCGAATGCCGTTATTGAGCAGTAAAATTACCACATTTTTATCGTTACTCCGTTTCATCTGCATCATACAACGGAACGCAACTGACCATATATGATAGTTGAACGTCTGATTAAGATTCCCCCCTCCCCCTTCCTTAGCGTAGCAGAGTCGCTTATATCTGCGCAATCATGTCATATCTTAACGACTTCCTTAAAGGTTCAGAGTTGTTATCTTAGATGGTTTACCGTGTGAATAACAACGACATAGTTTAACACGCGACTAGACAAAGATTATTTATTTGGCACTAACAGCCCGCTGTAAAATGTACTAAATGCAATATTAATAATGCAAGAAGAGAAATGTAGCAGAATTTAAAAATGCATAAATCGTAATTTCCCCAGGGGTATATGTATATCCTTGCGGTTAGTTGTGTATTATATAAATACCCTTATTTTTCTCTTCATTGAACGGATGACTAGAATTTTAAGTTACTCTATTGCTCAATTGTTCTGTTACTCTATAGAAACATTATAATGTAATATTAATACATGTAGTAATCATGTGTATTATGTCATCGTTATCACCCTCTTTATCGATCCTATCTTTATATATTCAGAAAAAGAAGACTACGGAAATTGAGAAAATTATAGAGCAGAACAGGGGGAGATCGCGAAAAAAAAATCGCCAACATTTAATGGATCTATTTCGAATAGGTAAGATAATGATTCTAAACATAAGCTTTTCTTATGTATATGAACACTAACCTGCCATTATTTAGACATTATTTAGTAAGCTCGAACTGTTATAGAACTTTGCATTGTTAGGAACTGTCATTACTTTTAATGAGAGCCATTCGTCTGTTTACCTTTCTCTGTCCTTATTTCTTTCACCTTCTTCCTCTCTCGCTCTCTCACACATTTTATCCACATATATTTATACATACAGGCGTACACTCACATGTAAATTTACGAACATTAGATTATTTTTTGTTAATTCTTGGGCACCATTCACTGATTATGGTTATTTTTTATTAATCAGACATCAGCAGTCAAATTAATATATATACATAGATATAATTCACCATAGAAATTAGAGTGGAGTTTCAGAGTGATACATATTGTCAAAGTACATAACTTTCAATGATGGCAGCTGTTGCTGCAAGAGTTCACAATCACATGGTTTGCAACAAGTCACTTTCCTTTCTATTAGGGATTGTCCAATGTATCTCTTCTAGGCACATTACATACGTGTTCCAGAATCTTTGATGCACCCACAAAATACACAGTGGTGAATCTTCCAGAACTTTGTATGTGCTTTCAAAGCACATCACACAGAGTGTACTAGTGTTTTCATGTGTGATACTTAGCACATCCTGAGGAATATTCAAGAAACTTTCATGAATTCTCTAGACCAAACTCAAGCCTCAATTTTTACCATATTGGTTCTTGAACAGAACTAAAGGAATCAACTTATAGCA
The DNA here is from genome assembly GCA_028829895.1 of Sinotaia quadrata. Taxonomy (NCBI): domain Eukaryota; kingdom Metazoa; phylum Mollusca; class Gastropoda; order Architaenioglossa; family Viviparidae; genus Sinotaia; species Sinotaia quadrata. The sequence continues at coordinate 50,040,523 of CM054177.1, read as the reverse complement.
GCACATTTACTGATACGTAAGAAGACAACGTTGGATACACACAACAACGTGATCTGGTAAAGTACAGTAGTCACTGTAGTCTGAAGTGATACAAGACTATGAAATTTTTAAAACTTTCGCTCCTTCATACAAAAGTCAAATTAAGGTAACACTAAATTTCAGGCATATTTCATCTTTAAACTCCTTTCTCTCTTATACACTTTCTCAACTCAAAAATCCAGCAATTATATCATTAGCCCAATACAGACACAGCATAAGAAATATAATTAACATTCCCAATTAATAATGCACAACGCAGTGAACATAGAAATAATTGTTCAATTAAATAAGCATTCTCCAATTCAAGACAGGTCAATAGCATACACGTACGAAATATTTCTAAGTCCAGTCTTTCTTTATCAGTCAGTTAACTTAACAAAAGCTAATGATCGCCTTTATGACTGAACTCGAGTTATGTCAAAATCAAAGCAATTAGAATAGAGAACTTCAACAAAGTAACTTCGGTCCATCCCCCTTTGGATGAAGTTGTTATGAGCAAGTATGAGACTATTAGTCAGAAAATCTACTCATCCGCTTGGAACTGGATTGGATTGCATCAGCAAGTTTCTGTATATTCTTTACCCGAGTTGTTTACTCCAACTCTGACAAACACACTACCATCATAAGCAGTGCCTAAGTCAGATCACGTTAACATTCGCAACAAATATATATTGAGTTTAGAAATAGGGATAGGCAAATTTACTCCACCACACAAACCATTATTTAAATTCCGCTCTTTCAATAAACATAAAATATATACTAAACTTCCGAGTAAATTCATGCACAAATTATATCAATCTCTCTGTTAATTCTCAAAATTTAAGCCCATATTCACACTAATTCACACACACAAACTTATACAATCCTATTTGATATTCAAACACAAATTATATAGAACTCCCTATAATTAATACACAAATTGCATCAATGAACACGTCTAACTGTTACATGTTAAGGCTGGTAAGATTATTTTTACAAAATATCCAGTAGGAAATAATATTTCTTTATAATATATTGGAATAGTAAGCCCCACTCCACCCCACTTCCCCAGAAGATACATGGCGCCAATATCTAAAACCATTAGCTGATTCCATACTGATCAAAGAATAATAGGAGGGCAAGGTAGAACCAAGGAGTGTTCCAGCTAGCTCGACGACATCCCTAAAGATGGACTTTGGAAAGGCCTGGTGCGATTCCACTGGGTGCTCAGATCAGACTCGCTCTACAGCCCACCCCCACCCCCCTATGGTTAAAAATAATTTAAAATACAGCACTTCCCACTTCCTGCGTGAAATCGGCGTAAACTGGAATAACTTCCCTAACCAATCAATCAGTATAGATAGATAGATAGATAGATAGATAGATAGATAGATAGATAGATAGATAGATAGATAGATAGATAGATAGATAGATAGATAGATAGATAGATAGATAGATAGATAGATAGATAAGATAGATAGAAAGATAGATAGATAGAAAGATAGATAGATAGATAGATAGATAGATAGATAGATAGATAGATAGATAGATAGATAGATAGATAGATAGATAGATAGATAGATAGATAGATAGATAGATAGATAGATAGATAGATAGATAGATAGATAGATAGATAGATAGATAGATAGATAGCAATAAGGACATTAATGTAATTTTAAATATGATGGTGATGTTAATCTCGAGTTATGGCTAGCTTCTAGCCTTCGGGTCGATATCTTCCTAAAATGTTGTTTTTACTTACAACTTACCTTTTGGCTCCACTCCCAACCCTTGGTGACACGATGACGTCACAAGTGCAGAAAGGACATGGAAAGACATAAATGAATTAAAAACAAATATTTAATAAAGAAATAACATCAATGAATGTTATATGAATTGTAGGAAGACGGACAGATATATAGTATAAGAATCTCAAGCAATAATTTAAGGAAATTCTAAATATACCAGAATTATATTTTTTAAATAAGTAACTATTAATTATAAATAAAAAGCTCGAAAGTCGAGAGTGTCGTGACTGAATATTCGTATTCTGAATTCGAGTCATATCATTTAATCAATAATCGGATTAAAATTACAACTAAATTTAATTACAAACACATATAGACCTCTACAGTTAGAAAACAGAATCAAAATAACACATAAATACATCTAGAGTGCTGTGCAAAACTTAAAATAAACTTGCGACTGCAAAGACAATGAGTTACATTAACAAGATAAATTTAACTTTTGTTAGAATTTGAACGTGCTTTGGACCTGCAAGATCTTGATTTCCTGGAAGAGCTGTTTGCTTCAACGAAAGAGTCTCTCATGGCGCACCACATACAACAAACACTTTGGTTCGTGGAATCCCAGAAATCCTGTCGACAACTTCAACGTCAGCATTTTGTAAGATTATGTCTTTGATAAATTTCAGTTAAAATGTATTCCTTACATCACACCACAAAAGAAGTCCTCACATTTCAGGAATGAAATATGCTATAAGATACACTTTACTGTTCCATGATATATTTTACAAAACTCTGTTTAAGTATATTCCCTACATCATAGTACAATATAAGCCCTACATCGTATTTTTTCTAACTCGAAAAGAAAAGCGTATTCTACCTACATACCAGAAATAACCCCTATAGCCAATGAAATATATTTCCACTCCTATGTAAAAATTTATCTTTATCACAAAACAATTCCATTTCCCGCATTCACAACAATAAATTATCTAAATCACAATGCAAAACGACTGGGGGGGGGGGGATACCACACAACAAATTTTCCAATTATTTTTAAAGTCACTAATAGCAAACAACAATTGTTACCAACAGAATGGGTTACTTCTCTTTGCTTGTTTTCGCAAAAGGAGTAAGAAAGCATTGATGTTGGTGTTGTCGTTGTGTCTTAAATGTTTTCTTTTATATTTTTGTCATTAGAGACAAGAAAAAAGTCGATTTGAAGAGGCAATCATGAAAAGTGAACATTCCGGACTTGCAAATCATCACAGGCTAATAAAGCTTTATCAACAAGGTAAAATGTTTTCTTTAAAAAAAAATTATTAACAAAGTTCTGATTTGATATCTAAAGACCTAATTGTGTTTTAACTACCATTATTTCCTAAAGATGTTTATATATGAGTATTACATATTGATGTAATATGTCATGGCTGCTGCCCATGCTTTACAATACCAGTTAAAATCACCCCTGAACACGTTTTGAATGATGGTAATGTACGCACAAACAGATAATTTGGCTGATAAAGTTGTGTACAATTTCACAACCTTCTACAGTCTTACAATTGACAAATACAGATGAGTTTGGCTGATAAAGTTGTGTACAATTTCACAAGCCCCCACAGTCTTACAATTGACACTTACTGATGAGTTTGGCTGATAATGATGTGTACTAATGCATGAGCCCCCACAGTCTTACAATTGACAAAAATAGATAATTTGGCTGATAAAGTTGTGTATAAATTCTCGAGCACCCACAATCTTACAATTGAGAATTACAGATGACTTTGGCTGATGAAGATGTGTACAAATTCACAAGCCCCCACAATCTTACAATTGAAAAATACAGATGAGTTTGGCTGATAAAGTTGTGTACAAATTCATGAGCCCCTCACAATGTTACAATTGACAATTATTGATTATTATGGCTGATAAAGTTGTGTACAATTTTATGAGCCACCACAGTCTTACAATTGACAGTTACAGATGACTTTGGCTGATAATGTTGTGTACAAATTCACAAGCCATCAGTCTTACAATTGACAATTACAAATGAGTTTGGCTGATAATATTGCTTACAGACTCATGAGTTCCCACAATCTGACAACTGACAATTTTTTCTGATAAAATTGCTTAAGACTCATGAGTCGTCCGCCTCCCCACTCTTACAACAGACAATTTCAGTCCAAAGACAATAACATTTCAGGATGGATTGGCAATGATAAGAGGTAATAAGATTTCTAGATAAGAGGTAATAAGATTTCTAAAGTTGAATAAAATTAATGCAGATTTTATATTTAAAAAATAAATTTAAATTTATTGTTACAACCATTGCTTTTCCCTATGTACAGCTATTAAGCTCATTCTTAATTTACATTGATTAATAGCCAAATTATAATTGTGACAAATGCACAAACTCTGTTCATAATTTTGTGGGTTGACAGATCTTTTCATGTAAATATAGCCACTTGTTAATTTTAAAATATTCACTCTCTTTGATTTAATTTTGTACTAATTATTTTTACAATTCCTCTGAAGTAAAAGTCAGGAGAGCTCAAAATAAATGTATCACAATTAATCCAAGTATCTCGCATATGAATAAATTCTTAATATAATAGCTAATGGAAGCTATTTTGTAGGAATCACAATAATACAAAGTTTGGTATCAACAAAACATATTACAGGTTTTTAATCACTCTCTGTTCTAAGCAGATCACTAGTTTAAAATCCTTCAGCACTCAGCTGAAAGTATTGGCATCACACTGCAATACAAATATGTGTGTGTGTGTGTGTGTGTGTGTGTGTGTGTGTGTGTGTGTGTGTGTGTGTGTGTGTGTGTGTGTGTGTGTGTACTTTCACAAATTGATATGTCACTCACAATTCTTAATAGAGAATAAAACTCTGCAAATAATGTTATGTCACTTTTGAGTATTTTATAAAAGAATAGCAACTTTGCATGAAACCCAATCTAATCATACACTATATTAAACTGAAAAAATAATCCATTAATATAATTTAAATATGTCACAACCAGTCTTGTCATAAATGAAAGTAAAGCTAAATTTCTGGAAATGTTTCTTCCTATTTTTAATACTTCGAGGTTTCTCCATAGCCAATTTTTATACATAATCTTTGCACACATTAAATACCATGCCTTCATGGGGTAGGGGGGGGGGGCATTACTATATTAAACTAGTTTAATCTTCGTCTATGCAAAGATAAATTTATATATACATCAATTTTACCTATTTATTAACTTGGTGTATGTATAATGATTTATAACGCATAATGCATTAACTTAGATTAATGAATATGTACAGCCTAAGATTGTATCCAAAGCCTGTAATTAACTTGATTTATGTATAATTATGAAGTAGATTTATATTTATATAAAGATAATTATCTTCATTCAACCTTGATATTATTTTAAGTTTCTTCAATTGTATTATCTTGATTAATATCTAACAATGTTTTAGGTTTACACAGACTGCAATTGTTGTTGACATGTTTCTGTATTAGTTTTGAAATACAAAATAATAAAAGAAAAAAAAACTTGCATTACATTGAATTCAACATTTGCTGATCAGGACCTTGATTTCTGACAATATTCTAGAATCTTTCTTTGGTTCTACTAAATTTCTTTATTTCTAGTAACTTTCTTTGGTTCCAGTAAATGTCTGGTTCTACTAACTTTCTTTGGTTTTAGTAACTGTCTTTGGTTCTAGTCACTTTCTTTGTTCTAGTAACTGCCTTTGTTCTAGTAACTTTCTTTGGTTCTAGTCACTTTCTTTGTTCTAGTAACTGCCTCTGTTCTAGTAACTATCTTTTTCTAATAACTGTCTTTGTTCTAGTAACTATCTTTTTCTAGTAACTGTCTTTGGAACAATAAATGTCTTTTGGTTCTAGTAACTTTCTTTGGTTCGAGAAATTGTCTTTGGTTCTAGTAACTATGTTTGGTTCCAGTAACTTTCTTTAGTCGGGAGCATCGTCAGAATGTAGTCTTGTAAGATCCAAGATAACAAAACGTTGTAATGTCATCCAATCTTTGTTACTAAAATTGTGTGTTTAGAAGCAAGTTTATTTAAAATTGTATGATTGTAAATGACCTAAAGCCAGAATGTGATGGGATACGACTTCAAGCTATGGCAAAACGCAATTTGAGAGAATTTGCAGGAATCTAGCTAATATTAGCGTGTTGTTACTTAATTATTGAATTTAAAGAATAATTTTATATCCCGTTGAACAATATGACAAATCTCATTCCAAGACTGACTAAAACATACTACAAATCCTCTCACTATTCCCACTTGACTAACATGGTCGTAGTTCAGATAGGATGCATACATTGTTTACTACCAACATTTCCAACTTTGCAATAGTTATAAAGATACTGAATCGCCACTGAGGCATAAAAGAATTCACAATCTAGAATAATTTAGATTTTCCTTCAACAATCATGTCCGATTAATGTTGCATTCATTACTCATTTCGATTTGTTTGCTTGTTGAGATTATCTGTAAAATAATTTATTTATTTCAGAATACATGTTTGTATTTCTTGTGTTATATTTATAACCTACCGATGCAATGGTTTATAGTGTTATCCCCCTTATATATGTGGTTAAGAATGGTGTCGAATGTACAAAAATCAAGTGTGTGTGTGTGCGTATATTTAGTGAGTATATGTATGTGTGTATATGAGTACATGTGCACGCATATTTACGTGCGCGTACAAAAGTAAATGTTTAGTGCAAAGTAACCCTCTTATTAAAGATAAATGCACTTTCACAGCCGAGTGGATGGATGTATAGATATGTGAATACATGGATCGAGAGTGGAAAATTACTCACACTTTTGAGGGAAATGATATTTTTCTTATTATTTCATTTTTGTCTAGAATTTCGCCAATCCCTAGAATATGATGACAGAAAAGATCTGGAGGAAACATTTGCACTTGCGAAAAGTTCCAACGTCTTGTATTTTATTAGTCAGACTCCTTGGTATTATGAAACCAGAGATCGTCTACGAGATTTGCGTCGTCAGTATCTAGTAAGTTTTCATTTCGTTAAATTAAATTATATTTTTTAATAACCAACATAAGAAATAGTCTGCTTTGATTTGAATATATTCTAAAGGGTTTATGTCTCACAAAATCAATTTAGTGACTATGCTACATACAACTAATTACATTAGTCATTTAATGACTATGCTACGCACAACTACGTCAGTCATTTAGTGACTATACTACACAACTACGTCAGTCATTAAGTGACTATACTACACAAAACTATTACGTCAGCCAAAACAACCTCTTAGATCAAACTTCTAGACGGTCGAGGGTTGAAGCGAAAGTGACCAAGACGGATTTCTCGATTCACATCATTTTAGTTACATGACTTTTCATTATCCCTCCCTTACTTTGTGTATGTGTGCGTGTATATATATAGCACAACAGTTCCAGAATTTTCGATATGCTCACAAACACTCCTTGGAGAATCGTCCAGAACTTCATATGTGCTATCAAAGCACATAATTAGGAGTGTTCAAAAATTCTTCGTGATTTATCAAGCCCAAAGTCTACCTCAATTACTGTCATGTTGGCTCTCGAAAGGAATTCACGGGAATCATCTTATAGAAACACGTTTACTGATAAGTTTGACAACAATGCTAGAAACACACCCCATTCTGATCCAGTACAGTACAGTACAGTAGTTACTGCAGTCTGAATCAGGTACAAGGTTAAAAACCATCAAAAGGCTGCCTCTTTCTGCAAAAGCCAGATTAAGGACAGCATATTTCATCTTACACATCTTTCTCTCTTACACACATTCTCAACTTACAAATTCTGCAACAATATTCGTTAGCCCAATACACACACAGCATAAGAAATATAACATCGATTAAAATTCACAAGTATGATGTACATTGCAATCAAATTAGTGAACATAGAAACGATGGTTCACTTACATAATCATTTTCCAATTTAAATCATAGATCAATATCAAACATGTATGAAATATTTCTCTGATGCCAGCGACACACTAGTTGTCGGTTATGATTATTATTATTATTATTATTTAATCATCCATAACTAATTACAAGTGATGAGAATCTTCATTTATGTTATTAATAATTCACCACTTGTCTCTCTCACTTGGAAGATATGTGGGTACATTAAACATTTTCTCTCTTCCACAACATTAAAGACAAACATTCACCACCACACAATATTTCCATGAGTGGAACAATTCTTACTTAAGGAGAAGACAATCTATCTTTTAATCTATAACTAGCAAGCCGACATCCACCCACTTTCTTCTCCGACATAAGATTATCAATATGTGTAAGAAGGTCAAAATGTATTAATAAATAAATAAAATAAATAAATGTATTAAGTCAACAATCAAATATACAGTGTATAAATATAATCAAAAGAGCATTCAATTTACAACACTTCACAACAATGTTCGATTAATGCTGGACAATCATTCAGTTTATCCTAGCATATGCATTAGCAGTCAATTAACATAAAAATATAATCAAGTTCATAAATATCATCACGGAAATGAGAGTAGAGTTTCAGAGAAATAATGAAAGTCAAATTCATGTAGCCATTTCAAAGATTAGGTGGCTGACACGTATTCACAACCACGCGGTTTGCAACAAGTCACTGTCTTTCTTATTGAGGCAACGGCCTCACGTGTCCCTTCTAGGCATGTTACACAACTGTTCCAGAATTTTCGATGAACTCACAAAGCACACCATAGAGAGTCGTCATGAATTTCACATGCACTATCTAGCACATCAGGAGGGATGTCCTGAAATTTGGGGTGTAGTACTCTACACACCATGTGGAACATTCAAAATAATCTTCATGAATTCGTAATACGAAACTCGTTTCTGTTGTAACAAGTGTTTTATTGATAAGTTGACATCAATGCAGGATTCACACTCCAACGTAATCTAGTAGAGCACAGAAGCCACTGTATCACGCTGTGACAAAAGTAAAATGAAAAGGCCTCTGTCTCTGCAAAAGTCAAATTAAGGCAGCACTAAATTTCAAGCATATTCATCTCTCAAACTCCTTTCTCACAAACCTTCTCAACTTACAAAATCCCGCAACAATTTTGTTAGTCCGATACACATACAACATAAGAAATATAGCATCAATCAAAATTCACAAGTATAATGTACAATGTATTCAAATTAATGAACAGAGAAATAATGATTAGGTTACATAACCATTCTCTAATTCAAATCATAGATCAATACCCAAACATTCCTTCTTTATCACTCAGTTAACTTATCATAAGCTAACGATCGTCTTTATGACCGGACTCAAAGTTATTAGAATAGAGTACTTCTTTAACAAACTATATAATAATTAAGTTTATAAGTAGGGACATTATTTAGAGTATTTCCCCTTTGGAATCTGGTATGCAAAGTGCATGTCTATGATGAGCAATCAGTTGGTTTATCAAAAATTGATCATTTTAGTTCTTTCACATTATTCCCTTAAAATGTACATAGTGTTGCATAATTGAAAAAATATGTTGAAAAAAATATGTTAAAATATATATTTAATTTCATAAATGTGTAAATATATTTTAATAAATCAAGATTTGTAGTGCATATCTTCAGTAGAGATATATGAAAATATCTTGTTTTCTGATTTTGTTGGTTTAATACAGACAAAAAAGAAACTGCGTCTTGAGAGAGAGTTCAAGAAAAGTGAAAATAAAAAAATTGAAGAAAAACTGAAAGATCTCTACCGTAAAGGTTCGATTAATTTCCAAATAGTAAAAAGGGTTTATATTATTACATTTACCTATTAACAAGTCTAGTCCATTTATTAATATATCAGTTACACCATCTATCTGTCTATCCTTTCTCTCTACTTATCTACCTACACACACACACACACACACACACACACACACACACACACAAACACACTTTTCGTTTACTTCTACATCCATTATTCTAACAGTCGTACTGTTGATATCGTTTAATTCATCCCATACGTATTTTTATATACCCCTGAATTACAGAATCAATGGTTTCAAACTGTCACATAGTAATTGTGCACTTTTGCAGAATTTATTCAAGCCCAGGAGTTTGGTATTCCCGAAGATCTTCGATACGCTTTAAAGTCGGCGAGTGAATCTGTTCTGGCTCACTCCCTGACACGCTCAGTGGAATATGTAGAGACAACGGAACTTCTTCAAATATTAGAGAGACATTGTCGAATGAATGTCAAGGTTCTTATTGTACTTATTATCTCTAGTTCAAGAAATATTTAATACTTGTTTTTACGCTCAGGTAGTGTGAATAGTATTGGTTGTATCTTGTGATCATATGCAAAGTTTTGCTTTCTTTCATGGTCAGTGTATTAATTTAGTGTTCTTTCCAGATCAACATCTACTTGCTAGCATTATGTTTGTTATTTGTATTCGTGAGCAATGCTTTTATTTTCTCTCCTTGATACAAGATGTCTAACGCAATTATTATATATCAGTATGGAATTTCAAGCTTAATACTTTATCAATTGTATTCACTGAGGTTAACGTTTTAAGGTAAACTTTAAGGTAACGGATTAGTGTAAGTTACCTTTTTAAGCTAACGCATTATTTTAAGACATTCTTTAAGATGAGACAACGAAAATAACACATTTGATCAAAATGTTGACAAAAAACAAATGTAATTTCACTTTAAAGTAAATATCCATTATTCTCCTCACTTCCGAATAATTAATGAGTAACGTGGCACAAAATACATAGTACATACTAACATTATTTTATCTCGTGTTTAAAAATGCAACAGAGAAACAATATATCTGAATGAAAACAGCAATCTGTCTGTGAATACAATTAATATCGCATATAAATGAACATTAAATGCAAACAAAACAATATGCTTGCGAACAACTCTACATCTCTATATCAAAACAAAGAAGGTGGGCATTTGAGAATAATGACCAACTCACATCAAAACATTGAAGGTGGGCATTTGAGAACAGTGACAACTCTATTTGACAAAAGTGACCACCCTACATCAAAATATTTAAGATGGGTATTTAAGAATAGTGATCACTATATTGTAGATGGACATTTGAGAATAATGACCACTCTACATAAAACATTGAAGGTGGGTGTATGAGAAAGAGATAAAATTGTCAAAACACATCAGACTGACACAAACAACACAGTTTGCATGTGTGAGTGCAGTGAGTATTTCAGATAAATGTATCAACGACATGCAGGTGTTGAAAAGGAATTTGCGTATTATGTTTTACTTAAGGTTGATGAACCGAGTGTCAAAGATGTTGAAGAAATACGGAGTCTTGTTCATCCCCATGAACTCGTACAAAACATTGTGAAGGCAACTTTTCTCATCCTTGGGGAGAAGGAAGAAAATGTTCGAGTAAGTGAATGAAAATTATTTTCTTATATCTACCTCACTGCTTTTAACACTTTATCTTTGACCGTATGTTATCGGTGTTCTAAAAACGCTCCTTAAATCAATGCAGCCTCCAGTAGTTAAGTGGAGACTTAACCCAAATACTTTGCATTAAAATCTCTGCGCTTCAATTAATTTAAATATTAAAAATATCTGCGAGAACGACAATGAAACTTTTCCAGCAGTTCTCATATTAATAAATCTTAAGATAAAACGTAAAGTTTGATTTTGATTATTTACATCATCTTTTATAATCCCATGTAAAAAATAAAAAAAAAAAAGATGTGTTTTTAAAACAAATGTAAAGCGTAATTTTGAATATTTACGTTGCCTGTTATAGTTCTGTGTATAAAAAGAGATATTTTAAAAACAAAATACATTTTTCCAGGAATGGAGACAAGTTCAAACATTGTTGCGTGAACGGGACAGTTTAATTGAACGCATCAAAAACAGCACAGCTGAAGATATACAAACCAGACACATGTATAAAGCTTCAAAACTTCTGGGCACTTGCAACCATCAAGACATTTCGTCCGTCAGTCCGACTGCAGCTGATTTTTATATTTGGGTCAGTGTAGTAATATTAAGAAAGAATGTTTGTGGTGTTACAGAATCCCATTATGTACACTTGCACTGCACACCAAATCACTTGTGCAAGCACGCACTCATATGCATTTGGAGTAACATCGAACCAAATTTAAGAAATATTTAAAAATAAAAATATATTTAAGAAGATTAACAATTATAAATAAAAATTTCCTAAATGAATTATAATTGATTAGATGATAAAAAGCATTGCTATTTTTACTAATCATTTCTACCTATCTAGCTATCTGTATATCCATCCATCTGTCTATCTATCTATCTATCTATTTATCTATCTATCCGTCTATCGATTTGTCTATCTATAAATCTATCTATTTATCTATCTATCCGTCTATCTATTTGTCTATCTATATATCTATCTATCTGTGAGTTGCTATGAAGTCGTTTCTTTACATATTTATTGTGTACAGCTTCTAAATACATAAATATTCTCTCAATTCATCAACTTTAGTCAATGATACTCTTACTTGTTGCAATATGTCCATGCATGTGCTTAATATACAGAATGACTTTCTGAAACTAAGCTCTCTTTCTCTCTCACTTTTAGAACCCACTTTACTTCCTTTATATATTTTTACATCCACGATTCCATTAGATAAGGTCGAATAGATTATATGCAAATTATTGTGATATTTGCTTTTATGCAAGTGATTATATCTTTGGTCATTACTATTCAGTTAGCATAGAGCTCAAACCAGTTTCTTTAAATAATGTATGAAATTAATATAATGGCCAAATATCCCTTTATGACTGTGGGGGATGGGGGTGTTGGGGAGATAAGGAGTTACGAAATGTATTCGAATAGACTGGATCAATATTTCATCGTGGCCAACGCACGCCTCACCACACGTCACTATAACTAGGCGTTACAAAGGTTTCGAACATTAATATATTACAAGATTATTAATTACTAAAAACGGCTACAAAACCTCATAGCCCAACCTGACTTGATAGACGAAGACAAACAGTTAAAAAGGAAAACGCAAATAATTTTAGGGAGAGATGAAATTTTTTATAGAAATAAAGCAATAGTGGCAGAAAGATTGTTATAAAATCAAAATTTACGCGAGCGCATTCTGTCTGATTTTTGATAGTGTCCACTGTATTTCACATAGTAAGAGTTCTGTCTGTGTATCTCGTAGACTTGTCGGGGCTGGCGGTTAGTTGACTGGGACAAACCTGGGTGGGTTCTCGCATGGACCTTGTATATGCAGTCTGGCATAGTGCAAGCGCTGGGTTTGCGTCTCTTTGCATGTGTCAGCCTTAGCCTGTTCCGTAGATTGCTCAACAGAGTGCCAAGAAATGGCAGGAGTTTGTTGTACAAGGTGTCAATAGAGCCGATTCTGAAAAAAGAACACTCCTTTCCTAATTTTTTTAGCGGACACTAAAATAATAACAGACATACCAACCGCATGCCATTCATACATAGAAATAGGAGGGAACATATAATTGCATGAATGTAAGAAGGTATAGAAAATGAATCAAAATAACAAATATATACTCATAAATGAATACACAGAAATACACACGTAGTCAAAGCTATGCATATGCTTCAATAATAAGTTCATCCTGACTGACCTTTTTCTTCGAAACCGTTTTACCAGTTTGGATCTGGGAGAGTGTTTCAGGCAGTGTTTCTTGAACACTAGAAGGATTGACTCTAATCTTTAGGGCTGAGTTTTGCGCGCACAAAGAGACTGAGTCAGCCACGTTGTCAGTCGGGCTAAATATCTGGCGAATTATTACAACTTGACCTACTTAGCCAAAATTGTATAACATCACAGTGTTTATCACCAAGAAAAGTGAACCATTATACATTTTACTTAACTTCAGAAAACGCATCATCTGCACTTACATTTAATGGACAACAAATGACTGGTTCACTTTTCTTGATGATAAACACAGTGATATTGGGGTAATATCTAATAATAAATATTTCTTCCCATCAGAATCATCCTTTATCTTGGATATTACTTGCACCTTATGTTTAGTATAGACGGTTGCAGAAATATTACGATGACAACATTCTTTAACAATCTTCATATTTCAGATTAGACATCTTAAAACAGGGGCAATAAGTCCTGGTTATGATTTTTGAATTTATTTATGTTATTGCAGCTAAAGGGTTTGATTGAGCAGAAGATCCAGCAGAGTGAGGGTGATATCGAGGAACAAAGCCAGGAAGAATCCATAGACTATACAACAGGTGATGAAACCAGTGATGACACGGATGACGAAACAGATGATGAAATATACTATTGAATGCTGAAGAAGTAGATAAAAACTATTAATACAAGATATGATCAACGATTGTTATTAAATAACTGCTGTAGCTATAATAGCATCCTTATTATATAAATGCTTATTATTGTATAGCTTAAATAGCCTATTATATAAAAATCCTAATATATACGTATTTTATATGTATATTGTAAATTTATATTTATGTTATATCATTTATGGATCAAATTGTGTTAAACTTAAAATTGATTTGCTGACATTTGATTGATATTAGATGTATGAACTAATACACATTTCAATGAAATATCTTTTTTAAAATTCTTTTGAACATGCTAAAATTGAGAAAATTATTTTCTAATATTATGAAATGTTTTTATACTTTCTGTCTAAAGATAGTCTCATTATTCATTACATTGGAGGAATTGGGCGAGACTTTAAAATGCTGGGGTTAAGGCCTAGAGTGCTACGTTGTGCATATATATGATGCTTTTTTGATGTTCTTCATAATAAATCTAATTTTACACCTTCATTCAGGACACAAATGTTCACAGAATCAAGGAACTTAGAGAGAGAGAATATCGTCTATTTTACTGTCATTGTTCACTGTCCTTATAATTCACTGTAATCTAATGTATTCTTCTTGTGCATTTTTGGACACAGTCGATATGAACATTGCTGAAAGATAGAAATACTCTAGGAAAAATACAGATCATTCTAACCATACTCTGTTACAGTTGTGTGTTGGCTGAAAGAGACAATTCATTCAAACCTTACCGTGTTACTTGTGTGGTGATTGAAAGTACAAGTCATTCAAGACCCCATACTGTGTTACCTGTTACCTGTGTGTTGATTGAAAGTATATGTCATTCAAGCCATATTGTATTACCTGAGTTTGGCTGAATATAAAACGTGTTATCTGTGTGTTGGATGAAAGCAGAAGTCATTCAAGATATACTGTGTTCTCAGTGTGTAGGATGAAAGTACCAGTCATTCAAGACACACTGCGTTTTCTGTGTGTAGCTGAAAGATACAGATCAGTACAAGAAATCATGGGCCCCATACTTTTCAATAATACACGTCATTGTATTATTTGTTTGAAATGCTGAAGTGAATTTTGATTTGAATAATATTATTCCGTCCTAATGATCAATTGTATTGTTACAGATTTTAGTTGTTTATTAACGTATTTTTTCTTGTATTATGTTCCTTATGTACGTATTATTTTTTCCATAACTTCTTTCGTTACAGGAACTTTAATTGATATTTTTTATCTTTTCATGTTCTTTGTCGTGGTTTATGCCTGTGAGAATTTCCTCTTCTCAATTTATTCTGAAGAGGTCATTCTACTTGTTATAGTTCATGTGGAGATGGTTAGTTCCTTATAATGCAATTGATGTGTGTGTTTTTGTTAAATTATTTGTTTTGTATTTTCTTAGGTCACTTCCTAAGGTTCTTAAAAGTGTATTATGTCTGTTCTGTAACGAAATTGATGGGTGCTTTTTTGGATTAATTATTCTGTTTGTGGCTGTGGATAAAGTAGTGACTGAGTGGAGAGTCGGACTTGTAACAGATTTGATTTACGATGGAGTTACTGAATAGATTTATTTATGTATACATCTTGTTAACAATATTCATTTTTTGCTCTAAATTTATTAAAGATTTCACATCATAATTCATTTACACTATATATCATTAGGCTAGTTTTGTAAGATCTCTTTAGTTGAGTTATTTAATTTTGATTCAAAATGATAGAGTAGTTGCTTTGAATTTGAATGCTCTTAATTATGTTCCATAGTAAGTAGACATTAATGATGAATTGTTTCTGACCTGTTGTAGGCCTAATTTGCCTTGCTGTGTTGGTTATGGTGTGGAGTGTTTGCAATTTGTTTGAGTGTGTTGTGCTGTACTATATTTTGTTGAGTTTTATTGTGGTGTGATGTACTATTAAGCATGGCCCCAAGCTCTATCTGACTTACGTCAGTAAACTAGTTGCATGAACTTGGGAAGGGGTGATGTATTACACTCGTTGCTTGTGTTTAGTTAAATATTACATAATATTTTTATATGATATAGTGGATAATTTAATACTTTATCGAAGATAAATTAAGTTCATGTTTAGAATATTTTTAAAACTTTATTCTCAACAGATATATGTCTGATAGTAATTACGTTCTTACTCTTAAAAACTAATTTAATGTTTGTTTCTTCATTTATTAACAATATTTTCATTACAAAGAATATTACACATAGTACTATACATGTATAATTATTTGTATCTATGCTCATTTCAGAGTCAAAATAAAATACTAACTTCTGTGATTTGTTTTATTCTCTTTTATGTTGAAAATATTTCATTTCTATGGAAGCATAGTTATTAAGGCTTTTCTTAATGAATTTTATTCACAGCATAAAAACAAAGGACAAAAAGCAGCATATGCGCTTCAAGGTGAAGCACAATAAAACTTAAGGGCGATAATACACATAAAACCTCTCTCGCTCTGTCTCGTTCCTTCGTTCGTTCACTCGCTCTAAGGTCGAGTTATTTCATGTCAATGTTCTCAAGAACGTGAGATTGCTAACAATGACTGTCAGGTGATGAAGAATGTAAAGTATTTGGTACAATACTGAGTTGTCTATTGACACACTGAACAACACCTTGATGAAAAAGTAAAAGCAGGCCTGGCTAATAATAATGCAAAACGTGTTGTTAATGATGTATTAATCAGTTTCACTAACATTTGAACAGATACAAATTCTAGGGAAGACGGATTTGGTAGAATGTACTCACAGATTGTCTGAAGCTAATTGATGTAAAATCTATCTTATATCGAGTCGAAGATTAAGAGAAAGAAAGTACTGTGATAAAACTATACAGGCATCAGACATAATTATTTAAATTAGGATTCGATCGATTATATCACTTAGGGCATATGAGAGAGAATATGGTAATGTGGCTTGATTCGAGTAAGTTGACACTATTCAAGAAGCATAGTTCCTCTATTTAACTGAAATATATAAATTCAATGATGTAGTCCGAGAATACATTGATGCCAGACATTAACAGTGTGCAGTGTGTTACAAGTCTGATAAAAATCTGTCATGACTTCTTGACCCACTTGCTGTTTTCAAATATCAAAATTTGAAACTCCTTTGTTAAAATTCTCCCATGATACATCAGTATCGAGAAGCTTCTAGCAAAGAGGTCAGGACGTTATGTAACTTTTGGCCATTGTCTAGATTCTCGAACCAACTACATACCACGTGACCCGTCACGTGAGCGCTCTATGCATTTTGATAAATACGGTAACACACGCCCGAATTTGTCACTCCGAAATCCAGAAACAGCGACCGTCGTACCAACAGCCTGTACCGTCGCATATTCGTGAGTCGATAGAGGAACCGACGCTATTGCTCTGAAGATAACACTTCGACTTCTCGCAAAGGTCGGTCTTTGGTTCCTAGTTTTGATGCCCGGTTCTGAACTCTTTGAGTCGAGTTCTTTTCCAATTACATTCCTACTGCCATTGTTGGGAGGGTGCTGACGAGCAGGTCTGCACGTCCTTTGTCTACAACTCACAGTCTTCACCCGGCGTGTTAACTGAGAGACAGTTTCCATTTTTATGCTGTGTGCATTTGCTGGCGGACGATCAAGTGAGGTAGACCGGTTTGGACTGGATCAAGAACCACGCGGCATAAATCAAAAGCTAAGTCATAGCTTGCCATCAAAAATCACAAGGAACATTTCTCATGGCATATTTCTCACGAACAATGATAAGCGTATACCTTTAATTGCTGAGTAGAATTAGACTTTGCGTTCGTATATTGATTATCTTGTTAATTGTTAAATCTTATTAAATCTTATTTTAATTGTTAAACCCTCTTTGTAGTACATTTTTATGCATTGTAATGTTAACACATGGTTTGGATGGGGGCGATTGAGCTGAATGACGTAATGAATGCATATTAATTTAGAGGAATTTAACGACTCCAAGCCAGCTTTTGTACGCAAATTGTCAGTTTGTAAATCTGTTGTCTGCACTACAAGACGCATTTTTAAGTTAGTCGAATGATAATTTGGGCAACCAGTCTGTGTAGGATAGAGAGAAGGAATTAATTTAAACTATCATTTTTAAAGTCCTTAAAAATCCTAGGCAGGGTCTATAAAGAAATACTGGAAACGTAACACAGTGTATCCTTACACTTACACTGGGGTAGAGACTTCTTGAACCTATCACGTTCTTAATGGTTTATAAAACCAGGAACCAAGAAAAAAAATCCTGAAATCCCAGCAATCTAGAAATTCTAGAAAGAATGCCTCTTCCCTTAAAATATAATCAGGAAACAATTCAAGTTTTCCCGTTTATCATCTCTAATTCCATTCTTTTTTACATCCAAGTCTCAACTTACAGTTTTCTGCAACAGTATTTATTAGCCAGATATATGTATACAGCATAATAATTTATGAACATGTTCTCTAGAAACAATGTCAAGTGTTTAAAATATTACATACAAGCATCATAATTCTCAATTTTAGAAATAATAGTCTACTCATATAATGCTTCTCTAGAACGTTTCTTGTCTAAAATTAACACGAGTCCGTTTCGTGTGCAACTGAACCATTTATATATATGTGTGTGTGTGTGTGTGTGTGTGTGTGTGTGTGTGTGTGTGTGTGTGTGTGTGTGTGTGTGTGTGTGTGTGTGTGTGTGTGTGTGTGTGTGTGTGTGTGTGTATTGAGGTGCCAGGTGTGTGGGTGTAAGTCGAAATGAGAAGTGCTCTACATCACCTGAATTTCTTCTGTTGCTGTTGCTGCCCATCGGCCTCGATGGTGTTCAAGTTTCGAACCTACCCCATCACAATTAAAAGACTGGTTAAAATTCATCTAGGCCTAAAGATCTTGAGACCCATATTATATTTCATATGACACTGATCATTTCGAATTTCGTAGACTTTTAATATCAGACATAGTCCGTAGATGGTATACATTCATAATGCTGGCTCATCCTATATCATATTTCTTTGTTATATCATCCTTTGACAGAGTATAATACTGACAATAATAAGTAGCAATTTGGTATTCAGATTTACAGAATCATGAGTGCATGGCTAACTACGAGATGTCATGACATTTTTATAGCATTAGTGTCGGAAACTTGTAATTATATAAGGGTGGGGGTGGTGGGATTGGTAGCAGTTTAACGCCACCATTGGAGCTTGCGTTGATCATTTCGTCATAAGACGTTATCTGATCTGGAGTGCTCCAGTGGGACCCCACAGCCTCACATTGTGTTCCGAAGTGGAAGCAGGAGGGCTGGCGAAAGGGGGGTGAAAAAGGTCGAACCAGTTTGGCCCAATCCTCTCCTGCCCTCCGTCGGTGGGTGTAATCATATATAATGCCTTCAACCGAATGCCATCAGCGCGAAAGCGGCGGAAGCCGAAAGCGCCCCCTACATTAGCAAGCAAGCCATAGAGCTCATTGCTAAGACGTTTCATCAGTCGCTGACGTCCAGTTTGTATGACGTATGAAATGACGTACATGCAATTGAACTTGGCGAAGAGTACGGTAGATTACCAGATGCTGTTGAAATACAATTTTCTATTTTTAAAAAAAAGTACAAGAAAATGTATCAAGAAGTGACTTGAAGTCCTTTCTAGATTCCTTGTTTCTAACTTAAAATGTTTGGTAACTGTCTTCGATTAATTTTATATAATGTACACTTTCTGTTTGCCCTTGATCAGTTAGAAACTGTACTACAAGGTAAGCTGTTCGGGTTTGTTTTTGTTTTTTCTTTTTGGTGGAAATGTAATCTGTAAAGTGATAAAATCAGGGTTTCTTCTCTGGGGGTACAATTATAATAGTTCATATGAAAATTATTATTGTTATCCATGAAATATGATAATAAAAACTATTTATGGAACATCAATAAGTATATTGTCGCATAAAATTCTCTAAAAAAAATATTTACTACCCTGTTAATTCTTCATTTGATACTGGAGTTCGTAGATTTACAAAATTCAAATTAATATTTTGTTGTACACATTCAATGTACTGTAAAATCGGAGATTTCATTCCGTGACAATTTACCTATCCCAAGCTTACATATATACTTTGTACAAATCGTGTTTAATAACAAAGATGTCCACAAAACAAAGAATGGAGGAAACTGGTAGTGAGGTCATCAGTGGTGCCCCAACGGTCGACAAGACTAAGGGATAGATAGATAGATAGATAGATAGATAGATAGATAGATAGATAGATAGATAGATAGATAGATAGATAGATAGATAGATAGATAGATAGATAGATAGATAGATAGATAGATAGATAGATAGATAGATAGATAGATAGATAGATAGATAGATAGATAGATAGATAGATTGATTGATTGATAGTGTGACATCTCTGGGCAGCCTTCACTCGTTATGATTATTATTTATTAATTAATAACTCATAACTAATTAGAAGTGATCGAGAATCTTAATTTATAGTTATTAATAATTTTCCCACTAGACCTGTCTATCTCTCACATTATAAGGGTGTCGTAAAACCCTACACTTTATGCAATAATAAGATAGTTTACTGTTGCATAAAATTTCTGCAGTTGAAAACTTCTTGCTATAGTTTTATGAGTGGTTTTACTAGAACAATGTCAAGTGTTAGCACAGTACATATAAGCATCATAGCTCAAACATTTGTAGAAACAATAGTCTACTCATATAATACATCTCCACATACATTGCAAGTATAACATATCAACACCAAAAATAATAGTCTACTCATATAATACATCTCCACATACATTGCAAGTATAACATATCAACACCAAAAATACACAAAATATTTCTAAGTCTTTTTCTCTCAACCAGTAAGTTAACTCGCCATTAAGCTAACAGCCGTCTTTCAAGACCAGACATCTTGCCACTCCAAATTCAGGGTGATTAGACAGATTTCTCTACAGCAGGTAAACTTTTAGATCTCAGCCCTTTGGCTGGTCTTGTTCTCGTAAATCTTAACCATTGGAACTGGTTTGCATTGCATCAGCAATTTCTAGCATATGTTCAACTCGAATGTTTACTCCAACTGAAACATTTACAAAATACCATCACAAGGAGTGCCCAGGGTCGGTTACTTTGACAATTTAACAAGTTATATAACAATTAAGTTTAGTAACAGGAATAGGCAAATTTACTCCAGACACCATGAATAACGTTCAAAAACATCTTCATGAATTCTCAAGACCAAACTCAAGCCTTAATTTCTGCCATATTGGCCCTTGAATGGAACTCATAGGAATCAACTTTCAGTAATATGTTTACTAAGAAGTTTGATGACAACGCTGGATACACACACACACACACACACACACACACACACACATGATCTGGTAGAGTACAGTAATCTCTAAAGTCTGAAGCAGATACAAGGTTAGAAAAGAAAAAAAAACATGCTCCTTTTGGCAAAAGTCAAATTAAGGCAGCAATAAATTTCAGACATATTTCATCTCTAAGCTTCCTTCTCTCACACACAAATTCTTAACCTACTAATACTGCATCATTATGTATTAGCCTGATACACACACACAGTAAAATAAATATAAAATCAATCAAAATTCACAAGTGTATTGTACAATATAATCAAATTAGTGAACATAGAAATAATGTTTCAATTACATAAGCATTCTCCAATTCAAATAATAGATCAATAGCAAACATGTACGAAATATTTTTTCGTCATCAGTCAGTTAACTTACCATAAGCTAAAGATTGCCTTTATGACCGGACTCGAGTTATGTCAAAATCAAAGTGATTAGAATGTAGAACTTTCTTCAACAAAATAACTTTTGATCCATCTCCATTGGATGAAGTTGTTATGAACAAGTATGAGACTAAAAAATTTAGTCAGAAAAACTACTCATCAGCTTCGAATTGTTTTGGATTGCATCAGCAATCTCTAGCATATGCTCCACCTCAGTTTTTTACTCCAACTCTGGCACTTACAAAAATAAATTTATTAAATCAACAATCAAATATTGTATATTACTACATTGTATATAAAAAATACAATGAAAAGATTATTTGACGTCAATATTTGATTGTTGATTTAATAAATTTATTGACATCCTTATACATATTGATAAACATATATTGTAACAAGTGTTTAGACTTTGTATGTTACACTAGAATCTTTACTTTATACATTTCTATCACGTTTTAAAATTATTATGATTTTCTATTTTAGACTGGGCTTGCAGATGCACAGATAATTGTAATTTTAGTGGTACTCTCTGTGATGACACATGCGACTATGGTATTGTTTTGATTTCACATAGTTTATTTATTTAAAATATATTTTCTTGTTTATTTCTTTAAAATTATTTATGTAATTGGTTCTTTATTTAAAATGATATATTTTTTTGTTTATTTCTTGATATATTTTATTGTTTATTTCTTGATATATTTTATTGTTTATTTCTTTAACATTATTTATGTATTTGGTTATTTATTTAAAATTATATATTTTATTGTTTATTTCTTTAAAATTATTTACGTAATTGGTTATTTATTTAAACTATTTTATTATTTATTTCTTTAACATTATTTATGTAATTGGTTATTTATTTTAAATTATATATTGTATTATGTTTTCTTTAAAATTACATTTTATTTATTTTTATATTTAAAATTATTTATGTAATTGAGTATTTATTTAAAATTATATATATGTTTACTTTAAGATTATATTTTTTATTCTTTATGTATTTAAAATTATTTATGTAACTGATTATTTATTTAAAATTATATATTTTATTATGTTTCCTTTAAAATGATATTCTTTCTTGTTTATACATTTAAAATTATATTTGTATTGTTTGTTTACATAATATATTTTATCATTTATTTCTTTAAAACCTTATTGTTTAGTTCAAATTATATATTTTATTCAATCTTCATTTAAAATGATACATTTTGTTTTTTATTTATTTAAAACTATGTTATTTGCTTATTTATTTATTTAAAACTATGTTTTTGCTTATTTATTTACAATTATATATATGTTATTGCTTATTTCTTTAAAATTATATATTTTATTCAATCTTCATTTAAAATGATACATTTTGTTTTTTATTTATTTAAAACTATGTTTTTGCTTATTTATTTACAATTATATATATGTTATTGCTTATTTCTTTAAAATTATATATTTTATTCAATCTTCATTTAAAATGATACATTTTGTTTTTTATTTATTTAAAACTATGTTATTTGCTTATTTATTTATTTAAAACTATGTTTTTGCTTATTTCTTTAAAATTATATATTTTATTGTTTACTTCTATAAAATTATATATTTTATTGTTTATTTATTTAAATATTTATTTTGTTCTGTTTATAAAATTATATATAATATTATATATTATATAAAATTATAAATATATTTTATTGTTTATTTACTTAAAATTATTATATGTTTTATTGTTTATTTTTTTTAAATTATAACTTTATTATTTATTTATTAAATTATAATCTTATCATTTATTTATTTAAAATTATATATTTTTATTGTGCACATATTTAAAAAGAGATATTTTTTATTTATTTAAAGTTATAAATTTTATTAATTATTTATTTAAAGTTATAAATTTGATTAATTATTTATTTAAAGTTATAAATTTGATTAATTATTTATTTAAAGTTATAAATTTGATTAATTATTTATTTAAAGTTATAAATTTTATTAATTATTTATTTAAAGTTATATAATTTTATTATTTTTTTATATTTTATATTTTTTTATTTAAAGTTATACATTTTATTAATTATTTATTTAAAGTTATATTTTATTAATTATTTATTTAAAATTATACAATTTTATTAATTATTTATTTAAAGTTATAAAATTATTAATTATTTATTTAGAGTTATAAATTTATTCATTATTTATTTAAAGTGATATAATTTTATGTTTATTTTTGTTTATATATATTTTCGTCTTTTCTTATGCTTGCAGTAAGTGAAGTATATGGTGTGCAATGTAGGAGTAATCTTTCTGAGATCGCGCGTTTTGATCACATTGGATGTTTGAGAAATTCCAGTTTTATTGTCATAGAATTTCAAAACACATCCCTAGCGCACTGTAATGAGAATGAAAATCCATACGAAAACGCTTGGATAGTAGATTTGGGTAAAACATACAAAATTGAAAGCATCACATTGTATTCACAACACGGCCGTAAGTAACGTTTTGCAATTATTTTCAATTTTAGCCGTAAGTATCGTTTTGCAATTATTTTCAAAATATTTCTATTTTCATTTTTAGCATGTGTCGACCTACTCTTGCTTACTGTAAAGTTGAACGGCAAGACTGAAATAACAGATCGAAATTTTTAATATCGTAACAGCCACAATGTAAGGTATAGCCAGTGACTGCTCTCAGACCCATTCACAACCACAATGGCAAGATTAGTCAGTAACCGTTGTCAACCCTTCTCACCCAAAATGACAAGAATAATCATCGGTTACTTTAAACCTTTCCTCACTTAGATGTAGTTATGCATTGTTTACCAACCCATTTATAGCAACTGACAGAAATTCTCACACATTGCTTTCAAACCTAATATTACCTAAACTCAGAAATTGTCACACATTGCTTTCAAACCTAATATTACCTAAACTGACAGGAATTGTCACACATTGCTTTCAAACCTAATATTACCTAAACTGACAGGAATTTTCATACTACACTAGCGAGAGCAAACTTATTTGAATTCTCATAAATTGCTTTCTGTGGTTAATATCTACGCCTCATCTCCGTTATGATTATTTACATTAAAATTATCATTAAACTATGTATAACCAATTACTAGTGAGGGGAACCTATTTTAGATCAATACTTCCGATGAGTTTCCTACTTATACCCAACTGTACTTAGATGTGATATTCACACATAATTCTCTATTTACAGATAAAACTTCTTACATCATACAGTAATGCTATCTTACTTCGATTCATTCATACAGAAATAATATTCACACACAGGAACTGACATTATATACTGCTGTTAAAATCCTAGTGTTGCCCAAACTGGCAGGAATTATCGTACACTACTATCAGTCATACCAAAACTGACAGGTATTATCATTCACTGCTTGGAACCTAGTGATATCTAAACTGGAAGGGATTATTATACACTGCTCTCAAACGTGATACCTAACTGGCAGGAATTATACGCTGCTCTCAAACGTGATACCCAACTGGCAGGAATTATTATACACTGCTCTCAAATGTGATACCCAACTGGCAGGAATTATTATACACTGCTCTCAAACGTGATACCCAACTGGCAGGAATTATTATACACTGCTTTCAGACCTAATGATGCCCGATAGGAATTATTATACACTGCTTTTAGACCTGATGATGCCCGACAGGAATTATTATACACTGCTTTCAGACCTAATGATGCCCGATAGGAATTATTATACACTGCTTTCATGTTGGGCATGTTTAGATCAATTGTTTCATTTTGTAATATTTTTGTCATTTTGTCGGTTTAGAAAAATACTATAAATTGCTCTCAGCTGTGATGTGTTCTATTCTTTTATTCTGTTTAATGACAACAGGGATTTCAAGACCTGTGTTGTCTTGCTCATAAACTGGCGTAACGTTTGTACGTTCTTTCTGGTGGCTTATGGTCTAATTTTTGCACTAGATAGATAGATAGATAGATAGATAGACAGACAGACAGACAGACAGATAGAGAGAGAGAGAGTTAGATAGACAGACAGACAGACAGACAGACAGATAGATAGATAGATAGATAGATAGATAGATAGATAGATAGATAGATAGATAGATAGATAGATAGATAGATAGATAGATAGATAGATAGATAGATAGATAGATAGATAGATAGATAGATAGATAGATAGATAGATAGATAGATAGATAGATAGATAGATAGATAGACAGGGAGATAGATAGGGGCTAGACCTAACTAGATTTAACTACAAGATCGACATTTTGAAAACGACTATTAATGTTTGTATCATGAGAAAGCCCAGTCTTTCTAGTTTCATTCCCAGTTTGAATTTGGAATCAACTCCACACCAAAGCGGAGATATGAGGGTTCAAAGCAGGCATGTGTTAACCCCGGAAAAGATTTTTCCGATTTTCTCCGAAAAACGCCACTTTTCGGGGTGGTTTTACAATCTAGTTTCCTCATTTTTCAAGCTAGAACCTTGATATTTGTCTTGGAGACAGATGTTAATTACTGCTTGAGACTAAGCAAACCAAACTGTAATCAAACATAAAGAACTAAATTAACATCATTTGCAGTAAGAGGGAGAATATTTATTTTTGTGCAAAGTTTATACATGTCGTACACTGATAATATACCACATACCTGCTTTTACCTAGTTCAGGTTCCAGGTAAACTTGTCTTTAATCACTTTACCAAAGTATTGCTTTCAGGGACAGACAGTGTAAGAAATGTTCAGGTTCCAAGTAAACTTGTCTTTAATCACTTTACAAAAGTCTAGCTTTCAGAGACAGTGTAAGAAATGTTGTGTACTCAGTGATGCCAGTATTTTTAATTTGCAAAATGTTAATTTTTTTTAAATCCCATCATGTTCGTAAAATTATATCAGCTAAACAATTAATTTCCTGACAAGTACCATAACAGATAAAGATGCTCACCAAATTTCATCAAAATTCCTACACATGTTACTGAATAGCAAAAATGAACAAAAATACACCCCTCGCCAGATAGGTCTACCCCCTTAACAGAATTACGTACATTCACGCACAAATATTTGAGTAATGTGATTCATTATTTTAATTATTATTTCAAATATATTATCAGTAATTGCATCTACTGTTCTGTGTAATACATGTTCTTGCTTCACAAGCACACAATTATATCCCTGAACAGATAATAGTGCAAGTAAAGTTACAATTTTGATGATTAATCACTTATGGTTTCATCCAGAGACTATTGATAATTAAATTCAAAATTGTTCACATATCTGAACACTGCAGTGGAAAGATGCACGAAAGATGTCACACTCTCTGTGCAAAATACATCCTGCAAGATTCGACTACAAAATATACGGAATAAGGAATACAATGTGACATGCAATGTGAATGGTAAAACTATACAAGTGCAAAAAGACAAACTAACTCTATCGGAGATGGCCAACGTGAACGAACCGAAAAGGGTGTGTGAATTTCAAGTATGGGGTAAGTACATTTTATGTTTCTAAGCGAGGTATTGATGCGTGCATTCTAAGACTGTTGAATCATTTAGTTTAGATACCACACACACACACACACACAATCTATCGTCTTAGCCAAAATCTAATTGTTAATTGTCAAATGCGGAACCACCACAGGCGCAATATTCTTAAAATATTTTTTTAAATACAAGTATAATGTAACAAATTACATTTTATTTGCGTTTCATCTAACCTCGTCCACTTCTATTATTAATCACAACCACAATAATAATTTACCATATCTCTTTCACACTGTTAGACTATGTTCCAATGCTCTGTGTCGTAATGAGTCACAAAATAACAAATAAAATAAGACTGATTTTTAGTTTTGTTTCCTTACGAGAGACTGCTCACACTCTTTGCTCAAATGTTTAGTGCTCAGCAATCACTCTGTCTTCTTGGTACAAATATATTTACATTAACTGAAAATGAGAATAGTACCAAAACTATAATGTCTAAACAATCAGATTTTGTATCAGATTGTCCGCATAGTTCACTCATGAGTGTGAGATACAACCGATGTGTTCAAATCACAGTATTTTAATGTCTTGTCCTTGCAGTAGATCAAAGTTGGAAATAATATTTGTCATTTTATGTATAAGACATAATTCAAACAACATTACTCAATAGTTCCATTTTTCATCAAAGTGGGAAATGTTACTCTTATGTGTATGACTCACAGACAGGACTTAGTGTAGAGTTCCATCCTTGCAGTACATTAAAGTGGGAAATGTTACTGTTATGTGTCAGACAGTACTTAGTGTAGAGTTCCATCCTTGCAGTACATTAAAGTGGGAAATGTTACTCTTATGTGTATGACACAGACAGGACTTAGTGTAGAGTTCCATCCTTGCAGTACATTAAAGTGTTGCTTGTCCGAAGAAGATGAAAACACGAAGAAGTCGTACTCATTAGGTGAAGTCAATGTTGATTGGATAGTTAGGAAGCATCGATATGACATCGCAAATTTTCAGTATTTAATAAAATAAATATAAGGTACAGGCATCCAATGAAAACTTACGTTATATGAAGAAGGACTTGTCTCCAAATGTACCTGATATGATATACTACCTGTATCTAAATGTACCTGATATGATATATTACCTCTATCTAAATGTACCTGATATTATATACTACCTGTATCTAAATGTACCTGATATTATATACTACCTGTATCTAAATGTACCTGATATGATATACTACCTCTATCTAAATGTACCTGATATTATATACTACCTGTATCTAAATGTACCTGATATGATATACTACCTCTATCTAAATGTACCTGATATTATATACTACTTGTCTCTAAATGTAACTGATATGATATACTACTTGTATCTAAGAGCACTAGGACGCAGAGGAATAAAAATAAATCGCATTTTAATTGTCAAACTATCTCTAAAGCAGTAACATGATAATTTGAAAATTAAACATTTGAATAATCTGCCTACTGCATCTTCTCAATATACCTACTGTCAATGTGCATACTCTATCTTCTCAATCTGCCTACTCTTTCTTCTACATTGACTTCTCATGCATACTCTATGTACTATATCTGCCTACTCTGATTTTTCAGTCTGCCTGCTATGACTTTGTAATCTGCCTACTCTGAATTTTCAGTGCCTACTCTATCTTCTCCATCTATCTACTCCATCTTCTCAATCTGCTTACTCTATCTTCTCCATCTACCTACTCCATCTTCTCAATCTGCATACTCTATCTTCTCCATCTACCTACTCCATCTTCTCATTCTGCCTACTCTATCTTCTGTCTTCTCAATCTACATCCTCTGCCTACACTGATTTTTTAGTCTGCCTACTCTATCTTCTCAGTCTGCCTTCTCTGTCTTCTCAATCTGCCTACTCCACTTTGTCAATCTGCCTACTCTATCTCCTCAGTCTCTCAATTTGCCTACCCCGACTTGTATTTTCCAATCTGTGGGTATTATTTGTGCACTGATTTCACAAATGTATCTCTTGTATTTTCCAATCTGTGCGTATTATTTGTGCACTGATTTCACAAATGTATCTCTTGTATTTTCCAATCTGTGCGTATTATTGCGTATTATTTGTGCACTGTTTTCACAAATGTATCTCTTGTATTTTCCAATCTGTGAGTATTATTTGTGCACTGATTTCACATATTTATCTCTCTTATGTTGCAGTCTGTGAGATGAGGTCTGACAACAAAAGTTGTAATTACATGTGTCCTGAGTGCACATATTGTAATATCATCTCCGGACAGTGTCGTAAAGGTAATTTATTATTGATCTCACATGCATCAAGATATAATTTATTCTCTTAAATATAGCAAACTTATATGAATAATAATTCAAATCAGTATCTTAACTTTCAAAACTGTATTGTACTCCTATTCAAGATATCTTGTGAAGTATATACATTTTTGTTTGTCATTAATGTTAAATAGTAATTCATTAGCAGAGATGTGAAGCAGAATCGAGTACACATTTACTAAGTTATAAAATAATATGTTAATAAAGTCATTATAAAATAATATGTTAATAAAGTCATTATAAAATAATATGTTAATAAAGTCATTATAAAATAATATGTTAATAAAGTCATTATAAAATAATATGTTAATAAAGTCATTATAAAATAATATGTTAATAAAGTCATTATAAAATAATATGTTAATAAAGTCATTATCAATACAAAAGAAAATATATCTCTGCTCCTGTTAATATTTCCTTCATTTCCTGCACGTTCTCATGATAGGACGTACTCATCTTTTCATGAAATGACGTACTGTGTATACTCATCTTTTCATGAAATGACGTACTGTGTATACTCATCTTTTCATGAAATGACGTATTGTGTATACTGATCTTTTCATGATATATAGCCAAACTTAACAACGCTGCGTGACATTCACATGGGATGACGACTTTGGAAGCTTGAGAGAGGTTTGGAGTAAAGAATGGAAACGACATGGTCCAAGAGTTTCATCTTGTGGAACACCAAAGTTTGGGTTGAGAGATTTGAAGTTCTTGCATTTGAAGATATATTTGCTATCTATATTTTATCACTTGGACCATGCTAAATCTGAGATATGGTTACTAAGCACTTGCTGGGAATGATTTATTAATACGTCAGGATCATTTTGTGTCAAAGGCTGCAGAGTAATTCAGCAGAATACGACTTGAAATAATACCACTGTCCATAGTGCCGAGTAAATCAGCAGAATACGACTTGAAATGTTGTTCTCGTCCATAGTGCCGAGTAATTCAGCAGAATATGACTTGAAATATTACCACCGTCCATAGTGCAGAGATCATTAACAATTTTTAAAAGTGCTGCTTCTGTACTGTGCAAAGTCGATATTTAAAGTGAAGTACCTAAAAAAACTGGGATTTCAAAAGAATAAAACATGTCGTACTTTCTCTAAGATTTTCAATAACACAATGGGTAGTTTTCATATCATTACAGTCAAGAGTTGGCTTTTAACAATATCAACTTTCAACATCACTGGGCACATTCCAGACGACAGAAAGGGGTAATTAGATGCAATAATTGTAGGTAGTATGGTATCGAGGCACTGAAGAAGCGGTGATTAAGGAATCTCATGATTTAGGATTTCCTGGTTGATGTGTTCCAATAATTTAAAGAAGTGATTTTTGAAACTTTCAATTACAACTGAAAGGTGATGAAAGGTTGAGCTGAATATCATAATCAAGCTGATTTCTAATATTTGTGACTATCATTAATGCAGTCTTAAATGAACACAGTCATTGCTAATGGAATAGTTTTCATTTTGCCAGTGATTTTTCGGTGATGACAAGCAAATATTTATTGTAATGCTGCAAACAATCTTGGTACTGAAATAGTTCAGTTTTGCAGTGAAGACTACAACAGTGATTTTATTGACAGATTCAAACCTTTATTTGTGAGTGTAAGGTCAGAAGCAATCAATTACCTTTCATTTTTTATATTTCCTTACGCAGTTTAATGCTTAAGTTGTTGAATCTTGAACATACTTAGGAAGCAGAACTTATCTCACTACATTTTCAGCATGTCACGTCATCAGTTAACTGAACAGGTATATTTTTGCTGCTGAGGGAAGGACAGCTAATCATAAACAATTGGTCTAATGCATAAGTTGTTGAATTGAATTTGGGGGAATATTTAGGAAGTATAACTTTTCTCATTACATTTTCAGCCTCTAACGTCACCAGCTAACAACAAAGATATACTTTTGCTGCTAAGGGAAGGACAGCTAATCATAAACAATTGGTTTAATGCATAAGTTGTTGAATCTTGAGCATACTTAGGAAGTAGAACTTTTCTCACTACATTTTCAGCCTCTAACGTCATCAGTTAACTACAAAGATATATTTTGCTACTGAGGGAAGGACAATCAATTTACATAAGAATAACAAACAATTGTACATGTATCGTACAACCAATGACTATCGTTTTATGTTCAGGAGCACAACAGATCAAAAACTATTTTAATCGATACTGTGATTATATCGTGTCCAAACGGCGGATTGTGAAACTTGAGTAAACTTACAGGACACTAGAATAAATGTGTGGATTGGAAAAGGAAATATTTTAAATCATTTCCATACACTGTAACTAATATCATCTTAACTTTTAAGAAATTAAAAATATTGAATGGCGTCTAATTTACTTTCAATAAATCGTATTGCTGCCGCGATTGTTCAGATTCATTCTACTTAAGTAAATGACGGACTATATACGTGTGAGAAAGTGAAAGATTGCTTTCTAATAATTCAAATGATGTGTCCTAAATACTGTTATTTCGCTAAGGTCAGCTGTCTAATTCTTACATTATTTAAAATAGGTCTTAAATGATAAATGAGTCTTTACAAATAGTACATATAATTTGTAGAAATTATTTATTTGCCGGTCTGAGAATCTAAACGCATTTCCTGCATTATGTATCTAGGAATCTAAGTTTATTGACTGCATTCAGTATATGAGAATCTAAATGTATTGACTGCGTTATGTGTCTGAGAATCTAAGTTTACTGACTGCATTCAGTATTTGAGAATCTAAATGTATTGACTGTGTTAAGTGTAAATATGACTTGATAGTAGTACATGCAAACTAACTACTTATATATTTTAATGGATATTAATATAGATATAGATACAGTTATAGATACATGCATTTAAGTTTATTCAAGACAGTCATTTGTCATTTAGTTAACGTCCCTTGCAATGGAAGTCAAAACGTCATCAGTGAAGACAAGAAAATATATCAAACTTGTGAAAATAAGACATTTGGTCTACAATTAGCTAAATTCTTAACTTTTCAGGCTGCAAGAAAGGTTACTATGGCAGAATCTGCGACAAGAAATGTCTTAATTGTGAGGAAGAAGAGTGTGACCAGGAAGGGAAATGTCTAAAAGGCAAGGAAATGAGTACACCAAACACTACTTATGTTTAGAAATAATCTAGATGAATGTCTCTGTCTATTCATTTGAAGGCTACAATTTTCTATCTCTCTATGTAATTATCTATTTCTCTATGTAATTATCTATCTCTCTATGTAATTATCTATTTCTCTATGTAATTATCTATCTCTCTATGTAATTATCTATCTCTCTATGTAAATATCTATCTCTCTATGTAATTATCTATTTCTCTATGTAATTATATATCTCTCTATGTAATTATCTATCTCTCTATGTATCTGTTTATCAACCCATCTAACTTTCAATATATCAATCTGTTATCAGTCTATATCTAAATGTTTATCTGTTGTCTGCCTGTAAGTCCGTCTGTTTGTGTCTCAGACGTTTCGACGTGAATCATGGACAAATGCTTTCGGCTATTAGATACCCTTTACCTTGCTCATTTGTTATACCCTGATCCTTCTAGTGGATCTGATCACCAGATATTAACATTTATTGTTTAACTAATCCTACTTTACTGATCTTGTTATTGTGTGTATAGCTGTTCGTGTACACGATAACACATACATCAATCACTCCCTTTTTCAACGAATTTCAATCTCACCTCTTCATTTGTCCGGGGTATCCGCTTCCGTTCATAGTGTTATTTTTAAGCAGCATCATAACTCACTTCAATTTGTTATTAGAAAAATAATTTATACTTATTAAAAAATAAAATGTATAATTAATTAAAAATTATGTCTTTTCGTATCAGTGTGTCATTTTGTTATTACTGTAGGTAAAAACTGTTACCCTCTTAAATCCAGTATAAAGAGCAGTTACATTATATAAAATACATAATACAGTATTTATTGTCTTATTTCTCAAATAGTCTATCACGATGCATTAATATTATCGCTTAAAGTTCTAAAACAAATTTACACTACTATAAAAGTCCAACGTCATTACACAATTTTGTATATTAAAAAAATACTAGAATTGTATACCAAATTTAAGTAATTTTTCTGAAAAACACAGACTTGCTATTATATTCTGTCAAACAATAATCACAAATATATGTTAAAATTCTGCCAAAACCAACTTGTTA
This sequence comes from Sinotaia quadrata, assembly GCA_028829895.1. Classification (NCBI taxonomy): domain Eukaryota; kingdom Metazoa; phylum Mollusca; class Gastropoda; order Architaenioglossa; family Viviparidae; genus Sinotaia; species Sinotaia quadrata. Next base: position 50,006,691 of record CM054177.1, on the reverse strand, counting down.
AAGTGTTTCAAGAATAGCTTGGGGGTATTAATTTTACATTGCATTAATATGTGACTCTCATGAACATTTGCAAAATAAAATTAATATTTTTCCTTTTAAGAAATCGATATATTTTATCTATAGGAAATTAGCATTTTTCCTTTTTATAAGTGAAAAATGTCAGTACAACTCAAGGATGATGCGGAGATAGAGAAATTGAGGAAAATATATCACTGGATCTACAAAATAAACTTTTATATTTAATGTAGACATTGCCATATTGGTACAGTCAAGAGTAGGCACTGCCAAATGTGGACACTGGCCTAGTGTAGGTACTGCCAAGAGTAAACAAGGGCCAATTGTAAGTACTGCCAAGTGTAGACAACGGCCAATTGTAAGTACTGCCAAGTGTAGACAAAGGCCAATTGTAAGTACAGTTTTGCATCTGTGGCGTAGTAAATTTGCCTGTCCCTAAATTTCTAAACTTAAATGTTATATAAAATTGTTAAATGAAAACGTGACATGACCTTCGGGTACTGAGCTTGATGAAATGAGTGTAAGTACCAGAGTTCAATAACAATTCAGGTAAAGAATATGCTAGAACTAGTTGATGTAATCCAAACCAGTTCCAAGCAAATGAGTTTTTCTGACTAATAATGCATCACAATTTCATCCCATGGGGATAGAACAAAAGTTGCTTTGTTGAAGAAAGTTCAATATTCTAATCACATTGGTTTTGATTTAACTTAAGTCCGGTCATAAAAGCGATCATTAGCTTATGAGGGGAGCATGCCTTTTGATATTTTGTAATCTTGTATCTGCTTCACACTGCAGTGACTACTGTACTCTACTGGATCACGTTGGTATGTATCCATCATTGTCGTGTTGCTGTAAGTTGATTCTTGAGAATTCTTTTTGAGGGCCAATATGATGGAAATTGAGGCTTGAGTTTGGACTTTAGAATTCATGAAGATTTTTTTAACATTTCTCGTGGTGTGCTTGGGTAGTGCACACGAATATTCTAAAACATTCCTCGTGATGTGCTTTGTGAGCGCATTGAAGATTCTGGAACAGTTGGTGTAATGTGCCTAGAATGCATATGTTGGACCATTATCTAATAAGAAAATGACTTGTTGCAAACTGCATGATTGTGAACATGCGCCAGTGACAGCTGCCATCATTGAAAAGGTTATGTACATTGACTGTAATTATCTCTCTAAAACTCCACTCTCATTTCTGTATTGAAACTATATCTAAGAAACTGATTTTTATATATGTTGATTTGACTGTTGATGTCTATGCTGGGACAAATTGAAAGAATATTTAACATTTAATCAAACATTGTTGTGAATTGATGTAAATGTCAATGCTCTTTTGATTATATTCATATGTTGTATGTTTGATTGTTGATTTAAAATATTTATTGTTAAGTTTATTAACCTTATTGCACATACATTAAAACCTTATGTCGAAGTAATAGTGGGTGGATTGGCGCTCATTAAATATAAATTAAATACGGGTTTTTATTACTCCTTTAGTAGGAAGTTTCCACCTGCAGAAACATTACGCGACAGTAAAACAAATGTCTTATTATTGTGTAAAGAATAGAGTTTTGTGACACCCTTATAATCCGCAAAGTGAGAGACATGTTGGCATTGTAGGAGAATTATTAATAACTACAAACTAAGATAACTTGTAATTAGTTTTGTGTTATTAAATAATAAATAATTATCATAACGAGTGAAGTGCGTCCAGAGGTGTCACAACATCTAAATTTGAAAACCAGTCAGAAATGAGTGAAACATCTGCTATTAATGTTATCTATATTAAGACATTTCTGGCAGTCTTGAATTTGTTATACATTTAGAAGTGTACAGGGAAAATTATATTAGTACGTTTATCAGTGAAACACAATGAAAATATGCTTAAGCTGAGGGGGAGAGGGTTGGTGAAAACCAGCACAATGCTTAATTCTTAACTATTTTTCAGGTTGCCTGCAAAGTTACTTTGGTACATACTGGTGGCAACCAACACAATTCTGAATTCTTAACTATTTTCAGTTGCTCGCTAAGTTACTCTGGTACAAACTGGGGGAAATGGTGGAAACCAACACAATGCTGAATTCTTAACTATTTTTTCAGGTTGCTCGGACGGTTACTCTGGTACAAACTGTGATTATAAATGTTCAACTTGTTTCGAAAACGAATGCGATCAGAATGGAATATGTAAACAAGGTCAGTAAATCAATGCACTTTAAAAAAACATAAAACTAGTTTTGTTCAACTATCTATCTCACTCTCCTCTTTCTTTGTCTGTCTCTCTGTCTGTCTGTCTCTCTCTCTCTCTCCCTCTCTCTCCTGCCTTTAGCAGCCAGACTGACTGGAAAGACAGGTAGATTGCTCGCTCTAGTCACCTGTAGACAATTGTAGACAGTGGTTAGAATAAACAAATGGTAAACGATAAGGTGACTTGAATAAGTAATAAACGGGGTACATTGTGTTCATTGGCTAATAGATATCAAACAAAGCAATTTGTCTATTGACTCAATCAGTGTGTCAATGTTCAATATTCTGTCATTAATTTTTCAAATGTATTTCTTAGCTCTGAGGAGAGCATAGGTATTGATGAGAGTCAATCTTGATAGCTATCCGTACGCATCACATGTTTGGTGCTACAAAAGTAGTTACGCGTCAAATTGCTTGAGCCTTCTGAACAAACAGCTGTATTCTTGCGGAGGATGTGTTTCCACAGAGGTCCCGGCCGAAAACAGGCGACAGACAGCATAGTCAGTCTAGCAGCAGAGATCTAGCGATAACATCGTGTAGCATTGAACCAAAGATTTAGAACCTTGGCCAAATTCATAATACACCCAGCTATAAAAGAAATCCAGCAGTATACCAATGTAAAACCAGCCGTCCAATTTTTATTGGTTTGCTTTGTTTTTTCTGACTCGTAATCATATTCCTTACAAGCCACCCAAGAAGGTTTAATCACTCTTACATAAGGAATCCAATGAAAGAACTCATAAAATTATTAACTATACGAAAGATGTATAACTGAATATAATGTTGACCATGACAAAAGAGTACACAATGCGTATACTTATATAATTTTAGTACTAATAATGGGATTTACTATACAGTATATATACAATATATAAAAGTGAAGTTATACAAACAGATATGAAGTTAACAAAACTATATAAATGTACTGGAAGCACAGATATTGATTAACATTATTTGCATTTGACGAAGACATAGTTGTAATAACATATTAAAATTTCTACAGTACATTGACTGCATAATGTGTGAAGAGTGCACATCCTACAATTGACATATTTGGAAGGAATTATGTCTGATAGAAAGTTTACATTCAGTGAAAAGTGAAGATAGTGGTTACGACAAACAGTAAAGATTTAGAAAAATATTTTGAAATGCTCATTTAATATTCTAGATGAAGAAAGAATATAAAAGGACTTTTTCATAACTTGAACTAAGGGAATGACAAGAGCAGAAAACTGTTATGTAAGCATCATGGAAAATGATAGATTTTGTAACAAAAATGTAATTCATGCAGTTTTCATATACCAGGCCAAAATTAGAATATTATAGACTTGGGCGGATGTTTCCATATTATCTCAAAGAATTCTAAAGAGTTGAAAAAGAAAGTTTGTTTCTAATGTGACTGACATCTGGACTTAACTCAGATGACATGACAATATAACTAGCAATACGACGGTGACAGCCTTGAAAAGAAATGTCAATTACTAATCACTAGTAACACAAAGGCGACGGACTTGAAAAGAAATGTCAATTACTAATCACCAGTAACACAAAGGCGACGGACTTGAAAAGAAATTTTATTTACTATTCACTAGTAATACAAAGGTGACAGCCTTGAAATAAAATGTCAGTTACTATTCACAAATTTATTTGCAATCATGCGGGTAAACTGGTTCCCTGTGTGGGCTTAGCTTGCGTTTCAGGGTATGTTGTAATAAGTGTTGGATAAAACGTGTCGGTCTTGGTATTTATTTCCGTTCACTTCATTTTCATTCTAGATCTTGGTATTTATTTCCGTTCACTTCATTTTCATTCTAGGTCTTGGTAGTTTCCATACTGTATATGTGTTGGAGTCTACCTTAGTACTTATCTTGGAGTGTTTTCTCTTGGTTTTCTTAATATTTACTATATGGTCAATGTCGCAGCTTAAAACCAGAGATGCTGTCAGTAATTATTGAGTTGTCGTTGGAAAGGATAGTTTATCAATATAACCTTTGTCGTAATATCATTCATTCACACTAGATACATAGCTGGGGATGATATCTATATGGTCACGTATTTTCGAGAGGATTCCATCGAGTAAGCAGGTCTCAGAGACACGATTTCTCTCTGTATTTCAGTTTTGTATTCGATCTGGTCGGAATTCGGGGCTCAGTAAAGTCATTTGGAAGTCTTAAAATGACTATTTTTCCTGCTAATTTTGCTTGCCACAATCGCAGTTTCGCTTTCTGGGCAGTCAGTTGTACTGGCTTTGCTGAATAAGGGAGTAGGATTAATTCTCCTTCAGTCGGCCAAATAGCTAATTAGATGGATAGATAGATAGATAGATAGATAGATAGATAGATAGATAGATAGATAGATAGATAGATAGATAGATAGATAGATAGATAGATAGATAGATAGATAGATAGATAGATAGATAGATAGAGACAGAAAGACAGACAGACAGACAGATAGATAGATAGATAGATAGATAGATAGATAGATAGATAGATAGATAGATAGATAGATAGATAGATAGATAGATAGATAGATAGATAGATAGATAGATAGATAGATAGATAGATAGATAGATAGATAGATAGATACCAAAGTAGATTAAACTAATTGAAATTAAAATAAAATCTTTTTACATCTTAATAATTGATATCTTATAAAATAGGTTTACAGAGATATAACACTAGAGAAAACAAAATGAGATCATCTAAGATGCGTAAATTTCAGTCATTTTCTTCAGGAAACATAAAAGACATTGAGAACTGGATTTGAAAGTATACTTGTATTTATTGACAAATGAACATATTAATTTTGATTTTTTTTTTTTTAAAAAACAGCTTCGATTTACAATTGTTGTTTTAGGAATATAAATTATTTTAACAAATGCTAGTGAACTCTGTGCCCTAGGATTTATTTTGCTCAAAGATACTGTCATCATCATACAATAAGACACTTTTTCAGTATACCAAAACATAACTTTAAAATGGACAATGGACCTACTCCGAAAATGTAAATACTAAGTTTAACTATTATTATACTCTGTACTTTTCAGGTTGTGACACTGGATACTATGGCACAACCTGCAAGCAAAAATGTCCTAAATGCTTTCACTCACTTTGCAACTCACTAGATGGTAAATGTCAATCTGGTTGTAAAATTGGCTGGAGAGGAGACTACTGCAATGAAAGTAAATTAAATCCCGTAACTACCTAGTATTTGTGTGTTCAGCAAACTCTGTCTGTCTGTCTGTCTATCTGTCTGTCTGTCTCTCTCTCTCTCTCTCTCTCCCTCTCTCTCTCTCTCTCTCTCTCTCTCTCTCTCTCTCTCTCTCTCTCTCTCTCAATACTTTCCTATATACGCTTGTGTCTGTATACGCTGTAAACAGTGTTCAATTTTAAATATAATTATTTTTTCTAATTAATTAATTAATTATTAAAAGTACTAATTGTTTCTTTACTATAGTTTCGGGGATCCTTAGTAAAGTCATTTGGAAGTCCTAATAAGACTATTTTTCCTGCTAATTTTGCTTGCCATATTCGCAGTTTCGCTTTCTGTGCAATAAGTTGTATGGGCTTAGCTGAATAAGGGAGTATGATTAATTCACTAAATCGCTAATTAGATCAGTAGAGAGAGAGAGAGAGAGAGAGAGAGAGAGAGAGAGAGAGAGAGAGAGAGATAGATAGGTAGGTAGGTAGGTAGGTAGGTAGGTAGTTAAGTAGGTAGGTAAAACACAACCTTTCAACATACATCACACGAGTGATACGGATTTTGATTTAAAACACAACCTTTCAACATTGTACATCACACAAGTGAGACAGATTTTGATTTAAAACACAACCTTTCAACATTGTACATCACACAAGTGAGACAGACGTCACACATTTTGATTTAAAACACAACCTTTCAACATTGTACATCACACAAGTGAGACAGATTTTGATTTAAAACACAACCTTTCAACATTGTACATCACACGAGTGATACAGACGTCACACATTTTGATTTAAAACACAACCTTTCAACATTGTACATCACACGAGTGATACAGACGTCACACATGTTGATTTAAAACACAACCTTTCAACATACATCACACGAGTGAGACAGACGTCACACATTTTGATTTAAAACACAACGCAGTAGTTCGTCGACAACAGTAACACACTAATGGTTGGTGTGGGTGTTACACGATATATATATAGTGACCGACCTTTCATTTATATACTAACATACACTCATACACGCTTGTGTTTTGTTAATTATATTCCTCTTTAATACAGTATAATTATTTTTAAAAAGTATTATTTAATTATCTTTCAGGTTGTCAACCGTTCCATTTTGGCCTAAACTGCAATGAGGAATGTAATAACTGTCTGGAAATAAACAATAAAACTTGCAAAGTTAATGGTTTCTGCGTTTACGGTTGCAAAGTCGGCTGGTATGGTGACAACTGTTCTCTCAGTAAGTATAAACGTTCAATTAATAAAATGTGTTTTTTAAATGTATAATTCGTTTCCTTTACAAGGAAAAAGAAATACTATATAAGCACTTGGATTATGTATGAACTTCTCATTCACTTGTACACTGTGGACTTAAACAATTGTGTACCACTGAACTTATACAGTTGTGTACCACTGACTTATACAAGTGTGTACCACTGACTTATACAAATGTGTACCCATGAACTTATACAAGTGTGTACCCATGAACTTATACAAGTGTGTACCCATGAACTTATACAATTGTGTACCACTGAACTTATATAATTGTGTACCACTGAACTTATACAGTTGTGTACCACTGACTTATACAAGTGTGTACCCATGAACTTATACAATTGTGTACCACTGAACTTATATAATTGTGTACCACTTAACTTCTACAATTGTGTACCGCTATTCTGAGGCCAGTCTGAGAATACCAAGTTGCGAAAGTAACACTAAAGAAAGAGTACCTTATCACGAGAAAGAAACGGTATGCTTATGTTATGATATCATGAACTAGTTAATTCCATAATTGGAAAAGAACAACAATAAATGTTTGTCTGATGATGACAAACAGCTTGTGTGGAAATTATTTCAAGACACTCTTTATACACTAAACTGACTAGAGTAATGAGATATTCTGATACAGCAGTCAGATAGACATATTTACACAGAATTGACAACTGGAAGCATTGGCATTTCTAGATAAAGGTCATTAGGGGTCGCTGAGTCCTTATTAAATAATAAACAACTCAGCACAAAGATCAGCTTGCTTCCACAGAAAAATTGCAATAATTATTCTTAGAGAAATATTTATGTGATAAAGGAAACTCTGTTACATCTGTAAATCTAAGATACTTGCTAAACATTGATTGAATGATATATAGGCAAAGTGTAGATATTTACAAATTATTAGCGAGTAGGAAATAATTAATTAATGACAGTAACACAAGATCTTAAATCATAAAACGTGCACATTTCATTATTGAAAGATATCCACACAAAAATTAGGCAGAAGCTCAATCTCTTATAAAATCTACGATATAAAGCGCTATATCCTCCAGTGGTTCTGAAGTCGAGATGCACTGACGTCATTGTTCAACTGGGTGTACTCCATTGCAACTCAAAGGGCACCACTATAAATACATCATTGTTCAAGTGGGTTTAACCCATTGCAACTCAAAGGGCACCACTATAAATGCATCATTGTTCAACTGGGTTTAACCCATTGCAACTCAAAGGGCACCACTATCCACTATAAATACATCATTGTTCAACTGGGTTTACCCACTACCTCATGCATTCTAATGTCAGTTTGACATTTCCAAATATGTTTAGTGCACAGTCCATTCAAGGTCGGAATATATCTCCCTAAATCTGTTTTTAGCCATGGTCAGTTTGATGTCACCTTATCAAGAGTGTGATGGCCTTGCGATCTCAAAATTAAAATTATTGACAGATCTTTACAGGGAAAACTGGTAAATGATAACGATTTAACATTCACTAAAATGTGGTTTACACATAAAAAAATGTCCATATAAGTATATGAGAGAGCTAGCGTGACTGGGATATAATGAAATACTACAAATCTAAAATTAAAATATGCTGCAATTAATCCCATCGTACGATGGGTTTCTTTTGAATATCAGTATATTTGTTTTAGCATACTGCTATATTCATTTCTTTGTTTTTAATCACATTTATTGCTGCTTGCAATCTACTTAACATTAAATTGCACAGTCTGTTAGTCAGGTGGCTATTTATTCCTTTCACAATATTGCAGCAGGCATAAATACTGCACAAAGTTTATTGGAAACAGAAGAGGAGACTACTAGCATAAAAGGATATTTTATTGGCGCCTTTGGTGGTATTATTCTTTTGGCAGGAGCTGTGATCTTGTGGACGTGAGTTGCAATTTGTATTGTTAGTTAACCAGTGTGCGTGCTGATGTAACAACTATTAAAGTACCGGAGTGTGTCACATTGTTTTAAGGAGCGTTTGTAGAGGAGTATTCCAACTATTGTTGGTTAAAGTTGATGTCACATTCATTTTGTGCGTATATAATATAATAATTAGAAATGGATAACTAATAATGAGTTTGAATTCCCCCCCCCCCAGAGAAGCTGAAAATGAAATGCATAATTTCTTTTTAAATAAATGTTATCACATATAGTAATAATAATCGTTAAAATGAATACCTTCCGTAAGTTCATATATATTACTGAAAGACGGTGTGCCCCAAAACGTATATTTAAATGATCTGAAAAATATATGCCTATGATAATTAATACTACTTGTGTCACAGGAAAGGATGAACAAAAATTATATTTTATTTCACAAATAAAAACCACTAACAAAACTAGGGAAGGTAACCAGAGTTTTGTTATTATGCATATATGTATTATGTAACTCCAGTAACAGTCAACTGAGATCTCTTTAACTAGACAGACATTGTGGACACAGTGTGTGTTATCATATCATGTTGAATATATATATATTTTTAGAGAGATATATATTAAGGAATTAGAGTAATCACGCATGACTGATCACACGTTGTTAACGAAGACGAAAGTCAATGCGTTTTGTGACACTCTGTCATTGTTAATAGTTTTACACTATTTTCTATGATCTGAAAAAAATGCATGCCTATAAACACTATTCTGTTATTTTCAATAATCTTACAATAATCTTACACTATTCTCTATTATCTTACAAGAATGCCTATGATCACTATCCTGTTATTTTCAATAATCTTACACTATTCAGTATTATATTACTAGAATGATATTATCACTATCCTGTCATTTTCAATAATCTTACACTATTCTCTATGATCTGACAAAAATGCATGCCTATAATCACTATTCTTTTGTTATTTTCAAAAATCTTATGTCGATCTCTATGATCTTACAAGAATGCATACTTATGATAACTATTCTATTTTCAATAGTCCTGTGTCGATCTCTATGATCTTACAAGAATGTATACTTATGATAACTATTCTATTTTCAATAGTCTTGTGTCAATCTCTATGATCTTACAAGAATGCATGACTATGATCGCTATTTTCAATAACTTTACATCCTAAAGACCAATAGGAGCGGGTTAGAGAGCAGCGCGTCTTGATAATTAATATGTCCTTAATTACGAAAGAATTTTTCTCAAGTACAGAAAAGTTCAGTGAATTCTAATTTGTTGTATTAAGATTTAAAAGATAATAATACTATTATTCATTCATAATGACGAGTAATTTAACAACCAACCAGCTGAAATACTTTAGGGGTTTAGAGGTTGAGATAAATCAAAATCAGAGAAACATTTTTTTTTAAAACTTGATCTAGAAATAAAGAAAGAGCATCTTACAGACTTGGATATATGATGATATTTTGAGAATTACGATTCAAATGTTTCATTATTAAATGCGGACAAAATAACACTTTCCAGTTACAGCTAGAGTATATATGGAAAGTAATTTACTTGAACATAATAAACATCTTTAATAAATGTATTATTTGTCAGCCCTTGCACCTTTAAACTCAAATGTTTTCGGAAATCAAGAGTATGTATGTGTCTATTGCTATTACTCTACACTCCTCAACACTACCACTGGCGTAAAATTGTCTTATATATGTGTTGTTTGTCGATTATTTTAGATTTCGCAAATAGTAGTTGTTTTCATTGGCGTAAAATTGTCTTATATATGTGTTGTTTGTCTATTATTTTAGATTGCGCAAATAGTAGTTGTTTTCACTGGCGTAAAATTGTCTTATATATGTGTTGTTTGTCTATTATTTTAGATTGCGCAAATAGTAGTTGTTTTCACTGGCGTAAAATTGTCTTATATATGTGTTGTTTGTCTATTATTTTAGATTTCGCAAATGGACAACACCAAAGGAACGAGAACGCGATGATGTTAGTGTAACCGAAGTGATGACCATTAAAGGTTCCCTAAAGTTTCATAATTATAACATTAATTATTAGACTCAATGCATAAGTGCTAACTTTAGCATTTTAAAGTAATAAGCTTAATTTATTTTTTCTCCAATATTATGAGACTACATTATTTTTACACTTATTTTACTCTTAATGAATCAAAGTCGTTCACTACAATTTGTAATGGCAACGCCAACTAGTTAATGGTTAATATTATTATTATTTAATTAATCATCCATAACTAATTACAAGTGAAGAGAATCTTAATTTATATTATTAATAATTCTCCAGCAGACACCACTCGTTTCTCTCACTTGGCGGATATGCGGGCGCTGTAAACGTTTTCTTTCTTCCACAACATTCAAGACAAATATTTATCGTCACACAATATTTCCATGGGTGGAAAACTTCTTACATCTTTTAATCTATATTTAGCGACGACCACCCATCCACCAACTTTCTTCTCCAATATAATGTTATCAATATATGTAAGACGATCAATAAATTTATTAAATCAACAATCAAAATTTATTAAATCAAGAATCAAATATACATATAACAAATACATTGAAAAATATTACTTGAAACCACTGTCGAATTCTTTTAATACTTATACAGTCTTATATCCTAACACACTTCAATACATTAATGTCAATACAAATCACAGGATAGTTCTTATCAGAGAACAGAAATAGAGTTTAGAAGAGATAAGCGATAACGGCTTCTTGTATAGATGAAGTCGCAATAATCTTTTTAGTGTGCTTTTCATAACAAAGTCACAAGTTTATTGTTCATGTCAATTCCACGTTTCCCTCCTCACATTGTAGAAAACTGATTTGCTGCTATTCTCTTGAGGATAATCTAGCACTCTGCCATATTAGCTTCTTCAAGCAGAACAAGAATATTCCTTACACTTACACTGTGGTAGATACTTCTCTAGTCTATCACGGTCGTAGCTGTTTATAATCAGTACCCAGGAGATTAAAATAAACAAGGAAAGACTGTCTTTTCCCTATAAAATATAACAAACACTAAGTTTCCAGGTTATTCATTTTTAATTTCATTCTTTCTTACATTCAAGTTATTCAACTTACAGTTTCCTGCAACAGTATTTATTATTCTGATATACTCACACAGCATAATAGTTTTATGAGTGAGTTCACTAGAAACAATGTCAAGTGTTTAGCATACCACATATAAGCATTAAAATTCACAATTTGTAGAAATAATAGTCTGCTCATAAACTACAGTTTTACGTAAATTGCAAGTTTAGCACATCAAAAGCAAAAAATGCACGAAATATTTCTAAGTCCATTCTCTCTCAATCAGTCAGTTAACTCACCTTTAGACAACGGCCGCCTTTCATGACTGGACTTCTTGCCACACCGAATTCAAGTGATTGGACAATAGAACTCTACAGCAGATGAACTTTGGATCTCAGCCAACGGCTAGTCTCGTTCCCATAAATCTTAACCATTGGAATATTAAAACTACTCATCCATTTGCAATTGGTTTGGATTGCATCAGCAATTTCTAGCACATTCGAGTCGTTTACTCCAGCTCTGATACAAAAATACCATAATAAGGAATGTCTAAGGTAGGGTTCCTTTGACAATTAAGTCTAGAAATAGGGATAGACAAATTTACTCCACCACATAATTATTCTGACATACCTTGAAATACATTAATGCATATCGTATTGTATGTTTCTGTTTGTGTGTGTGTGCTAGCATGTGTCTGTGTATGTGGTTGTATGTAGGTGAAATGGAAGTGTGCAGAAGTGATGAAATGATTGAGTGGAGGAAGAAGAAAGGGGTCGCTATATCGTCCATGCATTTTACCTCGTATGTGGAATAGATAGTGACGAACTTAAAGATGAAACCTTGATAATGGTGCTTTTAAGACGATACGTTAACAATGACAAACTTAAAGATGAAACATTGATAATGATGCATTTAAGACGATACGTTGACAATGGCGATTTTAAAAAGATACGTTGACACTGAGAAATTTAAGAAGATATGTTGACAATGACGAATTCAAGAAATACATTGACAACGATGAACTTAAAGACAATAGTTTGAAAGACGATACATTGACAATAAAGAACTTAAAGACGATACTTTGACAATGATGAATTAAAGACGATAGTTTTTAAATGATGATTTATTTAAGACAATATTTTAACAATGACGAATTGAAAGACGATACTTTGACAATAACAACTTAAAGATGATATTATGACAATGACTCACTTAAAGACAATGCTTTGACAATGACGCACTTAAAGACAATACGTTAATAGTAACAATTTGATAAACAATATTTTGACAATAACGAATTAAACTTGATAATTTGACAATGACTTACTTAAAGATGATACTTTGACAATGATAAACTTAAAGAGGATACTTTGGCAATATCTAATTTAAGATGACAAGTTGACAATGACGAATTTCAGAAGATGCATTTGCAAAACTTTGTGACTATGAAGAACTTAAAGATGATGAGATGATAGTGAGGATCTTAAAGACTATATGTTGACAGGTATATTTAAAATGGTAGGTTATCAATGTTGAACTTATTTGATGATAGTTGACTGACGAACTTAAAGACAATTGACTTAAAGATGAGTGTCGACAATAACGAATTTAAAGACGATACTTTGACAATGATGAACTAAAAGATTATTGTTGACAATGATGAACTTAAAGACAGTATATTGACAATGACGAAATTACAGACGACACATTAACATTGTCGAACTTAAAGACGATTGTTAAAAATAACGAACTTAATAACGATTGTTGATAGTAACAAACTTAAAGATGATTGATGACAATGATGAACCCAAAGACGATATGTTAACAATGGCATCTTAAAGATGATTGATGACAATAATGAATTTAAGGATGGTTTTTTGACAATAACAAACTTAAAGATGATACATTGACGATGACGAAATAAAATATGATATATTGACAAAAATGAAGTTCAAGACAATTGTTGAAAATAACGAACTTAAAGATGTTTAGATGAGAATGATGACTTTTTATGGTGGGTATGCTGTGCTGTTCTGTATTGTTGGCTGATGTCTGTATTTGTGGTTCTCGTACCCATTTGGGTGGCCGTCGTCTTTTTTTCTTTGTAGTCTGTGTACTTGTTTCGTTGGTGTCGAATTCCTTCGTTGTCGTCTCGGTTGTGAGTGTTGGCGTTTGGCTTGTGTTTTCGTTGGATTTTATTTCCGTCTTTATTTCCATCGTAGCAGTGGACTGTTGACTGGTCTGTAGCTGATGTTGTGGTTTGTGCTTCGTCTTGGTTTTCATGGTTTGTGTGTCGACTGTGTTCTTGATGGCGCTTGGTGTGACTGAAAATCTTACTCTTGTTTTTATTGGCGTGGTTTGTATGCTATATGAAGTTGTCCCTGTTGTCTGTCTGTGATGGGGTTGAAGCTTTCATCGGTCTGTGTGGCGGCGGGAAACATCGGCTGTGTGCAGTCTATTTCTGGGTGTGATCTGGTGTGGGCGATTTTCTTGTCCGTGTTTGTGGCTGCATTAGTGGCCATGTTGTCTTTGTGGTAGAGGATTGTTGTCTCGGATTCTGTCTTTGTAGAGCTGCTGTTTGCACTGGCGTTGGAGTGTCGGGTTGAGTCTGTTGAGTAGTGGAAGTATTGTGTCATTTCATGGGCTGCTACTCTGGCTTCGACTGGTGCGATTTTTTCGTTGATGTGGGTGCGTTTTAAGGAGTCTAGTATATTTTGTAGTGCTTTGTAGAGTTGTTTTGGAGTTAGTAGAATGGTGTATTTTGTAGTGCTTTGTAGAGTTGCTTTGGAGTTAGTAGAGTAGTATATTTTGTAGTGCTTTGTAGAGTTGCTTTAAAGTTAGTAAAATGGTACTGGCGTTGGAGTGGTGTATTTTGTCGCATGTCTTGCATCTTACTTTCGTGCAGTTGTATAGGTGGTGAGTTGTTGGTGTAGTCATTTTCTAACCTCAGTAAATAAGGTGTCGCTCCGCTCAGAGTGCGTCAGTATCCGTCGGTGATCCGAAGCAAATGATGCAGTTGATGTTTGTTTAAATATATTACATTTGTATTATCATAATTATTATAACTTATTGATTTCTTTTTATTTTGTTACATGTAGTACATATAGATCGTTAATGTCATAATTATTATAACATCAGTGTTATTTTGTTACATGTAATATATAGACCCCGTTGACCCCGGTGGGGTCCTGATCGCGGTTGACGTCGTTAAGAGCAAACCAACAGCCAGCCAAATGCTCGAAGAAAGTGCCGAAAGCGAAATTTCCATTTCTGAAACAGTCAATTTAGTGCCAGTGCCAGAAGTAATACAAGAAATTCCTGCAGCACGTGCAGATAGTGTTGAAAGTAGCACCGTGCAAGGTAATGCTGTTTAGTTCCCATACGTAAGTTTTCCTATCAAGAAATTAAATCTTAAGATGTCGGTGGTTTCTACTAATATTATTGCTCAAGACATGCATAAAAGAAGAATATATTAGCATGTGAATGACGCCATTGTGACTGTTGATGACGAATGGTCAGAACCATTCGTAGATTTGGTGATTGTAATCTTAGTTGCACTTGATTGTCCACAGAGTGGTGTTACATCTAGTCTTCAAACATCGATCATCATTCTACAATAATGTAATAAGTTGCGTTATCTATTATAGTAATGAGCTGAACTAGTCGTTGTGGTTATAAGTGAACAACGAATGTATAAAGAAACAATAGGATTTGTCATTGATAAGTAATAAGTACTAAAAAACTAACAAGTTTCTGATGGGACGGAACATTAAAATAATCCATAATATTTCATGAGCCTGTTAATTGTTTTACTCACGTCTTGGAGATTGTCACATGTCCAGTTTTCATTTTACGACTCTGTCCTAATTTAGGCATTAATCATCAATATTAATTTATAGGATAATCCTCAACATTAGCGACAGCTGGACTTATCTAATATATCTCCCTTTCAAATGCCACAATCTCAGCTTGATTGTTCATGACACTGAGTCAGATCAGTCAGTTGACTTCTTGCCACAATGTTATCTCCCCTTTATTTTTAGATTAATAAATATAATTCTTTATTCCTCTTTTCACGGCTTGGCCCCCAGTGGCAAATCATGGTCAGTTATATACACTTATGAAATAACATAGAGAGATAACAGTTTAAGAAAATTAACAATAAAATTTAATAACAATAAAAATTAAATTTGAAACAAGAAAATGAACAATTTGATTCCGTGAATATAGAGCGATCTTGCACGACCTGTAAAGTCACTTTACTGTTCATACCATGGAAAATCTATTTCAATTGTCTTTAGACTTAGCTTTAATCACTTGTCCAATGGGACACAGTGTTGTTGCTTTTCATAGATGCACGCTGACCTCATGTGACAACCTTGGCAGTCTCTAGCAGTTTCTTGATGTGGAAGTCCAACCTTGCTAAAGTGTGGAGTCCAGGACAAGCGAGCAAGTGTTTGAGCTGAAACTTTATCACGGCCTTGTTAGGATCTGAGTTATGAAGTAAAACTCAGGACCGGCTGTAAAATACATGGTTACTTATGTTACAGCTTCGTGTATGATAACGAATTTTATTGGCCTTATGGCAGCAGCGATAATCACCCTTTACAATCTTCACTACTCACAATTTACATTACATGAAAATTCAAATATATAAAATTTTTACAAATATATATTTCTTCATTACTCCATAGTTGCTCATAATACAATTTAGCTACTGACTACGTAGTGCGTGTTAATTCTCCCCTGATAACAATTTATCAAAAGTGATAAAATTACATACATGTGGTATTTCTCACCACATTTACAAATGTAATATTGTTATGTCACTTAGTTCCTGTATGAAAATGTATTATATCAACAGCAATAAGATTCGCAAGAATATTTTACATACATTCACATTACAAAATATATAGAATTAATTACAAGAAAGAATTTCGATTTTAGAGAAATCAAGATATTACCACTATGTGTTTCTGATTGGCATGGTCATAAGCAATGGATAGCTGTCTCTAT
The DNA here is from genome assembly GCA_028829895.1 of Sinotaia quadrata. NCBI lineage: Eukaryota > Metazoa > Mollusca > Gastropoda > Architaenioglossa > Viviparidae > Sinotaia > Sinotaia quadrata. The sequence continues at coordinate 49,989,957 of CM054177.1, read as the reverse complement.
TTTTACCCCTGTAAGTCGGGCACTATTCTGTCTGCACGTCTGATGTGGCCAACCCATTCGCGTGGTTTATCAATGAGGTAAAGGTCAGCTCACATCTTAGTGCTACGTCATTACCCGGTAGGCAAATGACCATAGTAGTTAGTATCCGATTTTTGGTGTGACCTTCACCTGTGATCTAACCTACTTTCCCCAAATGTGTAAACAAGCCTTTCCACGACCCTTAAGCTTTAATCCTCAATGGAAGTTTTCTCAATGGGCACGTCAGGTGAGGAAAAACCTGTATATAAAGGAAACAGTTAATAATACGAAAAAGGTTATCAGAATTACATAATTTGTTTAATATATTTCCACAGAGATGAATCATAGTCAATCTTGATCTCTTAAATCTCGTTCAACACAACTTACTACATTCAATTAATACTATCATATTTTCCCTCTGTTCAACTTGATTTGGATGGATGGAGGAATAAATGGAATTATAGACTGATAGCTTTGTGATCTGTTCAACTGCAGTTCTATTTCTCACACAAACATTTAAAATAAACATCTTATCTGTGCAATTAGTAAACATACCTATATGTATTAATAAATACATGTATCTAGTATTGCTTTTCTTCATCATGATGTGTTATTTCTTTTATTTCAGTGAATGATGAAAGTGAAGGAGATGAGGAATTTGAAAGAGATGAATCCAAATCTATTGTTAATTAGCAAATCTAAAACGTATTTTGTTATTCAGCATTTGGTGAGATTTTATTTCGAGTGTATTTAATTATATTATATGAAAGGGGTGCTCCCGGCAGTTATAAATATGTTTAAACTATTCATGTAATAAACGCTGGAAACACATACATCTACATATTTGTGCCACTTCAGAACAATTGGGTTTGGTATCTCGAAGATTAAATCATGAACTAATTTACGCAAGAGAACATGAGTGGATATGAAGCTGAGTCCATATTTATGACTTTATCTCAGGTACGAAAATCGTTTAAGAGAACCATGGAAATGTGGGTCAGTCTATTTAAGCCCTCCATTTTCAATATAAAGTGAAATTCAAAATCCTTTAAATCAATAATGCTTCTCTGAACATCTAGACCCAATCGCTACCCCTGATTTCACTATGTACACCCCACTCACAGCTCATCGTTGAAGCTGTTGTTCTGAAACTTGTGTGTACAAGTCCATTTATAAAACAAAAATACCATTGTAGATCAATCTAATTATTAAATGAAGTTGTTGTTTTGAAACTTGTGTGTACAAGTCCATTTATAAAACAAAAGCCCGTTGTAGATGAATCTGTTGTTCACAAATTTAATTATTATGTAGAAACATTTTACTTGAATCTTGGTTATAGGTTATACGTTACAACATATGCACATGTTCCAATGCTGTCATTATTTTCTAAAACATACAGAGATATTTTTCATTTCTTTTACTCCAATGATAAAGACGTCGGCGCACAATCATGTACTATCTTCTCACATGCAAACACACACCACCCCCACCACCCGCAGTCTTCAAAATGTAGAAAACTCTATACATTCATAGTTAATTCTGATTTTTTTTTAAATTCTGTTTTATTATTTAATTGTATGAAATATTTAAATTTGTACTTAAAGTTATTGGAATTATATTAAAATATTTACAAAAATGCAGATGTTGTTCTGTTTGGATGTTCTTTGAATAGTGTTAAAATAGAAAACAATATTCACTAACTCGTGCTCACAGGTATCTCACATTAATCATACCAACGAGTAAGCCTATTTATGCATGATAAACCTATCTGAATGGACTGTGTCTTCAGAGAAGTTTATCATACATCAATAGACTTACGCAATTCTTCGTACATATGTAACTGTTATAATTGTAGTGTCCTGATGATTGCTATTTAGCCAACATGACTCTTCTTGTTGTTACTCTAGCCTGTACCTCTAAAATGCTTTCAAGATTCGCGTTGTATTGTTTTCAAAGGCAAACAACACAGAAATGCATCCAGACCCCATCGTACCATTTCACTTCAATCTCTACTGGCTACGTGTTTACAATAGGATACATCACAAATGTCTCTTCACTTTATCATGCTTCAGTGTCTGCTTTCTGATGTCTAATCACATAAACATACATGTGTGTGGTCTTGCTAGATGCTTGAACAATCAGATATGTAAATGTTAAGCTCGGGGTGTTAAGTGTGGTCATACGGTCATTACTCATTTGTTTACGAGTCCCATAAGTCATACGGTCATCTCCCATTTGTTTATGAGTCGTAAATCATACGTCTTCGTTCATTTGTTTATCAAGGTTCATTGTTCATCAGAGTTCATTTGTTTATCATGGTTCATCTTCTCTGAATGTGATGCTTGGTGACCTAAGACCAAAAAAACAATGGTCTTTTTCAAGAGGGTTTGCAGGATATACATTCTTTTCATCATCATTTCATTATTATCACTATCTTCTATTTCATTGTGTACTTAAACTGTACTTTTATTTATTCATTTATTTATGTTTGTCATATTCTAACCACCACCTTCTGTATAAATATATTTAAAATAAACGAAAGTCAGTGAGAATCTATCATCACACTTTGCGTACATGACTAAAATTATCTCAGAGAGGAGACTGAACTCACGTTTGACTCTTCCGTAGTACATTGTTAAGCTCTCAGTACCAGTATTCCCTGTGAGTGTGTAGATGGGTTTAGTAATTGTGTGATTAGAAAGGATTCTATTTTTTTCTATTTCTATATATTTTCTGTAGGTTTGAAAGACTGGTTTTAGGAATAAATCCTTTCCGGTTTTCCCTGCACCATCAGTGAGTGATTTAAAAACAGAGCACACACCAAGCCCAGCAAACATGAAAACAAATGAGTGCTTTTCTTGGCTGAATGAAAAAATTGCCAAGGTAACTCTTCCATATCACGACGGCAGCATGCGACAGTTAGATCATTGTAACGAATGACAAATTTAATAGTTTAATAGTTTATAAAGGACATTAATGTCAAATGAAGACGCTAGATGCAATGTACTTCTTAATTTTTGTTTACAGTCTGTATGGGCATGCACTATGTGAAAACCCAGTTAAATGACTTAGAAAATGTTGGCATTTCCTCTTTAATATCCGTAACGTTTTAGTACATCTAAAATACCATGCTATCATGGTTGTTTTTTTAATATATTATGTCTTATGCAAAAAAAAAATTTCACAAATTTATCCCAAATATTTTATCACTACATTTGACGATCATCGTTCAACCTACAATCGTTTAATCCATAATTCTTGGGATATGACCAATCGTCTATAGGAAATAACACATTTTATTTATTTTTATTCATTACCTTTTCATGTCGGTTATACTGAGTAAAAGGCATACAATATATATATGTAGTTTAGGAACTGTCATCCTTTATAATGTTTCTATGTAATTAGCTTTTTGTTTTTACTGCTGTATATGGCCTCCAGTTGATGTTCCTACGTGAGCTGATGTACGGCTTAGTGGTTTAGGTCATGGCTGACGTCTTGCTGACGTTTCATGTGACGCATTTGGCTTTATAATCATGGTATATCCCTAGAGGTACTGACAATAAAAATTCTAAACTGGAATAGAAAGAAATGATGACAGTACGACAAGCGAACTGCTATTATCTTTAGACCTTTTTGTGTTTCTGCCTTGATATGTTTAAAAACTATATATCGTTTGCTGTTCGCTGTGTGTGCATTCTCTGGTATATCTTTGGCCACTCAGACACGGGTAAGTTTTTCTTTTGTTTTTGCATGATAAAAAAAAATAAAAGCGAGTAGAGACGTGAGGTGAAAGAAAGAGATAGTGGCGGTAGAATCGTGGCATGTGTACTGATAGAGAGATCATTTACATGAAGTAATATTACAAAACAGTATTTTTCTATCCTGTTGTTCAATATTCCCTTTCTTAGTTACCTTCTCAAAGAGCTATTAGCATTTTCAGTGGTGCCAGGGAGGGGGTGAGTGCCTTCTCTCTAAAACGGAGTGAATCTTTTCCACACCCTTGCATGACGAAAACAATGGACACATGAAAATGTTTTCCACACCCGTGCATGACAAAAACAATGGAAACATGGATCTTTTATTTCAATCTTTGCATGACAAAAAAAAACTATGGAAACATGGAAATCTTTTCCAGACCCTTCCATGACAAAAACTATGGAAACATAGAAATTAAGAAGACGAATAGAATATGAATATATATATTTCTGTGAGTGTTAAAATATAGCAACGTAATATTGTCAGACTTAAATTTTAGAACATTGTAGAGTATATAAGCGTATATATCAAAACTTAACAGAGTATATATGATTATTAAAATATAACAACGTAACATTGCCATATTGAATCTTAGTGTATTGTAGAGTATATATGTATATATTAAAATATAACAGCATAACATTTGTCGAAACGAAATCTTAATACACTGTAAGATTGCATGCTAAATGATTGACAGTTTCACTTGAATAAACTTGGTGCGTTGTGCGTTGTGCCTAGATGAGAAATAATGAATTCTAAAAGTATACATCTCCTAACTCGTATCATTTCAACGCTGGTTAAAAAAAATACCTTATGGTCCATAATTCAAGGAAAGTTTGGAGTATCGGCCATTCTGTATCTTTCATTTTATTCATTAGCTTTCTATTGAGATATATTAAGATCTAGTCATATTTCAAATCATTCCAACCTACTGATTGTGAAAATAGTTAATTACACATGTAGCATTTCAGACATGACACACATCATACAGTGTACATATATGTTTCTCTGTCAAATATGTACACACTATTCTGTAGCAAATGTTCGTAAATGTATATGCAGACAATGAAAGGCGATTTGTAAGAGAGTTATTTTTACACTGCGTTTAAATACAACAACATTATTCGTCTCTTCTGCTTTTAAAATATGCAAATCATAGATCGGCACTTCGCCTTTATTATTCACCTATTGCATAAGCAGGTGAACACTGGTCATTGGTATTTTCACGGATCTTTGTTGTGACTCAGTAAACTATAACTGCCCATGACACACTAGTCTTCACACTAGTCTTCACACTAGTGAAATAATAATGCACTGTCTCTAGGCAATTTCAGTGGTACTCCATAATACCCCCCACTCCCTTTTAAAATGCACTTTAGTGGCTATAAGAAGAGAAGTGTTAAATAGTAATGTTACATTTTTAACTACAGGAATTTACGCATTCCTATGTAAACTCATTCCTTAAAGACATCTCTACAGTCTTTTTATTCCTTAGATTTATATTTTAAACAGTAAACATGAGCAATTTCACACCATTCCCATTTCATTGTAGAACATATATCTATATTAAAATAAAACAATGTAACATTTGTCAAAATGATATCTCTGTACACCGTAGAGTATATAAGTATATTAAAATATAACAATGTAACATTTATCAAAATGATATCTCAGTACACTGTAGAATATATAAGTATATTAAAATATAACAATGTAACATTTGTCAAAATGAAATCTTAGGACAATGTAGAGTATATATTTGTATTAAAATAATGTAATATTTGTCAAAGTGAAATCTTTGTACATTCTAGAGTGATATATATGAAATGAAAATGAAATGTTATTTATGTAGAGTTTATATGTATTCAAACAAAGAAAAAGATATTAAAAATAACTGAAAGAATAGTTAACATGACCCCTCTTGTTATAGCATGTTTTATTGTGTTTTGAAAATGAATGCTGAGCATGCTACACAGTACAGAATAAAGATCTTACAGTTCGTGCCTATTAATTTTATTTGAAAAAGAGCATTGTGTCAATTGTAAATGTGTGTTTGTGTGTGTGTGTGTGTGTGTGTGTGTGTGTGTGTGTGTGTGTGTGTGTGTGTGTGTGTGTGTGTGTGTGTGTGTACGTAAAGTCCATAGTCGCATATAAAAAGTGTTTCACAGTAATGAAACACGAACAAAAATGTACCTAACACACAACAACGTTATTTAGCTAAATATTTATATTTTTACAGCTTGCCCTCTAGGCTACTATGGAACCAATTGCAGCAATCAATGTATTAATTGCAACGATATGCAATGCAACCGGATTTCTGGAGTCTGTATTTTAGGTTGTATACCTGGTTTTCAGGGATTAATGTGTACCGAAGGCAAGAAAATTAGTACTATTAATAATGTTCTATAAAAATAACTTTCTCCCTCCTTCTCTCCCTTTCTCTCCCTTTCTCTCTCTCCCTCTCTCTCCATTTCTTTCTCTCTCCCTTGCTCCCTCCCCCTCTCCCTTTCTCTCTCCCTCTCTCTCTCTTTCTCCTTCCCTCTCTCCCTTTCTCTTTCCCTCTCTTCTATTTTTGCAGTAAGCACTCTAACAATGGACAATATAGACTATTACGTTACATTGATGTTAAGCGTTACATTATGATGTTTCACTGCCGCTGCAGTTAACAAATCACTAATAATCACACAGGAAGTTGAATCAGTAATAATTACAATTTAACAACGTCAGAGATCGTGTGACAGTATAAAACTTCTTTACACTTCTATTACCGACTGTATTCACTTCACAAGCCTAAGGACTGAATATGGTTTGTGAATCAAAGTACTTCAAATTTAAAGTGCAATAAATCCGTATGAACACAAAAGCTAGAACTTTGGGGTTGTTCTAAATATTGTCTATAAGACGTTGAAAAGTTCAATACGGTTTCTTTTTTTATTGGTCTATTAACTTCAAGATGAATGAATTGAAACAAACGGCAGGCAAAAGCTCATAAAGACAATGATCTTTGTTGTGTTTGAAAATTAGAGTACTTTTCCAAAAACATCAACGACAACAATTAATCTTATAGCGAAATGTATAGTGTGGAGAAAAATTTAAAACACATTAGTAAATATTATGGATGAAAACTGTTAGATATATTGCATAAAGCATATTAGTACAATATTATAATAAAATATTTTCTATTTAAAAGTATTTCAATATACTAAACATACTAAAAAGTGCTGTGCGCAGAGTGTTAGTAAGAATTCCTACTGATGAGTTTTAACGTAACAATATTTTATATAGTAATACAAGACCCAGAATATAGAGTTACAGTTAGGAATCGAAAAGTGTTAGTAAGAATTCCTGCTGATGAGTTTTAACATAACAATATTTTACAAGAGGATACAAGACCCAGCACAGAGAGTTGCGGGTCAGGAATTGGCAAGTGTTAGTAGGAATGCTATACTGTTGTATATAACAATATTTTATGTAGTAATCTAAGACAGTTAGTTTACAGCTCAGGAATCGAGAAGTGTTATTAGGAATTTGTACTGATGAGTTTTACGTAACAATGTTTTAAACAGCCAAAGAAGAAACAGCACAGGCACTGGCAATTGTAGGTCAGGAAAAGAAAGCCACTAGCTACCTTTCTGTGGCCGTGGGTGTTATCGTCTCTATTATAGGACTGACAACCGCCATCGTAGTGTGGGTGTGAGTTTCAATTTTATTTTGGGTTGACCTGCATTTTATTCAGCAATCATTAATTAAGTGTGTATGTTTTCTATTAATTAATTAAAACTTTTACCGAAAGATTTTTAAAAATTACCGAAACGAGTAAATTGTATGCTTTTGTTGATTGTGATATTTTATGTCATATTAGTGAAAACAATTATTTGTGCATGAAAAATAAATAGAATTAGAAAAGTGTGTCTGACAGGATTTTCAAACTTAATTAGCTAAAGCAGAATAATTACTTATATATGTATTTAAAACTTTAAAAACTCACAAAGATGAAATATCAGTGTTTGATAATAGTTATTAAGCTCCTGAATGTGAAATATAAAGTTATACCTTCCTTAGGTAGCTATATTAAATGACTTGAAAACATGTTTCAAGTGTCTTGAAATATTCTGCGCCTAGCTGCTCATCTTAGCTGAGGTCCAGATAGCATTATTTGTATGAACGTGTACAGAAATCATGTCTCTTTCAATCTTAATTATAGATGGGTTCTGTGCGGATCAGTGAAAATTTTACTACACACCATGAATAGTATCTGCCTCACCTCTGGCGTATTTCCGTCGAAATCTTTTCATACCTGTGGGCAATGACAAAGGAATCGTTAGCATCGACCATTCACTTAACGCTATTTATGCATTAACATTAAAACTGTCCTCATCAGTCCTCATTCACTTAACACTATTTATGTATTAACATTAAAACTGTCCTCAGTCCTCATTCACTTAACACTATTTATGTATTAACATTAAAACTGTCCTCATCAGTCCTCATCCACTTAACACTATTTATGTATTAATTAAAACTGTCCATCATCAGTCCTCATCCACTTAACACTACTTATGTAATTAAAATTAAAACTGTCCATCATCAGTCCTCATCCACTTAACACTATTTATGTATTAATTAAAACTGTCCTCATCAGTCCTCATCCACTTAACACTATTTATGTATTAATTAAAACTGTCCTCATCAGTCCTCATCCACTTAACACTATTTATGTATTAAAATTAAAACTGTCCTCATCAGTCCATCTTAATAACATTTATATTCCTAATCAAAACTGGAAATAACTACGATATAATTTGAACCTGAAACCCGCAGGAGTATATATGCATGGGTGTTTGTAAGTGCACGTATGTGACGTGTGGATGGGTGGGGAGAGTGGGTGTTTGTGTGTAGAACGAGAGAGAGAAAAAGAGAGAACTGCATCTCTGACAAAGACTTTATTTTTGGATGATGGTAAATGGCGAAGCCCAAATAAAGAGAAACAATTTAGTCTTTGACTAAGAGTGGGGGGAATACCTAATTACATCTAAATAAAGAATTAGAGAATACCAAAGTATATTTGATTAAGACTGGAGAGAATACCAAATTACATTTAAGAAGAGAATGAAAGAATACCAAAGTATATTTGATTTAAGACAGGAGAGAATACCAAACTACATTTGAGAAGAGAATGAGAGTATGCCAAAGTATATTTGATTAAGACTGCAGAGAATACCAAATTACATTTGACTAAAGAATGAAGAGAGTAACAAAGTACACTTGGTTATGAGAGAAGAGAATACCTAACTACATTTGACTAAACGTTGAGAAAATACCAAATTAAATTATATTTGACTAACAGTGAACAGAATAGCTTATTAAATTTGACTACATTTGCAAGGAACTAAAACAATATATTTGTCCGTGGATGGAGGAATCAGTATTAAATGTAACCAAGAGTGCATATATAACAAAATTAGATGTAACCAAGAGTGCATATATAACAAAATTAGATGTAACCAAGAGTTCATATATAACAAAATTAGATGTAACCAAGAGTTCATATATAACAAAATTAGATGTAACCAAGAGTGCATATATAACAAAATTAGATGTAACCAAGAGTTCATATATAACAAAATTAGATGTAACCAAGAGTTCATATATAACAAAATTAGATATAACCAAGAGTGCTTAGATACCAAAGTTAGGTGTGACCAAGAGTGCTTAGATACCAAATTTTGATGTTACCAAGAGTGCATAAATACACAGTTCAGATGTGACAATAGTGCATAGATAGAAAACTTAGATGTGACCAAGAGTGCATAGATACTAAAATTAGATGTGATCAAGATTTATAGATATCAAAATTAGATTGAGTGTATAGGTTCATAAATTTTATATAAACAAAAGTATAGATAGCAAAATTAGATGTGACCAAGAGAAATAAATAAAGATTTATAGGTACCGGCAATAAATTTATAAAATGTGAAATCATGTCAGATAACATCACTCCTTAATGTATTTGGCAGTATGGCTCTTAATTGTTTTTTTAGTATTTTGAAGGTTCACGTTCTTTAGAAATGAATGGTAAATTTTCATTCATTGACAATGTCGATATTCTTCAGTCTCTTGTACTATATTCTGAGAATGTGTTCCATCAAATGTTCTATTAATCATACACTCTTTTCACAATGCAGTTGCGTTCTATCAAATTTTCTATTAAAATGCACTCTTTTCACAATGCAGTTGTGTTCTATCAAATGTTCCATTAATCATACATTTTTTTCACAATGCAGTTGTGTTCATTGACGACAGTTGTTTTACATTTTCTGTTTTCTAGATTGCTCAAAAGGCCAAAACCGTACCAAAACTTCACTGACTTTCAGCCTACTCCCGTAGAAGAGGAGCACAAAATGGGTTACATTAATTTTCAAAATTATAGCTGTATACTGTGTATTTTTTCAAATGCACCATTACTAACTTTTAAATATTCTTAAGTCAATATGCATGGTGGTGGTGGTGGTTGGTGGTAACTTGATAAAATGCTAATTGTATAATAGTCGTAAGCGCTTTAAAATAATACGAAAATGAACTTTTCAATATTTTATACCAACCACTTCAATGTATATTTTGAAGATATATTAAACACATTATGCATTTTAATTAACGTTTTTATTATTACTAATTGTTTCTTTCTCATACACGGTTTTTTCTCCTGTCTTTCGTATCCATTAGAAACTTCCATTAGGGATTTAGCTTAGAAACTGACGAAATACATGTTCATGCGTTAGGGGAAAGTAGGATAAATCACAGGTGAAGGTCACACACAAAATCGGATATTAACTACCCATGTATGGTCAGTTGCCTACAGGGTAACGACGTAGCACTAAGATGTGAGCTGACCTTTACCTCATTGATAAATGGGTTGGCCACATCAGACGTGCAGACAGAATAGTGCCCTATTTACAGGGGTAAAAATAGAGACAGCCATCCATTGCTTATGACCACACATATCAGAAACACATAGTGGTAATATCTTGATTTCTCTAAAATCGAAATTCTTTCTTGTAATTTATTCTATATATTTTGTAATGTGAATGTATGTAGAATATTCTTGTGAATTTTATTGCTGTTGATATAATACATTTCTCTACAGGAGCTAAGTGGCACAACAATATTACATTTGAAAATGTGGTGAAAAATACCATGTGTATGAAATTTTATTACTGTTGATCAATGGAGAATTAACATGCGCTTCATAGTCACTAGCTAAATTGTATTATGAGCAACTATGGAGTAATGATGAAATATATATTTGTAAAGAATTTATATATTTGAATTTTCATGTAATATAAATTGTGAGTAGTGAAGATTGTAAAGAGTGATTATCGCTTCTGCCGTAAGGCCCATAAAAGTTGTTATCATACACGAAGCTGTAACATAAGTAACCATGTATTTTACAGCCATTCCTGACTTTTACCTCATAACTCAGATCCTGATTTGCTAACCATTTCTTGATGTGGAAGTCCAACCTTGTTAAAGTGTGGAGTCCAGGACAAGCGAGCGCATCTGAGCTGAAACCTTATCATGGCCTTGTTGAACCGCGAGGGCTGTCAAGGTTCATGTGAGCAGTGTATGCCAGTGGGATGACAACAACATGTGTTTATTAAGCTAAGTCTAAAAGACAATTGAGATAGATTTTTCATGGTGTGAACAGTAAAGTGACTTTCCAGGTCATGCAAGATCGCTCTATATTAGAGGAATCAAATTGTTCATTTTCTTGTTTCAAATTTTATTGTTAATTTCCTTAAACTGCTATCTCTCTATGTTATTACATGTGTATATAACCCACTGGGATTTGCCACTGGGGGCCAAGCCGTGAATAGAGGAATAAAGGATTATATTTATTAATCTATAACTAAAGGGGAGATAACATTGTGGCAAGAAGTCAACTAACTTATCTGACTAGGTGTCGTGAACAATCAAGCTGAGGTTGTGGCATTTGAAAGGGATAAGTTAGATAGGTCCAGCTGTCGCTAATGTTGAGGATTATCCTATAAATTAATATTGATGATTAATGCCTAAATTAGGACAGGGTCGTAAAATGAAAACTGGACTTGTGACACATATGAAAATATAGATAATATAAGAAATCTATATGATTAATCCCAATACAAAATATATTTACAAATATAGATAGATAGATAGATAGATAGATAGATAGATAGATAGATAGATAGATAGATAGATAGATAGATAGATAGATAGATAGATAGATAGATAGATAGATAGATAGGCACACAGACAGTTAGACAGATAGATAGATAGATAGATAGATAGATAGATAGATAGATAGATAGATAGATAGATAGATAGATAGATAGATAGATAGATAGATAGATAGATAGATAGATAGATAGATAGATAGATAGATAGATAGATAGATAGATAGATAGATAGATAGATACTAATATACCTACATATCTACAATTCATAAAATCGTTAAGAGTTTTCAGTCAAGTTTCTATGAAGAATTTATATGATTATTTTTTTAATTTCTTATAATATTCATAAAAGAAAATTTTAGATGATCATGTAAATTATGCTTATTCTGCTTTTGACATGACAAACAGCGCCTTTAGTACCGAGAGAATCCCGTGTTGTTGACACATTTTGGGAAGTCCCCATAAATGCACCAGAGATTAGAATTATTAATTCAAATGACCAGGTGTATGGACAAGACTTGAGCGATGCTTTTGAACAAGGTAATGTTAATAGAACTTTACAAAAATAGTCATATATAGAGAAAGGATCTCAAACGATCGTTGGTTTTTTTTGGCTAGTGATTTTTTTCAAAATATGTATCTCTATCAAGTCTGTATTAACTGTCCACTAAAGAAATTATGTCTCTGAGTGTAAATAATGTGTCTATATCAAGTCTGTATTAACTGTCCACTAAAGAAATTATGTCTCTGAGTGTAAATAATGTGTCTATATCAAGTCTGTATTAACTGTCCACTAAAGAAATTATGTCTCTGAGTGTAAATAATGTGTCTATATCAAGTCTGTATTAACTGTCCACTAAAGAAATTATGTCTCTGAGTGTAAATAATGTGTCTATAGATGGGGAAAGGTTCCTTACCGGTCCATTGTAATTATATGTCTCTATTTCGTAGATATTATTTCAATGCTTCATTTATATGGATGATTGTTTTGCGATGATCAGTTATTCATTATTTAACCATTATTCATTATATTAGAAATTAAAATTATCTCTGTAGCGAAAGGTAAACACAAACTTGCATCATTTGTAATTTAGGAATTTTTAACCATGAATGTATGCAAATGTTTATTATTCAAATAATATTATTCAAAATTAATTAAATAATATTATTCAAATAATACATTTATTGTGTAATGAAACCATTGGTGTCACGCTTATAACAAGGTAAAACTAAGTCCGTCATATTTTTTAATTGTTTTTGTTGATGTCCAGTTCTAATGTCCAGTGGGTAGAGGATTAGCATGAATCACAGCAAGTCCCATTCAAGAGGTCGTACATTGCTCTTCACATGAGACTATCTTTATAATTGGACGGATTAACGGACAGACGGACGTATTGACATGGATTGATTGATGGATGGATGGGTGGAATAATTTGGATATAGGGAGAAATGGAGGGAGAGTTTGTTAATATATAAATTAATGCTTAAACTCTTAACTTTTTCAAAAAGTAATTCAAAAATAAATTTTGAGCACAGTAAAAACAAATGTTTATAGATTTTTTTAAAATTTAGTTTGACTCCATTTTTATTCTGTGTAAATGATGTGGACAAAAAAAATGCATCCTAATATATTTAGTTACGCTTACGGCATCTTAAGCAAGCATTGAAGTAGTCGTTTATATAGAGTACAGCAGTAAACGTGTTATATTTCGTTTAGATAAGAGTACAATAAACCTTTTTTGTTTTGTGTTCATAGAGTACAGCAGTAAACGTGTGATATTTCGTTTAGAGTACAATAAACCTT